>BSYR01000075.1:1800000-2273568 GCA_030270665.1 Hibiscus trionum | reverse complement strand
AAATGGCCAAGCTTGAATTAAGTTTCAATTGGTAGGTTAAAACCATTTAGATCACATACATGATTATTAAAGAATAAAGGGGGACTGTTTTGTGGAAATTAATAAATTGAGGACTTACATGTCCTATTTTTGAGGTTACTGTATTATAAAAATAATGTTATAAGATTAATTTAAATGTGGTTAAAAGCTCAAGATTAATAGTGTAGTGAAACATAGATTATAAATACACTAAAGTCACAAATTAAGCATAGACAGATTAAGTTTCTGAAAATGCCTTATGTTCAAGTAATAAACTGTATTAATAGGGAAATGATAAAATTATATGCCATACATAGTTATAAAGGTGTGTTTATAAGATTTCCAGAATGGTAAAGAACTCCTTATTTGGAGTTGTGAGTAAAAAGATATGAATTTTTGAGTAAGTAAATGTCATGAAAACATGGTAACAGTTTGCCCCTAAATCTGCTTCAACAACGACTTTAGAAATTCATTATAAATTGTATAAGAGGAATTAAAAGCTATAATTTATATGGTTTAAAAGGTTATTCAGTCTAGTTTCGTTTAAAACAAACGAAATCAGATTTTGAGTTATAGAACATTTTATATAAATATTTCTTTAAGGACAATGCAAGCTGCCTAATGTACTAAATGATATATTTCTTTAATGTTTGGTTAGAAAAGAGTAGAAATGAAGGAAACCACAAAGTTGGAGAATAAGGAAAATGTCTCTAAGCTTGGATTGAGGTGAGTGTGGATGCATTTGTCTCGGGTGACGCGGTGTCATTCCGATCATTGTTTTTATATGTGAGTATAGATGCATTTGTCTCGGGTGACACGGTGTCATTCCGATATTTTTATGTTCTGATATGTGGGTATAGTCGTGTCAGGGGTAGGCTCGGTGCCTTCCTATTGCATTAATTATGAATTTATTTGCATCTGGTAAGTACCCTACATTATTTTGATATGCTTAAAAATGATTATAATATGCTACATGTATATGAAAATAATATGAAATATTATCTGATATGGAGCTACGGCTCATCTTGCTATTTGATATGATATGATCTGAAAATCATGGACTATGTGAAATTATGTGTATTTATGGACGTTGGATACAATTGGCATGCCATAGGGTTATTCGAGCTCACCATGTAAGGGAGGACTACGGTCCAGGGCTACGGCCTATATGTGGGAGATAAAAGGATGGAAGTGTAAGGGATATATGGAGCTACGGCTCAGGGCTACGGCTCATTTATGATTCATGATATGGTGTACAGGGAATCCGCGTATCCAATGGTACCAATATATTATGTGTTTGATACGTATGCTATGTTATGCTCATGATATGATATTATATAAGAGATACATGGAGCTACGGCTCATTACTGATTCATGATATGGTGTACAGGGAATCCGCGTATCCAATGGTACCAATATATTATGTGTTTGATGCTTTATGCTATGTTATGATCAAGATATGATATTATGTTTTGTTATGAATATGAAGTATGCCATGTTATTGCATTATGATCATTTTTGGAAGCATGCTACATGATATAATATGTTCATTCATTGTCATTGGCTACCTCACTTAGACTATGTAAGTCTAATGCATTCATTGCATAACATTTCAGGTTAAGGAAAGTAACAGATCGAGATCGAGATTAGTTGGAAGGTTGGCAAGTCACTACAATTAAAGAGTAATGTGTTTTGTCCTTATGAACTCCTAGTATGGTGGCAAAGTAGTTAAAGTAATTATATTAATCTTGTGGGCCTACTATTGTGTATACGTTGCCTATGTTCTGTATAAGGTTTTTAAAAGTAATATTGACTATTGAGTTAGTAATAAAATTGACATAATTGGTACTAAAATATTGATTAAAGGACTCTAAGATTTTTGTGAGTTGTTAGGCTCATTTAAATATGTAAAGAATTTTAGTAAGATAATTCAAAAAGAAATAGATTTGAATACTTTACAAAATAGTCACTAAATATTACATCGTCTAATCAGATAGGTAAATGACCTCTGTTAATAATGAGATTTTACAGGCTAATAACTAGTAAGTTTAATTTCAGTATAATATCACGAATTTCAGATAAGGACCCCTAAATTGTAAAAATTACAATTTAGTCCCTAAGTTTGAAAAAGTTTAAAATTGACCCCAATTTGAGTAAGTTGTTAATAAGTTAAGTGTTACGTCTTAAAAGAGATTAATAAAATAATCCGAAATAATTTTTGAACTTTGGATTTATGTCTCCGATCTCCGTATCGTTTTCCGGTAGCGCTCTCCGACCCGGTTCTCTACCAGGCCGGGAAGGGGGTGTTACATTTAGTGTTTCAGATTTAGGGGTTTTTTATTTTTAAATTGACTAAAGTTGATATTTGATCTATATGGAAAATAATTTAATTAATATTTTATTTTAAATAATTCCGAATTATATGTTTAAATAATTCATAATTATACGTTGAGTCCTTTAAAATTTTAGTCTTTATAAATTAATTTAATGGTGTTCAGCGGTGCTCGTCGAGGATCAAAAAAATAATTGGATTAAATACCAACCATAGTCAATTTTAAAAAATAAAAACCCTAAACCCTAAACAATGCACCCTAAACCTTGAAACCAAAATACCAAACCCCAAATACAAAGCGCTAAACCATAAACCCAAATCTTAGATTTGAATGATGTATTTAGGGTTTAGGGTTTATATTTTACAATTAGGGTTTTATGTTCACGAGTTTCAAGTTTATTGTTTAATGTTTGTGGTTTTGGGTTAATGTTTTAGGGTTTAGGGTTTGAGATTTAGGGGGGTTTATTTTTAAATTGACTAAGGTTGATATTTGATCTATATGAAAAATAATTTAATTAATATTTTATTTTAAATAATTCTGAATTATATGTTTAAATAATTCGTAATTATACGTTGAGTCTTTTATAAATTTTAATCTATATGACAATTGTCATGACAATAATGTATGAGACAGTTTTCTTCAACCCTTCACTCCAGCTCTGCGGTTATCTTCCGAACATCTGCTGCCCTGGATGCTGCCACGACAGGTACCTACAAGAATTGACCGAACTCAGCAGCATCTGTGTAAAATTATTTATCTGTGATGTTTATGTAAATTCTATCCTAAAATGCAACTAAACATACTTGAGTGCATCAATAATATGAATAAATGAGGATTAAAATATAGAACATTTATGCACTCAACAACTGCTGATGCCAGCGTTGACCGTTGACCTCTGATCGTTGACCGTCTTGTTGATTGTTGACTTTGACCAAAAGTCATTTTTTTTTCTCGAAAAGTCCTATTTTGTGTACTTTGATGTCCTGGGTTTGATTTTGAAGTCCGTTTCATGAAATTCTGACCCGAAAGTCTCCAAATCTAACATTGAATTTGAGCTTGCTTATGTGATTAATTTTAGTTTAAGAGCAATGTGAATGAGGACTAATCAAAGGTATTGTCATATTGAAGGTATCCATGTATCTTCGTATCCGATATGTCAAGGGACGTCAAATTCAGGTTCGAGAGTGTTCGAATGTCGTTTCAAGGGGTTGATCGATGTGGCAAGGATTTAAGGTAATATATTACTACCTACATGCTTTTAAAACTTGTTGGTATTCGGTTAATGCTTGCACAACTATGATTGAGCATATGATTAATTCTGCTTATGTTAATCAATTAAGAAATAAGAATATCAATAGCCAAGGCAAAAATATTCGAATAAGAGGTTTGATAAATTGAAAGGACTTCCGAGTTCAGTAAACGATTAATAAAAAAATAGTTGATCTCTAAGTCTGATTATTTTGGCTAATAAATTATGAAAATGCCCTCGAGGTATGATAATTACTAAAATACCCATATCAATGAAAATGGTCTGAGAATCTACACTAGATCCGGTAAAACAACTGATTCTTCTGAAAATCCTGAAATTGCTTGGGAAGTTATGGTAACGATGCTCAATTTCGAGGCTATAAATTGCTTAAATTCTTTGAAATTGAATAAATCTCTGAATACATTTATGAGAAACTAATTGTATGTTTGAATTAGTTAAAGTTGCGTAAAATGTTGAATTGATTGAAATGACTAAAATATTTAGAAATACTGATAAAGTTGAATTAATCAAAATGTTCATAATGACCAAAAAGAATGATATATCCTCGACATCAATATCCAAATTAATCAAAATGATATATTTACCCTCAAGAAATTTAATGAATGGATAGTTGGAAAGACTGAAGGGCTCAGAATAATTGAAACACCTTTGGGCATCGAAGTGTCTGAAATACCTTCGAATACTAGAATGACAGGAAGTACCACTGACTTGGACTAAGAAATACCAATAAAGTCAACAAACATAATGGCTCTGAAAGTGGTATTATATGACTCGTGTTTGTTGGTCGTTTCTAACAATAGGGTGATAATGAAAGAATACCATATGAAGGCATGTTTGATTTCTCATAGTAAGATTAGTGGTTGTTTGGTGAAGGTGAACTATTTTGTTATGTTGTTGTCAGCTCTAAAAAATAAATACTTAAGGGATACATATCCGATTAAATAATAAACGTTGTACTGATGGATTTTGCTTAGTTCAAAGGGACACATAAACCTATTGAGAAGCTAGAGTTCCTAAATTTTGTATATCAGCGTTTATACGTTGTTGGTCTAAACTACCAAATTACCCCCTAAAGGTCAGGATGGCCATAATACCCTCATAGGCTATAATGATTGGTTCACTCGATATATCTAAAATCTCAATGATCCTAATGTATTAATTTATAATTGTTTGGTTTGAGCCTAACTTATCAATTTATGAATGTCTGGTTTGAGCCGTTAGTACTGAATTCCCCTTTTCATAGAGACCTCGTTCTGAAATCAGTCCAAAAATGGTCAGATGTTCAATGTTCTATTTTGATAAATTATCAACTGCAAGGAATGAATTGGACCATATATAGTGTCCTATGTGTCCATGAGTATTCTCTCTGTTTTTAAACTAAGACTACCTTGCTTTAAATTAAAAGTGTGACATTGTTATTCGAAATGAAAATAATATGTGGCTTCTGTCTTCTGATACGAAAATATATCTGATATTGGTCTTTTGATATAATAATAAATCTGACATTCGTCTTCTAATATAAAAATATATCTGAAATTCATTTTCTGATATTACTGTTTATTGGATAAAAACTAATTTACATATGGGTATAGTATTTGGGATATGATTGAAGATCTGTAAGCTCAGCGCTGATAAGCTCTTCTGCACCTAAGATATCTCCTACGTCCAACGAGCCTATGAGAGTCTTTCTATAAGCTCCTACACTCATTGTGCCTAGGGTAAGTCTTTCTGGATACAATTCGGAATATTGCTTAATTGCGTACGGTTAGAGGGTAGTTAGGTGATTAAATAAAACTTTCTCATCCCTTCTGAAATCTATTTTACTGAACTAATGTATCAACGTCTGAAACTCTCTGTATATTTCTAATTTACGCTTAATGAATTAACTGAACTCACTGATTCATCTTTTGAAATCCATCTCTTCTGAATCTCCGGGCCATGAGTTTATCGCCTGTTACCCAGTGATTGAATAAAGAATAACTCTGTTACTCATAGCTTGTTGAGTAACTTCATTTATATGCATTTGATATCTTTTTGTATTAATTCTTTCTTATACAAGAATGTGCTAATTATTTGTAACTTCATGTCAAGCTAATTGTTGGCTCAAGTGGTTGGAACTCCCTATTACATGTGTCCTGAACTGCTTGTAGATATTCCATATGGTTTCAAGTCTGATATGATATCTGGTCTCTGGGCATGTCTTTTATTAAATACATATTAGACATGGATAAGTCTTTTTATTTCTTCTGACAAACTGCTTTGCTTCTTGTTGAACAGGGTGTTGTGTGTATGAGATGGCTGCCCATCGCCCTACTTTTAAAGCTTTTGTACGAGTTCTCTCATTTCTTTTAGTCGAATTTGCTTCTTGTATTCTGCTACTGGAATTTATGCTTTCCACTAACCGTGTAAATTATACAATTTTGATTCAATTAACTTTTGCAGCCATATCGTCCATGCTTCAGCTACCCTTCCACAAATTGCTCCTTGAATAAGCATATTTCCCCTGGAATAGGAAAAATATGGCTGAAAGTCTGAATACTAATAACTCATGTAGTGATAAAGATAGTTTGCTTTCAAGTGACCACAATGGTTTCAAATGGCAACAGCAAGGCCACTGACACAGATTCAATCTCTAATGAAGAAGAAGCAAGCACCTGCCAAGTGAAGGAGAGAATTGCTCCATTGTTTGCACAGGCAAAGTTGATAAAAAAAAAAAAAAAAAAGGAATGACGAAACCGTCTTATGCAGAACATGGTTCAATTCAAACGTTCAATCAAGGCAACCGAAAATCATCAAAAGTATAATGATGGCTTTGAAATTAGGAGATAAGAACCAATGCATATTGCTTAATGGTAAATTTGAAGTAAATAAACACTACACGAGTATTCAAAAAATAAAAAACAGATCATGGTCCATGGAGATAAGATAAGCACTCCACCAGATGATTTACTGGTTTTCATTCTTCCTTGATTAAATTTAAAAGCGACAGCAACTAACACTTTTGATTCATAGCAATCAAATTCCCACATCTTAAGGTGCAAGTTCAACTCCATCAGACTTTTCACACCATTGCTGAATTGCACTCAAGTCTGCCTGCGTTTGTCCACGGTTTCGAATTGTCCCCTGCCACGACCGACGCCGCTTCATCTTCTTAACCACTTTTAGCTCCATTCGTGAACGGACCAGAATCGAAGACTTCTTAGACAGCTCGGTTTCAAGAAAAATGATGGCTGCTTTCGTTTGTTGTAAATGAAACGACTTCATTTCAAAGATATATTTGAAGATTTCAACCCTCCTCAAGGCAGATTTGTGACGACCTTGCAGTTGCTGATTTTTAGCATAGCGCTGGACACTTGCCATGGCTCGCGACAGAGGACCATTCAATTCAATGCATCGGTGTTTGAGATTCTCCATCTCAGCCTTATGATCTAGGATAAGGCTAATAATACGATATGAAGAGCTCATCGAGAGAAGATAAATAAACTGCAAAAGAAACAACAAAAACAAATTAGAAAACGCATATTCAAAAATCATTCAAAAACAAATGGAGTGCAGATTGAAGAAAAATTAAATAAAAACAGAGAGAACCATCCCGATATGCGCGGGTTCAAAGTTCTCAAGAAAATTAAAGAAAAAGTTGCGAAATCGACCTAGGGTTTTTTGTTTCGGGTCTCAAAATATATCTCTTTAGCCCCCATATGTTTTGGTAGGCTTTATAACCGGAGAAACAAAATAGTTTTCAAAAATATAACCAAAATTAAAAAAAAAAAAAAGTGAATGGTTAGACAAACCTGAAACAATGTTTTGTTTTCATTGTGACAGGAATTACAGTGCCGACATCTACAGTGTACGAGGGGGCAGGCTTCCTCCTTTGTCTTGTTGTTGAGGGTCGGAAGAGAGACGGGCGCCGACGTGGGTAAGGGTGGAGGAGTAAGGGAAGAGAAAGGATGTCGGGGGTGTAGAGAAGATGAGGAAAGAGAGAGGGTGTCGGGGTTTAAAGAAAGAGAAAAATATACTAAAAAAGATAAATTAATAACCTAGAAATGAAGCGTTGAAAAATGCTGTGCCGTTTTGATAGTAAAAAAAGAATGCAGTACCCTCATTTATTATAAAGCAACTGCAGTCTGCAAAAGTAATTGCTCTAGGCTCCAAGTTCCAATAGGGAATAGCTTATTTTACAATTTACTTTATTAATGCCCTACACTCTCACACACTCATCAATTAACTTGCTTAGAAAACGATGTTTTAATTACAATTGCTCGGTGACAGTTGAAAAGCCAGGTCCGAATAAATAATTTTCTTTTACTATTTAATGAATTTCAAAAATATAATTATAAAAATTTCATATGTACAAATGTACTTAAACATGTATTAACCTTAACCTATCTATCTTAGACAATGTATACACGAAATTAGAACTGAAATCCAACATTAGTCGAGACCATTTAGTCGATTTAAAAATAGAATATTTATTGGGCATAATTTAAAGGGTAAAATGTAAAGTGTTCATTGTATACTTAATAATTTTTTTTTGTTTTAATAGATGCATAATGTATATTATATACTTAATAAAAATTAAGACATATTTTTATTAAGATAAACAATTTATTAAGTATATATATATGATTAAATTTTTTATTAGGATGAGTCTACCACGTGCGATGAACATTGATGAACACCACTAACGATGAACACCATTAATTTTTTTTAAAATTTTAAAAATCTAAAGGACTAAAATTATAATTTAAATTATCTCTTAAAAAATAAAAATCAAATTTAATAATTACTTTATAATATTTTTTAATAGGTTAGAATCAAATATACACAATTCTCCTAAACCCTAACAAAATCAATATCTTAGAAAAATAGAAATCAATTTATAATTTTTAATATATTAGAATCAAATATACCAAATTCTCATATTATTGATTCTCATCTATTAAAAAATTATAAATTAATTTCTAATCTAACAATGTATGAACCTAAACCCTTAATAAATTATTAGATAACATTAAAATTGTTTGAGGCTTTATTAAACAAAATAAGTTAACAGTTACAAATGTGTAAAAATGTAAATAAAATTATAATTGAATATGAATAGACTTTGGGGATAATGGATTAGGGTTCAGGGATTATGGTTTAGCGTTTAAGGTTAAGGGTACATGTGTTAGGGTTTTGAATGATTTGAGGTTTAGGGTAAAACAGATTTGATCTGAGGATTAGGGTTTTGAAGGATTGAAAAGGGAAAAGTGGAAGGACAAAAGGTTGTTCTTGAGAAAATTTTAGGTTTTGATCGAGAAGAAACAATTTTTTTGTGGATTTGGATGTTTGTATAGGATCTGAAAAGGTTTGGTGAAAGAACAACGAATAACTTGGTTAAAACCTAAGGTTTTGATCGACCTAAAACTGACTCGCATCCGACCCGAGTCGAATCAAAATATCAAACCGGCCTGAAGCTGACCCGCACTCGACCCAAGTCGAGTCAAAACATCAAATCGACCTGAAGTTGACCTGTATCCAATTTGACCTGTCTTAAAACCTATCCAATTACCTATTTTTACATACCTACTTCTAATTATCTTGATTCTTGGAAACTTGGGTTGGGTACCAAATTCAGTGTCCCATTACCGATCGAGCGAGGAATCAAATTGCTCCAAAACCTTCACTATTTGCCAAAATTTCGGCCTCTTCTCGGGGTTTAATGACCAACATTGCTCGATCAAAGCTTGCATGGGGGTGGACAGTCTTTGGGGATAAGAGGTCTCAAATTCTAGGAAAAACACATGTTCGGATATCAGAATTACACATAATCATATAAACTTTAAATTCTACATCCTACACACTAAACTCCCTAAATTTTAACTCCTAAACTCTAATATTAAAAAAATCATAATATTTTAATTTAAATTGTTTTATTAATTAACCTAATATTGATGTTTATAATTTATTAATGACAAATAATATACCAAGACTCAATTTTCATGAGTAAACACGTATAGATAAGCAACTAAGGGTTGATTTTCGTTGCAAGCCCATCAATTTGTAGAAGGGTAAAATAGTAATCTCCGACAAAGTTTCTACCAATTGTCACGGGGCTAGACTTATATGGCTAGCTCGTGCGGCACTTGGTCGGGAAAGGAACTTTGAAAGGGACCAAGTAAGCCTTGAAGCTAAGTCTTGGCTTGGCTAGAGTTGCGGAAGCGTTGCGAAGAAAGAAAGAAAGGAGATGGCTCGAGTAATTGCAAAACGAAGAGCCTCGTTAAAAACCCCCTCTAAGCCTAGTTAGGGGGAAAAGAGTACTCGACGTTGCTAAGCTTTTATTAATGAAAGAAAGATGAAAGCAAAGAGAATTCAGGATGATTACAAATGAGGGGGTGAGGCCCTTTTTATAGCCTAGCACCTCCCGATCTAACGGTCACTAATGTTTACATCCAATGGCCAAGATTGGCCTAAGCCACCTAATAAAGCAATATCCATGATTTCTTCCATCATGGTGGGTCCTTTTCCATAAATCAAGGCATGAGTGGAGGCTTGATTCAAGGGATGAGTGGATGCTTGATTATTATGTGGGTCCTCTTTCCATGAAACATGGGTTTTGATTCTCCATAAATCAAGGGATGAGTGGATGCTTGATTATTAGAGATATTCCCCAAGGAGTGGGCTTGGATGGCCATGGATGGTAAAAATCCGGATAGGCCCATAGGGGTGGCTGGCCGGGCTGCTCGGTCAGGCCCTTGGGTGCTACGCGGACAGGCCCTCGGGTGCTGCTGGGCGGCCTGTTTGGTGCTGGTCGGACAGGCCCTACGGTGTGCGCGGACAAGGCTCCACGGACAGGCCCAGGGTGCTTGACAAGGCCCCCTTGGGCGAACGGCTCGGCTGGATTGTAGCCCCATGGGTGCGGTAGAGTGGGCTGAACGGATTGAGGCCCCATGGGTGCTGGAAATGGCCCCTAAGTGTGCGGCAGATTGGGCCCTAGGGTGCACCACGGTAACATTCTCCTCCACCGAATTGAGCGACGCCCTCGTCGCTCGTTGGGCTTCAAAATCGGCAATCTTGTCTTCAAATTGCCACAAGTCTTTGTCTAGCTCCCAACTACCCTCGGCTTCGGTTAGTCCCTTCCAAAGCACAAAGTATTCGTGCCTTGGTTGGTAGCCTTTGCGTCGAATGACTCGATCGGCTTCGATGGCTTCGACTTCTTTCTCGAACGAGGCCCTAACTCCAACGGGTGCTCGTTTGGAAATGTTCCTCTCCGGATCTTCCTCGTCCTTGTGATATGGCTTAAGGACACTAACATGGAAGACGGGATGGACTTGGATGTTGGGCGGCAAGTCTAGTTTGTAGGCCACCTTACCTACTCTCTTGATCACACGAAATGGGCCTTCATACTTCCTCACAAGAGCCCTGTGAACAGAAGCATTTCGAAGTGTTAGATTTAGTTTGGCCGAAACTAAATCATTTACCTGAAATTCGACGTCGCGTCGTTTCTTGTCGGCCCACTTCTTCATGCGTTTGCCTGCTTTGTGGAGGCAAGCGTTGGCTAAGTCTCGTTGCTCTTGCAAGTCCTTCACTACATGGAAGGCGGCTGGATTCGGACCTTGGTACTTGGTCACGATCGCATCGGGTGTGAGCGGTTGTTGGCCCATCACTATCTCGAACGGACTTTGGTTCGTGGCTTCGCTCCTATGCAAGTTGTAGGAGAATTGGGCCACGTCTAACAAGTCGGGCCAATTCTTTTGAGATGCACTGACGAAATGTCTCAAGTAGATCTCCAATAATGCGTTGGCCCTCTCAGTTTGCCCATCGGATTGTGGATGAAAACTTGTTGAAAGGTTCAAGGAGGAACCCATCAACTTGAACAACTCGGTCCAAAACTTACCCGTGAACCGAGCGTCTCGATCGCTTACTATTGACTTTGGAATACCCCAAAGCTTCACGACATGCTTTAAGAAAAGACGAGCGGCTTCGTCGGCGGGGCATGTCTTGTTGGCGGGAATGAAGGTAGCATACTTTGAAAATCTGTCTACTACAACCATGATACTCGAAAAGTTATTAACACAAGGGAAACCAATAATAAAATCAAGAGAAATACTTTCCCATGGTCTTTCCGGTATTGGCAAAGGTTGGAGAAGTCCCATCGGCTTGTTTGCTTCGATCTTGTCTTGTTGGCAAACAAGACAAGTCTTCACGTATGCTTCTACATCTTCATTCATACGAGGCCAATAGTAACGCTCATTAAGTAAAGCTAAGGTACGATGCATACCTGGGTGTCCGGCCCACTTCGAATCGTGACATTCCTTCATCAATGTCTTTCTCAAATTGTTGAAGTAGGGGACGAATATGCGTTGGCCTCTTGTGAATAGAAGATCATCTTCGACCCAAAATCGGCGTGACTTACCCTCTTTGGCAAAGGTGATCAAATTCTTTGCGGTGGGATCGTGTGTCAAGCCTTCCTTGATGGATTCTAACAACTCACCACTTGGTTGGCTAATGGAGGCAAGGCTAGCTTTTCGGCTAAGCGCATCGGCCACGGTGTTAGTCTTTCCGGGCTTGTGCTCCATTGTAAAATCGAATTCCGCCAAGAAATCTTGCCACCTAGCTTGCTTAGGAGACAATTTCTTTTGGGTTAGAAAATAAGAAATGGCAGAATTATCGGTAAAGACGACAAACCTGGAACCCAATATATAATGTCGCCATGTGCGAAGGCAATGGATGACGGCGGTCATCTCCTTCTCTTGAACGGTGTAGCGCCTTTCGGTGTCGTTCAACTTTCGGCTTTCGAAGGCAATGGGATGGCCTTCTTGCATCAAAACTCCACCAATGGCATAATCGGATGCATCGGTGTGGATGGTGAATTGCTTGGAATGGTCGGGCAAGGCAAGAACGGGCTCACTTACCATGGCTTGTTTAAGCCTTTCGAACGCTTGTTGACAATTTGGACTCCATTCCCAAGCTTTGTCCTTCTTTAAGAGTTCGGTCAAAGGCGTAGCTATGGCGGAGTAACCTTGCACAAACTTGCGATAATAGTTAGTTAAACCAAGGAAAGAACGAAGTTCGGTTACCTTAGTCGGCGGTTCCCAATCGTCGATGGCTCGAACTTTGCTTGGATCCATTCGGATCTTACCACCTCCAATGATGTGGCCTAAGAACGGGACTTCTTGTTGAGCGAAACTACACTTTTCGCGTTTGATGTAGAGCTCGTTCTCACGAAGAACCTGCAAAACCTTCCTCAAGTGCATTAAATGTTCACGGAAAGTCTTACTATAGATGACAATGTCATCTAAGTAGACGACAACAAAACGATCAAGAAAAGGTGAAAGTACCTTATTCATTAAAGTGCAAAACGTTGCGGGAGCGTTTGTAAGGCCAAATGGCATTACAAGAAACTCAAAAGAACCATACCTTGTGACACACGCGGTTTTGGGCTCGTCACCTTCGGCTATGCGAACTTGGTAATACCCCGAACGTAGATCCAACTTTGTGAAGAATCTAGCACTTCCAAGTTGATCGAATAAATCGGTAATTAAAGGAATAGGGTATTTATTCTTTACCGTGAGTTTGTTTAAAGCGCGGTAGTCGACACACATGCGCAAGCTACCATCTTTCTTCTTTTGAAAGAGGATGGGTGCTCCAAACGGACCCTTGGATGGGCGAATGTACCCGGCATCCAAGAGCTCTTTAAGTTGTTTTCGGAGTTCTTCTAACTCCGGTGGCGCCATTCGATAAGGTGCTTTACTCGGCGGCTCGACATTTGGTACCAACTCAATGTGATGATCCACCTCACGCTTGGGTGGCAAAGCCTTCGGCAATTCGGAAGGCATAGTGTCCTTGAACTCCACGAGGACACGTTCCACTTCTTCGGGAACTTCTTCGGCTTCTATCGCCTCGTCTTCCTTGAGCACGGCGAGGAAAGACTCTTCCTCCTTTCGCACACCATTGCGGAACTGGATGGAAGATAACATCTTGGATTGGATACCTACATCTCGACTCACGGGGACCAAACATTGTTGGGTGCGGTCGAGCACAACCAATACATCGGCAAATGGCAAGAGAAGTGCATTAATCTTGTCCAAAAAGGATAATCCAACCACAAGATCATAATCGTCAAGAGGAATTACCTTAATATCCTCGCGGCCTTTCCAACTACCAAGTTGGATCTCGACCCTCTTTGCAACTCCGGCAATGGGCGCTTCTTTCGAGTTGACCGTCTTAATCCACCCACTCGTCTTCAACACAGTGAGATTGAGTTTTTGGGCGGCTCCTTCAGAAATGAACAACTCGGACGCTCCGGTGTCCACAAGTGCACGCAATTGCTTTCCGGCAATCGTGACTTTTACAAACATAAGACCACTTTTGGGCTTGTTAGATAAAGAATTTACTTGGAGATTACTTACAATGGCTCCAAGTTGGGTTGTGGGCTCATCGTTGACTTTGACGGTATAAAGGCTTGTCTTTTGTGGGCAATTTCGAATATGATGAGGTCCTTTGCAATGGAAGCATTCCAAACCTCGTCTCTCATGTGGCTTAGTAAATCGGCCTTGTCGATTGTTGTTGGAAATCTTTTCATGGTTAACTCTCTCACCTCCGGCTTTGGCATTCTTGTCTCCCCAACCTTTGGATTTTGGCTTTGGTTTGGGCGAGTCTCGCTTTTCAAACTTAGCTATCGCCTCGGCTTCATCAAGGGCATGTGAAAGATCTTTGACACCACGTCTTTCCAACTCCATGTTAGCCCATCGGTTCAACCCATCCATGAAAATCGAGAAGCCTTCATCTTCTCCTAAGTTGGTGATTTGAAGCTTTAATTCGGTGAACTTTCTCACGTACTCATGGATGTTGTTATCGTGTTTGAGTTGGCGTAGCTTTGAGCGCAACTCTCTTTGAGCATTCTTGGGATAGAACGCCTCATGAATCTCATCTTGAAGGTCTTCCCAAGTCTCTACGGGGACGTCTTTATCGGACTCCTCGGCACACCTACGTCTCCACCATAAAAGAGCGTTGTGAGTAAAATAACTTGAAGCAATATTTACCTTAGTGGATTCGTCCATGATGTTGGTGTTGCGGAAATATTGGTTCATGCTCCACAAGAAAGTGTCGGTTTCTTGAGCATCCCTCGATCCTTTGAATTCCTTTGGTTTCGGCACATCGGCTAGCACTCTACTCGGGTTTGAAACAAGTCCGTTGGCTACGGCGGACTTATAGATGTTGAGCTCGGCCCTTAGCACATTCATCGCCTTCTCTAGTTCGGTTAGCCCATCTTTAAGAGAACAATTCTCCAACTCCACGGTCTCGAGTCTATCTTCGAGATCCTGGGAATCATCCTTGCAATCATCACCCCGAGATTCCAACGTATCTAGTCGGCTCTCGACAACATCGAGTCTATCTCTCGACTCATTCGCGTTGTCCTCCAAACGGGTAACTTTGTCTTGCAAGGTTGAGATGGCATCTCTCGAACTACTCCTCTTGGCTTTTCCACCACGAGTTTCCATAGGCTTTGAGGTGCTGTCGGCGGGAACATCACTTGGGTTCGTCATCTCGAATAATTCTTCGCTAAAGCGTGGGCTCTGATACCACTTGTCACGGGGCTAGACTTATATGGCTAGCTCGTGCGGCACTTGGTCGGGAAAGGAGCCACCAACTGTCGGCAGCAACTTTGCTCAAGGCGAAAACCCGGCAGGGGGCGATATGCGGCTGCGTGAGCGAGACAAATTGTCGCTTCTAGATCGCTGCCCGCGGTGTGATCCAAATGAGGCTCGCTCCAGAACTCTGGATCAAACCACCAGCTAGAATCGTCCACCGAAACATCGGCAACCGGCGACCTTTGGAGGGGGAGCACCGCCCTCGCGCAGCACCGAACAACAAGACCAGAGCTGGAAGATCAAATAACCAACTGAGGATCGAGAATTTTGGAGGGGAGATAAGTTTAGAAGGCGCGTGGGGCGCGTTAAAGTCCATCTCTCTCTTAACCTGGATTGCTTGATGTTATGTTTGTGAGAAGGGGGCCATGGTGGCCGGAGATGGTGATGAATGGCGGTGGAATGTGAGGAAGAAGAGAAACAAAGTAACTAATAAAAGAAATAAGTTTTATTATTATTTTTGGATTGTATCAAAAAGCCCTACAGCCTATTACAATTAATTGACTTTTATAGTCTAATATTGAGCCTAAGTGCATAACCAAATACAACTCAGCAAACCTCAACTGCTTAACAAATTCAATAACCAAAATACAACCAACTAACCACTAATTGCTTGTCTAACATTTACCCTACTTTTTTCTTCTTCTAAATTTCTTCAATCTTTTTTATTGAGTTGGAGTTGAGTCCATATGCTAATTTAGTGAGTTGGTTCAGGGAGTTGGGGAGTTGGTCTTTTTTCAACATTCTTCATCATTTCTTACTCTCTTTCTTCTTCACCATGCACAACATTATTAGCATGTGAGTTGGTAGCCGAAGAAGAAACTCAACTGTCTAATTTAACTTTACTTGAACAGTTGCTCAACAGTGTACATCTGTTTTTGTTCAGTGTACTGGTAGAAAGAAACTTTCTTCAACTTTCTTTCTTTCTTTCCGTCTTCGATGGTCCATCATACAATTTTTATTTTTCACCTTCTCCGTCCACACAACAGCCTTTGAATTGTTGCAGGACTGAACATCACAACTCTATAACCAACTTTAACCAGCTTTCACTAACATTTAAACTATCACCAACATTCAATAACCAACAATAATGAAGACTGTCAATAACCATCATTCAAAGTTTCGATTACCCTTGTCGACAAAAAGAGATAATGAAGCTCCCAACATGAAATAACCCAAAATATCACAATTTTTTTCTTCACAAATAGATGAACTAACAGATTCCACTAATAGTTGAAGCACCAAACTATACATCTGAACACCACCAAAGATCAATGAAGCAAATTGACAATGAAGAAATGAGAATTCACTATTCTTGAACCAAATTTCAACATTCAGCAGCTTCAAACATCACCAATAGATTGTAGCACAAGCAATAGATGCAAACATATACGCACAAAAGCATAAGTTGTAGAACCAAACTAAACAAGAACCGAAAATGCCAACTCAACAAATGATGCAATCAGTGGTTCAACTCCAAGAAATCCAAGAACGAAGTTTGTCGTTAGCATTACAACCCTTTAGCAACAGGAATCAGGATTCAAGAATCAACTTAGAATCAAAACTACCAGCAACTTGCAACAGTAATCACAAACGATGTTTAAAATCAATTAACATGAAATTGTGTTCCACTAACCACCAAAGAGCAGAGCAAAACAAAGTTCATAACAACTTGCATCATCATTATTTAACCAACAATGCGTACATGCTGTCGATCAACCAAGAACCACCGATAAAGAGCCAATATAGACTAAGCAACTAATCGAACATAAAAGAACTACAATATCTCAGAATTAGAAGCAGAAGACATGCTAGGTAAACCAATAGCATTATTCCATCATTCTAGATCTGGAAATAAAACCTTAGATTTATGGAAGATATACCAAGATGTAAAACATATCGGAAAAGATCTCACCAAAAACAACGGAAGATGGAACACAACTCTGATGCAACAACAGCGACAAACCAAGTCAGATCTGAGATTGGTAGTAGAAGCACAAACAAATCTGATAATCGACATCGGCATCGTTGGCTAGCAGAAAAGGCAATATGAACAACAAATTGCAAAAGAAGCGTGTTCAATTGAGGAAAGCAATCGCCAATTGTGGAAGAAACGGTAGAACCAACGATGACTTTACTAATCAGAAATATTAGATATTCAAATCTGAGATCTGAAATGAAGATGGAGATGACGATTGATGAAAACTGCAAAGAGCAATTCAAGCGGCCGTCGAAAGGATAAAGACTGTTGACAGTGGTGACTCAGATGAAGGTGGATATGAAATCGTAAGGGGAAAAAAATTAAAACGGTGAAAGAGAACAAGACGCTGATGAACAATATTCGAACAACTACAGCGGAAGACAAACGGTGTCAGGAACTTCAATGGCGAATGATACCATGTGAGAAGGGAGCCATGGTGGCCGGAGATAGTGATGAATGGCGGTGAAATGTGAGGAAGAAGAGAAACAAAGTAACTAATAAAAGAAATAAGTTTTATTATTATTTTTGGATTGTTTCAAAAAACCCTGCAGCCTATTACAACTAATTGACTTTTATAGTCTAATATTGAGTCTAAGTGCCTAATCAAATACAACTCAGCAAACTTCAACTGCTTAACAAATTCAATAACCAAAATACAACCAACTAACCACTAATTGTTTGTCTAACAATGTTGTCTTTAGATAATTTGATTGGTTTAATATACTCTGATCATGATTGATTTGTTGAGGAAGATGAGGAACACTTATCAAAATATCAAATAAAAATGAATGCAATAATCTCACATTACACCCATCTTCAAAAATTGCCATGCATTTGATTTTCTTAAGAGAATGGGACCAATTGAAACCGATAAATGATTCGGTGAGGTTAAATCTATAAAGAGGATATTGCGTTGACTCCATGATACGAGGATTATGATCGTAGTTTAGGTTTATAAAAAGCTAAACTTCATTTTTGACGACTCATGCATTTTGTACATAAAGATACTAAAATCTGCATTTTATAAAATAAATATCATGATTATCATTTTTTATTAAAGTATTATTTTATTATAATATTTTTATTAAAAATGAGTTTACAACTATAATTGATTTTAAAATTTGGATATATCATTTGATAATCATATATGAATCACGATTTTATTTGTTAAAATATATTCTCAAGTCTCAACTATTTTACAATATATGCTCAATCACTTTGCTGCAGCTGTTAGTGTTTCAATCCGTGACCTCTAAGAACAACAATAATTTTCTTAACCACTGAGACAAGTTGGTTTGTGCATAACTATCTAAGTATCTATACTTAGATAGTTAATTAATTGATACCAATGGAGACTCGGTTGTGAAACTGTTCTGAGGAAATCCATACCCTATAATGAAATTAGAATCTAATCTTTTTTTTAAAGAAAGGGGAAACGCACCTATACCACGCATCGTTAAAAAGTCTCCCTAATCCTAATGAAGGAAAAAGAGTACGTGATATAGGGCGATCAAAACCATTACAACCATGAGCAGATACCGAAATGAAAACAACCAAAAGCCTCCCTATCCAGCAGCTCCTATGCTACTTGCAACAAAATGCACTCCCTCGCCCACCACGCACACTGCTCACAGCGGACAAAACAACCAGCAACATGAACCTTATAAATCTCGACACAGACTGTAGCCCCAAAACACAGATGGATCGCTCCATAGTCGCTTGAAGGCTAGCCCTCATCCCAGTCCGCATTCAATGTTTCCATAATATTCGCTGGAGGATCAAGGAATCTATAATATGGTAAAGGAAGCTCCTTAACCAATTTAGCTAAAGCATCTGCCACCATATTTGCTTAACGACGAACCCACGAGAAGCGAACCACCCACTTTCTAGTCAAAATCGACGCCAATGAACCCCAAAGAGATGACGGAAGACGTGTAGGGGTCACCCATTACTAACACAACATACACCTCTTTATTATCCGTTTTAATAATTACACGATTATGCCCCAATGCCCAAGCCGTTACAAGCCCCTCATGCACCGCCCAATTAGAATCTAATCTTAGAAGCGCTGGTTGTGTTTTTTTTGTTTCATTTTACTATTTTTGGATTTTAAAAATTTTAATTACGAGATGGAAATCGCCAAGAAAAAAATATCTTCGCCTGAAAAATTAAATCAATAACGATGTATTGTTTAAATTTAAAAAAAAAATTAAACAGAAATGAAATGAAGAAAATCACGATAAGCAAAACCAAATAAATACTTCACCCAAACTGATTTTTGATATGCAATTTCAGTTGCCGATAAGCAAATAACCCAAACATGTTGGTTTCTTAAACCAAACAAAGTCTAAAATTTTATGTAGAAAATCCTAATAAAAAACCACGAACATACAAAGAAAAATTTGTGGCTATACACGATTTAAGGGTTAATCAACTTACATGTAACCCAAATCACTCTAATATCTATTTATAATCGTAATTAATTGAATACATAAAAAAATCTAGTCAAATTCTACACTTAATCAACCTCTAACAGCACAAGAATTTATGGTCTGTTCACTTTGTTGGCTGTTCTTGCAGCTAATTTATTCAAGTTATAATCACCATTAACGAAAGAGATTGATTCCCCTCAGAATGAAAAGATTCGAACCAAAACATAACCATTGTATTTCGAAAAAACAAAATGTATTGTTTTAAGGAAAATACATTGATAAGGTGATGTCTGTTATAATATTATTTGATTAGAAAACTTAATCTCCATGTAATATTTTCATATTATATTCACATAGTATTAATATCGAATCATCTATCGAAAAAAAAATTAAATTGACAAGTATAAATTTAAATATTAAAGAAATAATAGACAAGGATTTAATAACCGGGGGCGGAGTCGAAATAGACTAACAGAGACAATGGATTAGTGGACAAATAGAAGATTCATTTGTAAATTAATTCTAGGAAATTAAAAGTTCATAAAGTTGAGTTCATAAAACTTAAAAATTAAAACATAGATCCAACATTTTTAATCTTACTCCTAAACACTATTTCCCAACCCCAAAACTAATCCAACTCTGCAATTTCCACTCCAATTTGCTCACACCACAGCCGAATAGTATTGGCGACGTGAATGGATACTCCTTGATTTTGAACTGACCCCCGCCAACCCAAAGAACGGTGTATCCTTTTCACTACAGTCAGCTGTAGACAAGTGGAGACTGGTATCAAAGGCTCAAGTGCCAGCAGAGACTCAAGGTGCGAGATGCAATCTTCAATTTCCTTCAATTGTAGGGTTTTTATTTGCAAGAGGCATCTATAGAAAACTACCTTCTGAAATGCAGTCGTGTAGAGATTTGTGGGATTTTGTTGCACCGTCATAGGAGCATTTCGGCGAAGACTTCCCCAAGCTTCTGACAAGTAGTTGCTTAAATTGTTGCATCGAACTTTGATAAATCTCAGCTCACTCCTGTGGCTCACAATAATGGACAATATGCAAGAAGCAGTTGCCATTGAGAGAAAATAAATAAACTGCAAAAAAAAAAAACAACAAAAATATATTAGAAAAAAGAATACGCAAAAATCAAAGAAAATCAAATGAGGTGCAGATTGAAGAAAAATTAAATAAAAGAGCATAAATAAAAACAGAGAGAACTATCCCCGATATGTGCGGGTTCAAAGTCATGAAGAAAATAGAAGAAAAATTGCGAAGTAGACCAAAAACAACCCCCAACCATGAAGAAGGATAAAAGCCCCCAACCAGTATCTAAAACCTTAACACGTTTTTGGGGGGAAAACAAAAAAAACTAAAACAAATACCTAGGGTGTTTTGTTTCGGGTCTCAAAATATATCTCTTTAGCCCCCATATGTTTTGGTAGGCTTTATAACCGGAGAAACAAAATAGTTTTCAAAAATATAACCAAAATTAAAAAAAAAAAAAAGTGAATGGTTAGACAAACCTGAAACAATGTTTTGTTTTCATTGTGACAGGAATTACAGTGCCGACATCTACAGTGTACGAGGGGGCAGGCTTCCTCCTTTGTCTTGTTGTTGAGGGTCGGAAGAGAGACGGGCGCCGACGTGGGTAAGGGTGGAGGAGTAAGGGAAGAGAAAGGATGTCGGGGGTGTAGAGAAGATGAGGAAAGAGAGAGGGTGTCGGGGTTTAAAGAAAGAGAAAAATATACTAAAAAAGATAAATTAATAACCTAGAAATGAAGCGTTGAAAAATGCTGTGCCGTTTTGATAGTAAAAAAAGAATGCAGTACCCTCATTTATTATAAAGCAACTGCAGTCTGCAAAAGTAATTGCTCTAGGCTCCAAGTTCCAATAGGGAATAGCTTATTTTACAATTTATTTGCTATATTAATCGCCATCTAATCGACTCATCCATTGTTTTTATGGAACCCAATTTTTAATGGCTAAAAGATTGCGGGTAGAATATTTATTGGGCCAATACGGTTTGCAGCCCAAAGAACAGTCCAAGACTATACAATTGAAATCCAACATTAGTCGAGGCCATTTAGAATCACCTAGAGCCTACAGCATAACCAAAACTTTGTTGTTGTGAAGAATTGTTTGGAATTTAGTGACCGAAAGCATAATTAATTTTTCATAATATTTTGGTTTGAATTCTTTTATTAATTAACCGAATATTGATGTTTATAATTTATTAATGACAAATAATTTACCAACACTCAATTTCCATGAGTAAACACGTATAGGTAAGCAACTAAGGGTTGATTTTCGTTACAAGCCCATCAATTGTTACAAGTTAAAATTTATCTAACATTTTTATTTTATTTATAAACTAAAATTAAAATTTAAATTTAAATAAACTCATTGAATAATTTCACTTTCACTAATAAAGATATGTATTCTTCTTCTTAAATAATTCAATTTACCAATATAATGGGCTTGTGTGTATGAGTTTATTTGGATGACATCCCAGGGGAGGTATCCAGTAGAGGCCGACGATATCACGCCGCTCATTTTTTGAAAAGTAACAGTAGAATTATAGTTTAGTTTCTTAAAAAAACATATACTATTTTATATTATTGGCCTTTTAAATTTAAATATTTTTAAAAAGGTTCATCCATAAATTATAGTGGTCTGCCTCCTCATCTTTTTCGGTATAGTCGTTTTCCCTATATACGATGGCGGATTTTAAGTATGTGCAAGTGGAGCGACCACACATGACTTACGAAAATAGGGCCCAAAATAAGGACTGGATATAAATTAGATAATTATATTTCTTTTGAATAAAGGTAATAAATTTTTATATTTGATAATTAACAACTTCCGAAAAATTTATATCGTCCTTCAAATTAATAATAAAATATAAACATTATTATCTCTTTAAGTTTAGAAATGAATGTTTCTTGTATATTATCGACCAAACCATTATTTTTTTAGAAAAGAGATTTGAACACCATCAATTATATGATAATATTTTTGTCTTCTTGTTTTATTATGGTAAATCACTTTCATTAATAATTTTAAAAATGCACTTAAGAACGGTGAGTTATCTGATGTTGATGAAAATACATCATTTATTGAGCTAAAATTATTTAGAGAACTTTTACCTAAGGAAAAAAATAAATTAGTGGATTTTTTAAGATTTTAAAAATATTTTAATTGCTTCCAAAAATGCGACAATTTCTTGTAAAATCTTGTTGCCTATTCTTATTATTGTTGCTTCTAAAATATAATTTTTTTTAAAATTAATTAAAGTTATTAAATTCATACTTACGACCAAACTTTGTCGCAAGAAAGTTTAAATAGACTTACTTAGAGTGGTCTTTTTGAAAGAAATTGACATTAAAAATGTTATAAATGATTTTGCCTAAACCATACAAAAAGTGTGAAACTTTTTAAGTTAAAATATTAGATTTTTAGTTGTTTATGTGTAAAATTTTGAAGTTTAAGAGTAATTAAAAGATTTTTTGTATTGAGATAAATAATATTTTATTTTAATTATAAATTAAGAGATCTTTCTTAATAAATTATATCCTAAAATCTTTGAATCGTCACTACGCGTATAAATTATATTCTATCTTAATAACTTATACGGGGAATTGAAATGAAAGGTGGAGAAATTGGGTTTCGGGTCGGCAACAGATAAACTCCAATTGTCCGGCGTATAAATTATATTCTATCTTAATAACTTGTACGCGTATAAATTATAAACAAAAATTATTTAAATAATTGTGAGAGGTTCTACATTATCAGATGAATAGTACGATGACGTATCATACTATTAGGGATGAATAGTGCCAGAGCCCTTGTCAAAATGGTAAGCTGGTGGGCTCCCATCCAAACAAACCATAAAAATCAGTATGTTAAATAGAATATGTACATGAACATATAAACTACATAGAATAGAAGAACAAAGGCGACTCCCTACCTGCTCCCTTTGCCACGGCATCCTGCAGAAAAGTAATTCCTACGCTAGCGCCTTCAGTTTTCAGTGATATAACTGTAAGCACACAGGCCACAAGACTTAACCATTGTCCTAATCTATATATGTGAAATTAACTTGAAATGTTTAGTGTAAAATTAATTTGAAACATTTAGGGTTATATATGTGAAATTAGTGTTTAGGGTTTGAGCTTTTTAGCTTATAAATGTAGAAAACAATAAGAGATATATATTGAATTTGGTGTTTTAAAACACAAAAATGTGCTTGGTGCAGTGGCTTTGCACCTAGATTGCCTAGGTTTGATTCCCCTGGATAGCATGTGTGGTTGAATTTATTTTTCTCCTTTAAATAGGTGGTGACACGTGTCACCACTTGATTGGAGGAGGAAAATAATTTATTATATCAAATATAAATAATTAAATTCCTCCAATAAGATGTTGACATGTGTCACCACCTAATTAATTTATTTTATTAGCTTAAAACTAGGACTGAAATGAAAAATGTATAAATAGTAAAGACCAAATGTGTAATTATACCTTTAATTTTTTAACTGTCACGTCACCTTCCGTTAGCCCATTAACGGCTGGTGGTTACATTGATCCAATTTCAATAGTTTAGGTGGTCAATTGAGTCAATTTTTTTAAGGTAATCATTTTAATACATTAACCAAAGTATGGTGGTCAATAGTATAGTTTACCCAAAACTTTAATAAAATTTAAAAAAAATATTCTTTTTTTCAATATCGATGCAGACCACTTGGTACAAGATTTAGGGATGTTTTGGGCCTTTTGGCCATTTTGGTCGATATTGATGTGGACCGGCTGGTACAAGATTTTGGGATGATTCAGGGTTGCAACTACCCAAGTTGGGGAATTAAAGTGGTTGAATTTAAAATAAATAATCAGTTTTTGGTTTGAGAAAATAAATAATTATTTTTTGATTGATGTGTTATTCTGTAAAGTCAGTATATTTGCTTATATGACATTGCTATCGCGGCATGAACTGTTATGTAGGTTTGTCGTATCATTTCAAGTCATTTACCGTTGGTCGACTAATAATTTTCATCTGCAGAGATGTCATTTGACAAAAAAATAAAATGTTGAGGGCTAAATTACTTCAAAGAAAAAAATAAGGGACAAAATGATAATTTAGTCAAACATTGCATTTTTATTGTTGTTACTTTTTTCCCACCACAGTAAAGTTACCCAAATATTGTTCTACAATTTTTTTAACAATGTTGCACTCTCCGCTTTATTTTCAACAATACAGTAATTTATTGTAGCAAATCAAAAGACGAATTGTGTTCAATCCGTCTTTAAACAGTGAATTTCATATTAATATTAAAATAATAAAATTTGATAGATTGAAATTTGTCTTTAAACAATAAATTTTATACGTGGTGTGCATGGATCAATACATTTCAATGGAGAAAGACTTAAACCTCATTTTCTAATAGTTTTTGAAAAATATTGTTCAAAAACGAGTTGAATGCAATCCGACTTTTGGTTGTTACAATAAACTACCATATTGTTGGAAATAAAGTGGGGAGTATCATATTGTTGGAAAAAAAATTGGACAACAATATTTAGATAATTTCACCCACCACAACTATGACACACAGAATGTTATTTACATAAATATTGTAGTTTGAACAGTAAAAAAAAAGTCGGTGTGCACTCAATCCGACTTCGTTGTACATTTTAATTTTTTTTTATTAAAAAATGATGAAGATAGATAGTAGAAATGAACTTTGCACAGAAAACACTGTTTAAAGTCAGATTGTAAGTGATCCGACTTTAATTTTTTATTTCAAAATATCAAAATACTATTCAATGACAATAGGTAATGGTAGTCATATCATTACTTTTATTGTAACAAATATAATATTTGTGAAAATAATCTGACTTTGAATCATATTTGTGAAAGAAAAATTAGATGTAAGACGACATTAGAAATTTATTTGGAAAAATAATTTGTTCGAAGTCTTCGTCTTAACCATACAACATTAAAAACTCATTTGGAAAGCAAGACAATTTTGGTGGAAAAGATTTATTTCATTGAAAATTCAAGGGACACATGTACTATATATATAGCAGAAAATTTCGTTTATTTTTCCGACGATTTTTTTTAATTTTTTGGGTAAACTACAACAAAGATACTCAATTATGGATAAGGTTACATTTAGGTCACCTAATTATTAAAAGTTATATTTGGGTCACTCAATTATGGGTAAGGTTACATTTGGGTCACCCAATTATTAAAGGTTACACTTGGGTCACTTAATTATGGGTAATGTTACATTTGGGTCACTCAATTATGGGTAAGGTTACATTTGGGTCACCCAATTATTAAAGGTTACACTTGGGTCACTTAAGTATGGGTAATGTTACATTTGGGTCACCTTTCATATTAAAAAAAACACCAACTTAGTCATTTTTTCTTCCAAATCACTTGTATACCCTTGTTAACACTAGAGTACTTCATTTGAAACCACTTATTAATCTAATACACAAATTGATATGTGTTTTTTAAATATGAAAGGTGACCCAAATGTAACCTCACCCATAATTGAGTGACCCAAGTGTAACCTTTAATAATTGGATGACCCAAATATAACTTTACCCATAATTGAGTGACTCAAATATAACTTTTAATAATTGGATAACCCTAATGTAACTTTACTCATAATTAAGTGACACTCGTTGTATTTTACCCTACTTTTTTAATTAAAATTTAAAGTCAAACTCGTTTTTTTTTTCCGACGACTTTTAGAGCCCGTAAACTCTTCTTAATGTCTTCCTCAGTTTATGTAGATTCATTAGTGTGATGTGAAATCAACCAAATTATAAAAAATATCCAAGTATTATAAAAAATATTTTCTTTTTACCATGAAATTATGAAAAAAAGGAGTAAATTACTATTTTACCACCGCAGCAGGGTGTTAGTTAGGGCATTTATTTGCGCAATATAAATTGTATGGGACTGCACTCCGGAAACCAAACAAATTTGCCGCATTTTTTATTCACCGCTTCGGAGTCGATTTTCTCAGGTATTTTCCTTTCAAAAACAGGTATTTTTCTTTGATTTTACCTTTAGATCTACGTATGATTTTTTTTCTTATTCTTTGATTTAACTTTGCGAATAAAATTTAAATTGCATCCGTCAGTTTTGTTATGTTCTTACGCGTAATTTGCTTTGAATTTCATCTTTTAGTTTATTTTTTGCAGTGTTTGGTAAATCTGGATTGAATTTATATATTCTTTTGATTAACACAGGTTAATAAATTGAACCCTCCAAATACTCGTAGTATTTTTTGGGCGAATTCTGTTAAAAATTATAAATAGGAAATTATTGTATTATTTATCGGATGCGATTAAAGTATTAATACATTTCAACCTGAATTTGGAGTTGTTTTTGTTAGTTTTGCCAATTTCATATTGTTATTCATGTTTTTATAGATTCGTTAGTTTATTTGAAGTTTTTGACGGCCAATAGTATTTTTTTTCTTTCTATTTTATGTCATTTGAACTTGCATTTGCTAATATAAACAGATTAGATGTGTTGCAAATGAAGGCAAATGTAAAACTGTTTGATTTTTTCTTTGGCAAATGTAGCTCTATTATTTGTTAAGATTCATGTTGTGGCTCTTTTGTTTAATTGATATGCATTCTATTTGTGAGAGTTTCTAGGTCTTATATGACACGATTCCTAGATTTAGTACTTTTGAGTTATGGTTTGTTTCTGGTTTTGTTAATAATTTTATTACTTTTTCGGCAGTTACTAATTTTACCTAGCAATGGCGGACGGTCATGAGACTGACAAAAATATCGAGATATGGAAGATCAAGAAGCTAATTAAAGCTCTTGAAGCAGCTAGAGGCAATGGCACCAGCATGATATCGCTTATAATGCCTCCACGCGATCAGATATCGAGGGTTACCAAGATGCTTGGAGATGAATTTGGAACTGCTTCAAACATCAAAAGCAGAGTCAACCGTCAATCTGTGTTAGGTGCAATCACTTCTGCTCAGCAAAGGCTCAAACTTTATAATAAGGTTCCTCCAAATGGGCTCGTGCTCTACACAGGAACGATCGTGACTGAAGATGGGAAGGAGAAGAAAGTCACTATTGATTTCGAGCCTTTTAGGCCTATAAATGCATCTCTTTATCTTTGTGACAACAAGTTTCACACTGAAGCACTTAATGAACTTTTGGAATCAGATGATAAGTTTGGTTTTATAGTGATGGATGGTAACGGGACTCTCTTTGGGACATTAAGTGGTAACTCTAGAGAGGTTCTCCATAAGTTCAGTGTTGATCTTCCTAAGAAGCATGGGAGAGGAGGACAATCGGCTCTTCGTTTTGCTCGGCTCCGAATGGAAAAGCGCCACAACTATGTGAGAAAGACTGCTGAACTTGCCACACAATTTTATATCAATCCTGCCACCAGTCAGCCTAATGTTTCCGGATTAATACTGGCTGGGTCAGCTGATTTCAAAACTGAGCTGAGTCAATCAGATATGTTTGATCAGCGGCTTCAGGCTAAGATTCTAAATGTGGTCGATGTCTCTTATGGAGGAGAGAATGGCTTCAACCAGGCAATTGAGCTTTCCTCGGAAATCCTGTCCAATGTGAAATTCATACAGGAGAAGCGCTTAATAGGTAAATACTTTGAGGAGATCAGTCAAGATACCGGGAAGTATGTTTTTGGCGTGGACGACACACTGAAGGCCTTGGAAATGGGAGCGGTTGAGATACTTATTGTGTGGGAAAACCTGGACATGACAAGGTGCGTCTTGAAGAACAGTGTTACTGGTGAAGTTGTCATAAAACATTTGAACAAGGAGCAGGAAGCGAACATGACCAACTTCCAAGATTCAGCCAGCTCGGTTGATCTGGAGGTCCAGGAGAAGATGTCACTTTTAGAGTGGTTTGCTAATGAATACAAGCGATTTGGTTGTAGTCTTGAGTTTGTTACAAACAAATCACAAGAGGGTTCTCAGTTCTGCCGTGGTTTTGGTGGTATTGGAGGCATCCTCCGATACCAACTTGACATGAGATCATTTGACGAGTTTTCTGATGATGGAGAAGTTTACGACGATTCTGAATAGCAACAAATCAACTCTACCCCATTGATGGTGCAGGATGATGATGGGGTTAGAAGCAAATTCTGCACCGGCGCCCGAGCTGTTGGGTGTACTACTGCTGCTCACAATGCCCCAAAGTTTCTCACACATCTAATCAAGGTATGTGTTTTAAAACTGTTCTAGTTTAACTCCAATAAGATGTACATCGAAGTATATTTGACCGATTCCATTTCCCTTCCACTGTCAGGCTCAATGTGACAATATTGTGTGAACCGGAAAATGTGACAGCTAAAACATGCAAAAGGCGAATCTGGGAATTCGATGAAGCTTCATTTCTAGTATGTTAATGGAGCCGGGACTTACGATATTCATATAGCAGGTCAGGATGTGGTTGTCTGGTGCTATCGATATCGTTTTAAAGACTATGGTTTTGTCTTGTTTTATTATGTCTGATGTCCAGAACCTATTTGGAAGCCATCCTTTTCATTTTATGAGTAGTTACTGTCTTTGAAATGTTTTAGATTCCTTTTGAAAATTGTTAAGGTTCTCCGGTCTAAAATTGGGCTCCAAGTTTGAACTATAGGATTGAATTTGTGTTTTTTGCCAGGTCAATGAATCTTATCGCGTCAACTCAGTAAATTGATTTTCATTTATAATAATGGAAATTAGATGTAATTTGAATTATTTTTTACTCTTTAATTTTGAATTGAGTTCCAATTTGATCTTTTTACTGTGCGACATCAATTTTGGGATAATGTACCCCTAACTTCGACGACATCAATTTGATCTTTTGTGTTTTTGGCTAAATTCACAAGTTGATATCGTTGATATACGTTGCAGGATAAACTACCGCCTCTCATATCTTTCATTAAATCTACCGTAAAGGTCAATAATAGATACAAATTCTCTTTCGAATGAGGTTTAGAGGATTAAGAATGAAGATCTAGGTTTAAATTAAATATTTTTTGAAAAATTATATTTTTTAATAGTCTAAGTGATTATAAGGTAATATTTGTTCATGTATATTCTTAACCTTTTTAACAATGCACACACCTTGTATACAAAGCAATTTAACTTAAGTCCCTTAAGATTAACATAATCTGCTTTTTCATTGTAAGAAATAAAATTTGTATTATAACACTTGTCGTCTGCAGTTTTGCACGGTTACATGTTTGCATCTTTGCACGGTTTCTTGTCTGATCCTCACGGTGTCTGCATTGTTTTTGGTCTTTCTCCGACGGTGGTAACCGCCTCTTGTCCTCACAAGCATGGAATTTGAACTCGCTGGTCTTAGCCTTGATGATGGTGAAGAGGAAATCTTGCCTCTTCCCCCTGAGATAGGATCGTTCCATGAAGATTACACTTTCTGTTTGGTGGGAACATTTCACACAACAAGTATCGTTCATTTCTTCTCCATGAGAAACACAATGGCTGACATATGGCACCCGTTGGGAGGCGTTTTCATTACAGATTTGGGCGATAAACGCTACTGCTTCAAGTTTTACAACGAGATTGACATCCAACGAGTCCTCTCAGGCAGTCCATGGTTCTTCAACAACCATATTCTTCTCCTTCACAGACTGGAAAAAGACGAAGACCCATTACAAGTTCCACTTTCGCTGGCTGTGTTTTGGGTACAAGTTCATGACTTACCAACGGGTCTGATGTCGGAGATTATGGCACAACAATTTGGCAACTTCATCGGGAAGTTTATTGAGTATGACTCCAAACTCATCTTGTCTGGAAGACGGTAGATCATGCGATTGAAGGTTTTCTTTGATGTGAACCATCCTCTGAAACGGAAAAAGAAAATTGCCCTGGATGAGAGTCGAAGCACGTACGTGCGCTTCCAATATGAACGGCTCCCAATCTTTTGTTTCATCTGTGGAAAGATTGGCAATGGGGAAAATTTTTGTCCCCTACGACTCTCATTGAAGCCTGATGATATATGCTTCGGGTGGGACTCGACTCTACGAGCACCGTCCAGGAGGGCCCCTCCAGCACCTAGCCGTTGGCTACGAGATGGTGTCTCTGGGCTATCCCTGATGGAAGCACATCTCGCATCAAGTACCAACCCTACATCAAATGGCTTCCTGCATGGCACTCACAGCCATGCACACGTGAATGCTTCCAACACTACTGGTTCTATGGAAATGGGGTCAGATGCTGAAGATGACCCATTAGCATTACAAGATGGGAAAAAACGGCAACGGATTGTGGGAGAGGTGTCATTGGTTTCTGGGGATCCGGATTCCATACCACCAACTGCTGATCAACTGATTTCGGCTAGCCCTGTGGTGCAGGGCAGCCGGCCACAATGAAAGTCATTTCATGGAACGTCCGTGGACTGGGGAAGCCACGGGCCGTCACACGCCTCAAGAATTCGTTACGAGGCAACAATCCCCACATTTTGTTTCTCATTGAAACAAAACTAACAGTTCGTCGAATGGAAAGGGTTGTCACCGTTGTGGTTTTCGTTATGGAATAGATGTTGCTGCCAATGGATCGAAGGGTGGCCTCTCACTTGGTTGGAAGCCAGATTGTAATGTCACCTTATCTAGTTACTCTCAACACCATATAGATGTGATAATAAGGGAAGAAGATGCTGAGCCATGGCGTTTCACAGGATTCTATGGCAATCCTATAGAGAACGAGCGATCAAGATCATGGGCTCTCTTACGACAACTCAAAGAACAACACGACTTGCCATGGTTAATAGCGGGTGACTTCAACGAAGTAATGTTTTCTTTCGAAAAATGGGCAGGAGATTAAGGCCTGAAAGATGCATGCAACAGTTTCGTGATGCACTGGACGACTGTGAGCTAGGAGACCTTGGATTCACAGGTGCATGGTTCACATGGGAACGTGGCAACTTCCCACATACCAATGTTCGAGAGCGTTTGGATCGTGCACTGGCTAATCCGAGATGGTGGGATGCTCATCCCTCTTACTATGTCAAACACCTTCTCCACTCAACCTCTGATCATTGTCTCGTGCTTATAGACACCTTGGGACATGCTTCTAACCGTGCCAGATCACTAAGGAAATCTTTTAGGTTTGAAGCACACTGGATCCTTGAAGAACAAACAGAAAACATGATCAAGACTGTTTGGGAGATGCCAGGGTCTGTGTTACAAAAACTATCTACTTTGGGACCCAAACTGACACACTGGAACAAGGAAAATAGAGCCACAACACGTGCAGTTAAGGAAGGACTAGTGTCTCGACTCTCTGAACTAATTTCTTCAGATCCTGATGATGACATCCTACAAGAAATGATTGAAGTCAAGCTTGGTTTGAACCTCGAAGCTGACAAAGAAGAGCTCTTTTGGGAACAAAGAGCAAGGTCAAATTGGCTCTCACATGGAGATATGAATACATCCTATTTCCACAAATTTGCCTCCTATCGAAAAAGAAACAACCATGTTCAGGGTCTACTGGATGATGAAGGAAATTGGATCACATCAGAACAGGGTATGCTGCATTCGGCATCTTCTTATTTTGCTCATCTGTTTACAACTTCATCACCTACTGATGCCTCAGACTTTCTTACAACCGTCCAACCAAAAATTTCAAGCTCAACAAATGCTTATTTGCTGCAACCTTTTACAGCAGATGAAATATGGACCGCGGTAAAAAACATGGCACCTATGAAAGCATGTGGAGTTGATGGATATCCAGCCATCTTTTTCCAGAAGTATTGGCATATCTTAGGCCTGGAAATTTCAGATTTTTGTTTGTCAATTCTCAATGGCAATTCAAGTGTGCGTGATATCAATGACACACTTATAGTTCTTATTCCTAAGATTAAGAAGCCTGAGAACATGACCCATTTCAGGCCAATTAGTCTTTGTAATGTCCTTTACAAAGTCATTGCTAAGTCATTGGCGAATCGATTTTCCAGCACATTGGATGCTTGCATCGATGAATGTCAGGGGGCCTTCATCCCTTCTCGCCAAATCACAGACAACGTGCTTATAGCTTACGAGATCTTGCACTCTATGAAGACCAAACGTGGTGGCAAACATGGCACACTCGCACTCAAAGCTGATCTTAGCAAAGCCTATGATCGAGTTGAGTGGCCATTCGTGGAAAAAATGTTACTGACACTGGGCTACAACGAACGTTGGGTGACTCTCTTAATGGACTGCATCTCTACTGTTACCTACTCAGTGTGCTTCAATGGAACACTAGGAGAAAGATTCAAGCCAACACGAGGACTACGACAGGGATGTCCTCTCAGCCCATATATGTTCTTGGTATGTGCAGAAGGTCTCTCGCAGATGCTAAACCAAGCCATGGCTTCAAGAACAATCAGAGGTGCTAGCATCGGTCGAGGAAGGTTAGAAATTGGTCACCTATTCTTCGCTGATGATAGCATTTGCTTTGCTCAAGCATCAGAGGAAGCTGCATTGGCCCTCAAACATATTCTCACACAATTTGGCAGCATCTCAGGGCAAAGAGTGAACTATGAAAAATCACTGCTGTTTTTTAGTTCAAATGTTCCTAATTCGATAACATCTGCGATTGGCTCGATCCTAGGTGTCCGTGTTGCAACCAACCCTGAAAGATACCTAGGTTTGCCTACTATGGTTGGAAGGAACAAGATGGAGGCCTTCAGCTACTACATGGATCGGGTTACTAGCAAATCATCTTCCTACAGCACCAAGTTCCTATCTATGGGTGGCAAAGCAACGTTAATCCGCAGTGTCCTACAATCAATCCCTGTCTATGCCATGAACTGCTTCCTTTTGCTTTCTTCTTTGTGTCATGGCCTCGAGCAAGCTATGGCGAATTTCTGGTGGAAAAACGCGGGCACTAGCAAGGGCATCCACTGGACCACGTGGAACCACTTAACACAGTCTAAACAAGATGGTGGCATGGGTTTCAGAAACTTAGGCCAATTCAATGTGGCACTCTTAGCCAAACAATGCTGGCGAATCCTAAAACATCCCAACTCTTTGCTGGCAAGGGTTTTGAAAGCACGGTATCATCCTTCAACCGACTTTCTCCATGCAAGATTATGTTCCAATCCATCATATACGTGGCGTAGCCTTTGGAGCTCAAGAGGGCTTCTTGAAAAGGGTCTCATTTGGAACGTTGGTAATGGGGAGTCCATAAACATCTGGAATGACCCATGGATCCCTAACACAACAGATGGTCGTCCACATGTTGATGACATTGATATTCATCATACAAAGGTGGCGGATCTTATTGATACTCCTGCCAAATGCTGGAAACAAGACGTCACGCACAACCTATTTTCATCTTCTATGGTGTCAACCATCCTTGAAATACCATTACCTGATATTTCCCAACCAGATACAATAGTTTGGAGGCACGACAAAGGGGGTGCTTATACTGTCAAGAGTGGCTATAAACTGCTACGTTCCACCTCAACTGCATCAACAGGTACTCCTCAACTAAATTTAAGGAAATTCTACAACCACCTGTGGTGTTTACAGTTACCTGAAAAACTGAAGTTTACCATGTGGAAATTTGCGAACAACTTCATCCCTACCTTTGACAACCTCCGTACAAGACGTTTGAATGTTCAAAATGGATGCCGGTTCTGTCAATCTACAAATGAGGGTGTCGATCACTTAATTCGAGAATGCTGGTATTCACAAGCCATTTTCGAAGCCCAGGGTCTCACCCCATCTTTGTCATTCCCTAACTTATTGTGGCAGGATTGGATATCTCAATTTTTCGACTCCTTAACTGATGTTGCACGGAAGATTTTTGTTGTTTCATGTTGGGCCATTTGGTATGCCCGGAATAAGGCAGTACATGATGATCTTAAGACCACCGTTCAGGAATCAATTGCCTTCATTCAAGCATATATCCGGGAACAAGAAAACCTTCAGACTGCAGTCCAACCACAACCTCGCAATCTATCACAGCTGTGGAAGCCTCCACAAGGAAACCTAATTAAGGCCAACTTTGATGCTGCATACTGTGCACACTCAAAAACTTCTATATCAGGAGTAATCTGTCGAAATAGTGCTGGCCTTATCATGGGTGCATGCTCCATGCAACACACTCACGTATGCAACGCTTTCTTAGCGGAAGCCCTTTCTTGTAGGGATGCAGTGACCTTTGCACTAGATATGGGACTTGATAGGGTCATTTTTGAAGGTGACTCTCTATCCGTGATCAAGAAATTAAGATCCAAAGCTGAAGACCTTTCTCAACTGCGGGTCTTAATCAATGATATTAAGCAAGCTACTTCCAACCTCCGGGAAGCTATATTCAATCATGTTCGACGTGAGGGAAACTTGGCTGCACATTCAATGGCACAATATGGTCGACATCACAACACACCGACGTTCTGGGTTGAAGAAGCTCCCAATGAGGTCCTAGCTGTTGTGGAAAACGACAAACAACAATTTCACAACTCTCCGTAACCAGCCTCTTCGAGGATTAAGCTTGCACATACAATGCACAAGTTTGGTTACAGCGTTATTTGCTTATGTCTGGCCTCATAGCCACTCCTCAGAATCTCCTAACATCTGCATTTTTTTGATGCAATCCGAGAATCACTAGATTTCTGGCCTGGTTTTCATGGTTTTAGTTTAGTCTGTATGCTTAAGAGAAGTTATCCTTCTTGTACTATGCTTCACTTTGTACTTCTCTTATTTTCTAATCAAATAAAATCAGACCTTTAAAAAAAACATAATCTGCTTTTCTATTGGATATAAAAAAATTATTTCGAACTTGAGGTTGAAATTTTTTATGCAGCCGGTCACAACGCAACTCACTATCGGGTCTACAAAAATATTACTACGTTATAAATATTACTTTATGTGATGTTTAAGTTCAAAAAACATAGATGTTATGTCAAGAATGGGATTCGAACCCATGCCCTTTCGAACCAGTACCTGAAACTGGCGCCTTAGACCAACTCGGCCATCTTGACGATTTTACTAGAGCTGGAATCATTTTTTTATTATTCTAAAGCAGTTTCATGCTGGATCAAAATCCTTGTGCCTAAAAATGTTCATGAACCCAAATGCGACATATTTAAGGTATCAATAAACTGTTATTGATAAATTTATTAATTGATCGAGTGATAAAATATATATGATGTCTTATCTTCTATAAATTCGAATATTTATCTTAAAAATATAATATCTACCTTTAATAAAAATAAGGCAAAATGATAAAAGATGCCTCCAACGTTTGCATGTTTTGTCATTTAGCCTCCTATTTTTTTTTGATCCAAATATGCCCCTAACGTTTGTTTGTTTTGTCATTTCCCCCCTATTCTTTCTTTTGGTCCAAATATACCCCAACGTTTCATTCGTAGTCCAAATATGCTCATGTTGGATGTAAACTGTCAATCAAATGACGGTCAACGGCTTATAAAATTTTTTTGACGTGGCATCAGCAAATCTTAATACGTGACAAGTCCAGCTAGCATCAGCTGTTGAACGTCAGTTGACTGACAGTTTTCATCTAACGAGGGCATATTTGGACCAAATTGAAACCTTGGGGCATATTTGGACCAAAAGAAAGAATAAGGGGTCAAATGACAAAACAAGCAAACATTGAGAACATATTTGGACAAAAAAAGAATATAGGGTCAAATGACAAAACATGTAAACGTTAAGGGCATCTTTTGCCATTTTGCCTAAAAATAACTGCTTTTGGAAACCCATGTATTTGCAGGGTAAATAATGATGAGAATAATCCAGCCGTTTCCATTGATTACAGATGATTGAGATACCATGTCCATACTAAGTTAACAATTATTAATACACGTGACTCTTTTACTATTTCTAGAAAATATTACAACAAAATTGAAAAATAGTCACTATTATTGACACCTTTTAAAATAAGATATAAACTTACAAAAAAAATATATCGATTTTAATTTAGTATTTTTTGAAATTAGAATTAAATTATTTGAATGTGTAAACATGAAGGACTAAATGCATTATTATACAAAAAAATTAACAACCACATATATAAAAAGTGATTGAAATAAAACTAAAAAAGAAGAAGACATTAGTAATTTAAAGTTTAATGCCTAATTTGAAATAAAAAACTGCAACTTTTTAGTTTTATTTCAAATTGTGCATTAAAGCTACCATGAAGGTCAATAATAATCTCATATCTTTCATTATTAGTGCACAATTTCAAATAAAACTTAAAATTTAATGCCCAAATTGAAGTGATTGAAAGTTTAATGCCCATATTGAAATAATTGAAAGTTTGATTGTTAAATTAAATAATATATCAAAATTCAATGTCCAGCTCACAACGTCATCTATTGTTTTAGTGAATAAGGTCCATCCATCTCATTTTTTTCTAAGATAAATCTTTATTTTTTTTCATACGCGTCAATAAAAGTAGACAATTATTTGAGAATTAAAATGAGATGAATGAACGTGGTGAGTCGGGTTCATAAATAATGTAGTGAGTCAGGTCTTTTTAATAATTTATCGTGGCTTTATCTCCCTTTAAAAGTTATAAACCCTAACACCTCAAAGTTCCCCTTACCTTCTGAGAAGAGAGAAGCTATCGAAATCAAAATTCCTGGGAGATGGCTGCGATTATCACAAATATTTGCAAAACCATTCGAAACCAATTTCTGTCTGCATATTCTCATTTTCCGTACAGATTCAGATTATGAATGAAAAAAAGCTGAATCTTTGTTTTATTATTGTTTTCTGGTGTGGGGATTCTTTTTCCAAGAAAGATGCGTATATATGGTTTGGATTTGGATTCAGATTCAGTTTCCTTTGACAGATGTTTGAATTTTGGCGCAAAAATACTATATCAGTTGTCAGAGATAGAACTACAACATGAATGGGAGTGGTTGTTGTTCTTCGGGAATTTTTTTTACCTTTGATTTTTTTTATATATATTTTTAAAATTTTAGGAATAATTATAAATTGGTTTAAGGGTTAATAAGCCCTTAAATTTTTACAAAAAAAATAATTAAGCCCCTACACCTCTTTTGCACTTAATTAAGCCCTTAAACTCAAGAAAAAAAACTAATTTAACTCTTTAACCAACATTGACCGCTAACTTTAATAGTTTTTTTTTTAATAGTAATTGGTGGCCTCGTTAAAAATCCCCTTCGTAACGAAGTACTCGAAGAGGAGGAAAAGAGCACCACAAGTTATTATTGATCAATAAAGAATTACATAATTGTTCTCTGGATCAAAAGCCGAAATTAAGCAAATTACATATAAAACATAAAGGAAAAGGGTCTAATGTTCCAGCAAGCTAATTCCATTTTTGGCCAGTAAGTCTGCTTCCAAATTGCATACCTGTGAGATTTTCTTGAATGAGCATCGTGCGGATGAGCCAAGATCCTTAATGGACTTAACCAACTGCCGATATAGAGGAGGGCAGTCATCCGGATTTGATATCCAGTCTAAACCCATACTACTGTCGCTTTCGACGATTATACTAAAGCAATAATTGACAACCCATATTTGATAGCAATAAGTTCGGCTAAAATAGGTGTACCAGCTCCGATTCTGTGTGAAAATGAAAAAAGGGTCTTACCATCCGAGTTTCGGAGAATGCCGCCAACTCCACCTGCGCTTCCGTCTCTCATTCAGTTTAAGGAAGCCTATGGGCGGTGGTTGCCAACGGTGTACTATATCTGGTCTGCCAACAGCAAGTTTAGCAATAGATGGATTTGCGATTAAATCATCCAAAGAAATCAGCACCTCGGGACATTTCGCTTTGAACCAAAATGCCATACGATGTTTAATAATGAAGCAAAGCTGAATTTGATTGAAAACCTTGTGTTGAAATACAATCTCATTTCTCATCAGCCATGTTGACCACAATATGCAATGTGGGATGAGGCACCACATTGAATCCGAAGAACTATCAGCCCACCACATGTGAAGCAAAGTGCAGACGTCCCCTGGAATGGTAAAAGGTTGATTCCAGCAAGCCGCGAAGAACATCCAGATTTTCCAAATGAAAATTTGCGAGATAGACTCCTCTTCTATCTCGCAAAAGGGGCACGAAGATGAGCCCGGAATATTTAGGCCCCTGCTTTGGAGAACTGATTTCACAGCAATCCTCCCATTTGCAACGAGCCAAACGAAGAAGTCCACTCGAGGGGGAGCCAGTCCAGACCAAACCCATTTTTTCCATTCAAAGTCAGATTTCGCGAGAGTAGTGCTGCAATCATATCCTGTTTTAACCGAGTAAGAGCCATCCCCGCTCCCTCTCCCTCTCCATATAACACAATCTTCCTGAAATCCTTCTGATCGAAATGCTGACAACAAATTCAAGAGGGAAGACATTTGAACAGTTTCTCAATCAAAAATCCGTCTGCGTAAGGGGATGTCCCAAAGCCACCTGCCATCTTCTACCCTACCGAATTCACAAACCAATCCAACTCTATTGCGCGATAGAGCAAAGATTCTGGGATAAAGAAGTTGTAACGGAGTATCGCAAATCCAAGCGTCTGACCAGAATTTAACGAATTTGTCACAGCCTACATGAATTCTGACATGCTGTCGAAAATTAGTACCAAAATCATCCATGTCATAGTAGAGGTTGGAGATATCTCTCCATATCCAAGAGCACATCTTATTTCGATCCGGGGGAGGAAGTAGAGTATTTTTGTCCAAATCCAGTTTACGGCCAATGCATTTCCTCCATTCTTCATTTTTGTTGTTCGCATAATTAATAAACCATTTGCCGAGTAGTGCTCTGTTATGAAAATTCAGATTGCGGATGCCAAGCCCGCCACGATCAAAAGGTAAGCAAACCGAATCCCATCGTAACCAGTGAATTCTTCTCTTTGAGTCCGAAGAACCCCACAAGAAGCTTGCCAGGATGCCATTAAGCTTACGAGCAATTGAGCAAGGGAGCTTAAAAATAGACATGTAATAAGAAGGAAGTGCAGTAAGTACGGACCTGATCAGAACTAATCTGCCGCTAGGGGAAAGATTAAGTCCCTTCCAGCTCGCTAGGTGTTGGTAAAATTTTTTTAGAATGGGTTCCCACATCAACGCCGAATTTCTTTTATGTTCTAGGGGCAATCCCAAATATTTCGATGGGAATTTTCCAATGCCGCAGCCAGTTTGATTTGCCCAATCCGACAGTGAACTCTCTTCAATATTAATGCCAAAAACTTTACTTTTCACCAAATTAAGTTGTAAGCTGGATGCTATTTCAAAGATGCGAAGGACCCTCTTAACATTTTTGACTTCTCTGCATGATGCACCGCAGAATATGATAAGGTCGTCTGCAAATTGCAGATGCGACAAGCTATAAGAATTATCCTCCTTTCTGATAGTAAAGCCATTGAAGAGACCCACTTCCGTAGCCTTCTCAAGCATCAAGTGCAACACCTCTCCGACAATAGTCTATGCCTTCATTTGCAATCAACGAGCAATCGAGTATGTGTCTGCCTTGTATAAAGCCAAACTGGGATTTGCTGACTATGGTTTTATTTTTGAAAAAATTCTTTTGACACGTGTTAGGAATTTTTTAATTTTAATTGTTTAAAGATCTAAAAAAATCTAATATTTTTTTTCAAAATTCTGGAAAAGTATAAAATGTATTTTTAAAATATTAAAAATTAATTTCGAAATTAATTTTAAATAATATTTTTTCAAAATATTAAAACAATTTTAAAATATAAAAAAATAAATATTGTTATAGAAGTATAAAAAATAATTTGAAAAAAAATAAACACAATAAAAATTATTTTAATTTTTAAAATTATATTTTTACAGATATTAAAAATATTTAAAAAATTAAAACAATGAAAGTTATTTTGAAATTTTTTATAATTGTATAATAATAATATTTAATGTTTTTAATATTTTATTTTGTTAAAAATATTTTAATAATTTGAAATTTTACTACTTATTATTTTTAAATAAATTTTGAAATTAATAAAAAAATATATTTTAAAATAATTTCTAGAATTTTTCAGAATTTTTAATTTTTTTAACATTTTTTATATTTTCTATATATTTTTAAATTTTAAAATTTCCTAGAAACGACAAGTGACATTATCATGTTGCGACAAGTGTCAAAAAATTTAAAAAGAAAACCGTTAAAGTTAACGGTCTACGTTGGTCAAAGAGCCAAATTAATTTTTTTCTCTTGAGTTTGAGGGCTTAATTGAGTACAAAAAAGATTTAGAGCTTAATTCAATTTTTTACAAAAATTTAGAGGCTTATTGAACCCTTAAGCCTTATAAATTTTTCTCACCCCAAATCCCTACCGGTATTTATATTATAAACATTTTTTTGTAACTAAAAGAATGAGCAAACTTAGCTTAATTCTGCTTTTGGTTCGTTAGTTTGCTTAATTTTATGGGTAAAGTATTAAAATGATCACTGAACTTTGTTTTAAAAATATAAAACGGTAATTAAGCTTTTAAATGTTATAAAATAACAATTAAACTTTATGTTCTGTAACAAAATGGTAACTTGGCTGTTAAAGGCCGTTAATAGGTAAAGTTGCAATTATAAAAATTTAAATAATTACACATTTAGTCCTTTATATTTATAGATTCAATCAATTTAATCTTAAAAAATATTAAATTTAACCCTTTTCCTCCTTTATCATCTTCTCACAAAAAACTGCAACAGAGTCCAGTCCAGCTAGCATTGTGAGATCAACTGAAGCTTCAGTAGGGTTTTAAACGTTCAAGAGATGTTGAAAACCTCCATTCTTTCAGAAAATTTGGTATACACAGCTTTTATTATTTTGTTGCACCAAATTTAAACTTTTGAATCATTGTTGAGAATTTTGTCTGAATATTACTTTATTCGAAAAAGGCTTAAGAGAAAATTTGAACTAGATAGTTCTTTATTGTACGAAGAAGAAAAATGAATTTTCTTTTCTAACCAATCATCATGTACATGTGGATTGCTTTGCTGATGTGGCATAGCCACATGGACAATTAAAAAGAGAAAGGGGGGTGAAATTTAAGAGGAAGGAGAGGAGAAAAAATTATAAAAAATGAATTTAAGGGTTGTTCGGTAGAGTAAAAAATTAAAAGGAAAAAATCATGAGGGTGTTAGTTTTCTTTGCTCTTATAAAAATAATTTTTCTCTAAAATTAGGTGAAAATAAGAAAGAAAATGAAAGGTATCATACTTTATACTAATAAATTTTTATATTATATTTTAAAAATTCTAATTTTATTTTCACCATATTTATAATTAATTTTTATAATTCTATCTAATATTTTTATTGTAATTTTATTATTGTACAGTTTATTCCCTAAAAATTTATTTAATATAAAACATACTCTTATTTGTTTTTAATTTCATCATTAAATTTAATATTTTTAATATAATAATACGTTTGTAACCCCCTCGTCCCGGTCTGGCCGGATGACCGGTCCGAGTAGGCCACACAGGGAAAACCGAAGCGAAACCCGTTAAGGTTCCCTTCGGTTAGCAACCCTAAAAATTTCTTTTAATTTAATATTCTTTAAAGGCACAATTAAATCCTATATGATCATAACAACGGTCTAAATTGAGGAAGACACGCAACGGGACACAAACCGACAAATAAACAGTCCAATTTTAATTCATTAGGCAAGCCGTTTCAGAACACCCTTGAGGCGTATCGAAACGCCTTGACTTGGTCAACTGCCCCAAGCTCTCACGAGAAGGCCGTATCGGAACGGAGGTCAACCGTTCCGAAACACCCTCAACGGTCAACTTCTCGTGGTCAACGAGATATTGACCGTTCTGAAACCCTTAAACCCGTTTCGAAACGCCTTCATCTCGGCAATTTCTCAGATTTCCAGTAGCCAAAGTGTTCTGAAACACGTATCGGAACAGGGGCTCACAGTGGCCAAACCGTATCGAAACGCGTTCTGATACGGGGTCCCGAAGCCTTACCCGTTTCGAAACGGCCCAGCCCGTTTCGAAACACTGGCTGTCTGCAACCTTCGAAAATCAACTTTAAGCATTTCTCAACAACTCTAAAGGCCCTAAACGACCCCAAGAAGCACTCAACACTTACAAGCATGAACTAGAGGCATGGACCCTATGTCAAAACATGCTCAAACACACAAGGCATAAGATGAAGCATCCATTCATGGCATTTACACAAAAGGCAACATTTCATATAAAGGCATACTTAAGGACTCGAAAGCCAAATGGCACAATTCATCACAATAAGGTTTACATGCCATCCAAAAGCAACTTAAACATTCATAAGGCATGTCATCACACAAGCATTCGACAAGACATAACATGTTTTACAATCAAAGTCAATTCATGAACATTAATCACATATATGAGTCATACATTGCTCATACAAAACACACTCTTGCCACATTGCTAAACTACTACATTAATTGCTAAACCGTATTTGAGCAACAAAAACTTGGAAAGCCCCTTCGCCTTACTCCGTGCTAACACCACGCTAATGATCTGCATTGTTGAAAATGAGAGCGTAAGCTAGAAGCTTAGTGAGGATGCTCTAAAATCGAAAACATCAACAATGCAGGGTCCAAGCATGCAAATCCTAATCTCACATACAACATACATACATATCAACAAGTCAACCTAGCTAGTCTTTCAAGGGTCATAATATGGCATCTCACATCATACTAAGCTCAACAACAAATATCTCAATTATCAAAACATCATAATCATGAGAGTAATATCATTGGTCACTATTAGTTTATCCGGATGTGCGGATTTAATCACAACAACAACATTACCTCGGTGGGATTACACTCATCACCGGACCTTGCATGGGCGGGATTCCACTCATCACCACATGCCCTACGGATGGGATTCCACTCATCATCACGTAGAATATAAATAAATTTCTGATGGAATGTTACATCACCGTACTCCTCCTTGATGACTCAACGCCATCAAGGCCACGTACGTTTTGACTCAATTTGTGTGCACACTAATCCTAATGATCGATCATTTACACCCGGTAAGTTAATTAGTGCCAATTCTTTTAACCACATCACATATCCACCATTTATATCACACATATATCAAGGTACACATATACAAATCAATCCACATTTCACAAGAGTAAATAGGCAATGGCATAACATTCATCAATAGGAACCAAGGAGTTAAGTTACCAATTTAACTCCCACATAGGAATGGCCTACCAAGAACATTGCAACACATACACTACACACACTTGAACTAAAGTTACTCACCACCCTTCCTTAGCCACCAAAGCAAGCAAGCAAGCTAGCCTCCTAAATGCTCAGATTCGGTCCTGAAGCTCCTCCAAAGTCTCCTCTCGTTTCTAGCCAATCAAAACACATCCATTACTCACAAATCAATGCTAAGTTTCAGCCACAAACTTCAACCCACAAACACAAGCCACACTTCAACAATTTCAAACCCAACAATCACTCAAAATATTCATTTTCGAGCTCCCTTAAAACCCAACTGAAAACCATGTTTTCAAACACCCAAATGACATCCAAAGGGTCCCAAAATACCCTCCTAACATCCCTAAACCATCAGCCCTTCAACCTAACCCTAAAACTCACCAAAATTTAAGTTTTAGACACTTCAAAAATGGCCACAAGGACCCATTTCGGATTTTCACCCAAAATCACCCCTTTTAACATATTATGTGTATTTTAAGGAGACTAAACCAAAATCCAACTTAATAAATCAAAATCAATTGACAAACCCAATAAAAACTCAAACTTTCATTAAACCTCAAATTTCAAAAAGATAGTAGTTTTAAATTTTAAAACTAGGTAAATGTAGAGGATGAAGAGGAGAGTTCAAATATATAATTACCTTTAAGAATGCCCTTGAGATGAGGAAGAAATCAAATGGAATAGTGATTGGGGTTTGAGAGGGATTTTGCTCATCTTTCACGTGAAAATGGGGGAAAAGGGAGATGAGGGTTTTATTTATTTTTTTGTTCCTTTTTGATTCAAAAGTTGTCTACCTTTTTAAATTGTTTTGGCTAAATTACCAAAATGATCCCTCATTTTTATTTAAAACTCAATTGGCTCAAGCCAAGGTCAATTTGATTAAAATTAATTTTACCGACTCAGACCAGCTAACCCGACTAACCCCTAACCCCAAAACACGGGTGTTACAACGTTTGTTCATTTTATTCCTAAAATATTTATTTAATACGAAACTGACCTCTATTTGTTTCTAATTTTTAATTATAATTTTATTTTTGCTCAATTTATTCCCTCAAATTTTATATAATTTAGAATTGACCTCTATTTATTTTTTATTTATAATTTAGTCTAATATCTTATAGTTTCAAACTTTATGTTTTAGTCACAAATTTTATAATTACAATTAAAGATATTTAATTTAATAATATAATTAGAAATAAATAAGAGCAAATTTTGGATTAAGTAAAACTTTTAGGGACTAAATTAAACAAAAATAAAATTATATTAAAAATGGCGGATGAAATTATAAAAATTAATTATAAATATGCTGAAAATAAAACTAAATTTTTAAATATAATTTGATAATTTTATTATTAAAGTATGACTGCTTTCATTTTTCTTTCATATTTTCCACCCAATTTGAGAGAGAAAACTCTTTATATAGGAGCAAGTAAAATTACCCCTCATATTTTCTTTCCTTTCAAATTTTCATTCTACCAAGTAACCATTAAATTTATTTTTTTTCTAATTTCTTCTTCCCTTCTTTCCTTCCATTTTTCACCCAACCAAACAAAGCTCTGAGTACTTTAAATTTTAAACTCTATTTTTAACATTAGACATAGACAGAAAAATATTTCTACTCGACAATTATATAATACCGCTTGTAGATTTTTTTCATAAACCAATGACATTTTTTCATAAAAACAATAGAAATTAAAGTTATTTATTAAATTTTATTAAATTTTACTTTCAAGAGATCCAAGATGAACTCAAGAAGGTCTATCTTTTTATTAAATTTTACTTTCACACGCACCTACTGATTTTTATTTCCAACATGAAAAAAAAATCCATCAAAAATGCTTGGCAATGTTTTGTTTTATTTTAATTTTTAGATTTTTTTTGTTATAAGAATGTTACTAATGTTATGAATATTTATCTATGTGGATGTCTATCATGATTAGAACTTTATCAAAGGAGTTTGATTTATTTATTATTAGAAATATTATCTCTATGAATTAGAGTTTAATGTATTATGTACTTCTTATGCCTGTAAATAGATGATTCATTGAAGGCATTGTATATAAGTCTATATTTGAGAATAATACAAACCTCACTCTTTCTCTCATCTCTTTGTTCTTCTTGTTCGTTGTTCTTCGTTATTTTATTCACAACAACTAAGATAATGTTTTGCTTACTCTTTTAATTATTATTGGTTACGATAATTTCTTTGATTCAGAAAAGTGTTGAAGATTACTTGTAAATCGATATACTACTTTTTATGCATTTTAAAAGCATTGAATACGCATATGTTGATTACTACATGTTGTCTTGTCATAGTTTCAAGTAATTAGTATTCGTTGCAATAAAATGTTAGTGGAATAAACACATTAATGATATGGTTATTAAAATGAATGAATTTTAAAGTTAAAGGCCTATTTAGAACATATATTACTTATATTCGTCTTAACTTTTAAAAGAACACAAAATGTAGTTATGAGGTAGTCCCAATAATAAACCCTTTAACAATATTTTATATTAGGCTTCGTTCATGAATGATTTTAGAATATGATTTTATGTTAAAAGTGGTGAGAACAGTAGTTTTGGAAAAAAAGTTGAAATTTTCAGCGTTTTTAAAATTTTAATTTGGAGATCAAGTCAGATACAAAAACTGATTGAAAACGACGAGATTTTGTGGTCGTTCGGCATAACTTTTCCTTTGACAACTAAAGCCTTAGCCACCCAATAAATTAAATAGAAATGGTTATAAAAAATTATTTTTTTGGAACTATGTTGAGCATTGTCAAACAAGGCAAAGTCGAAAACTCTTATCTATCCATTCATATAAAGTATACATCATTTCTATGACATGTGCATGAATCTAGACTAGCATACTAAACAATAATTTCCATAATGAGCTTATTGTTGAAATATTTCAAATTGCTGATATCATATTAATTACTAAAATAACAAAGATTAATCATCTAAAACTATGTCAATAATAGTAAGACTAATCATTTGAATTCATCCTACCTTATACTAAAACAAGTTAATTAGCTTAAAATCTGTAACCCCCTCGTCCCGGTCTGGCCGGATGACCGGTCCGAGAGAGCCACACGGGGAAAACCGAAGCGAAACCCAAAGGACTCCCCCTCGGTTAGCAACCCTATTTTTTTTCTTTTTATATTAATCTTGCCTAGATGAATATTAAGTCCTATGTGATTCACAACAGCGGAAAACATTCAAAGGAAAAACACATTCGAGCCACGGCCACGCATAAACAGTCAATTCTAAGCTTATAAGGCAGGCAGTATCGATACCCTTGACAGGGGTATCGATACCCCCTTTCTAGGTCAACCCAAGAAGTCAACACGAGAAGACCGTATCGATACCCTTACCAGGGGTATCGATACCCTCTTCCTCGGTCAACCTTCCTTGGTCAACAGAATAGATCCGTATCGATACTCGGGAACCCCGTATCGATACGCTCTACTCTCACTCAGAAATCCAAATTCCAGTAACTTTGGAGGGTATCGATACCCTTAGGGTATCGATACCCCAGGCAAAATCTGAGGCCTTTGGGCAAGAGAGTATCGATACCCTAGCTAGGGGTATCGATACCCCCTGCACTGCAATTCCTCAAATTCAACCTAAACGACCCCAAGACGACTCTAAATGCATTTCTCGACTCACCTAAGCATATACAACCATGTAAGCACACATATTTAAGCCAAAGGAATCAACCATACATGAATTAAGGCATTCATACATAACATTCTAATGAGAGAGCAATTTAGGCCATAATATGTATACTCAAAGGCTCAAATGGCCATAAAGCCACAAGTCAAACAAAAGAGGTTTGCACTCAGCATAAGGCAACCTAAAACATCCTAAGGCATGCCATCATACACACCAACATTCATCAAAGTATAACATGCTTACAATCCATGATCAAATTCAAAACATCATCATATGAAATGAGTCATACAAGCTCATACAAACACACCCTATTGCCACATTACTTAACTACTACAAAATTAACCATACTTGAGCAACAACTTGGAAAGCCCTTCTTGCCTTGCCTCGAGCTAACACCACGCTAAAGATCTGCATTGTTGAACATAGAGAGCGTAAGCTATAAGCTTAGTGAGGGTGCTCTAAAGCGAAAAACATCAACAATGCAGGGTTCAAGCATGTTAATCCTAGTCTTACATACATCAAACATAGGCGTAAGAATCAAGTAGACCTAGCTAGTCTTTCAAGTGGCATATATGGTCTCTCAATCCTAACAAGCTTAAACATCATTATCAATTTTCATGTAGCAACACCATATATCACAATCACATATCACCATCATATATCACAATACATGAACAAGTTTAATTGGCCACTTTAATTACCCCGATTGTGCGGATTTAAACCTCAACAACACTTTACCTCGGTGGGATTACACTCATCACCGGACCTTGCATGTGCGGGATTCCACTCATCGCCACATGCCCTACGGATGGGATTCCACTCATCATCCCGTAGAAATAAATAAAAGCTTCCGGTGGAATGTTACATCACCGTACTCCTCCTTGATGACTTAACGCCATCAAGGCCACGTACGTTTTGACTCAATTTGTGTGCACACTATCCTAATGATCGATCATTTACAACCGGTAATTATTTAGTGCCAATTATCATTTACCACATCACATATCATCAACCATAACTCATGCTCGACACACATATATACATCTCATGAATATACATGCACAAATCAACCACAACCACAAGGGCATAGCTAAATAACACAAAAGCATTTATAGATATCAATGGGTAAATTAACAACTTGCATTAACTAAAAGTGGCCTACCAAGCACACTTTACACACGCACACTACACATACTCGAACCAAACTTAAAAACAAGTTTGAACCACTCACCGCCCTTCCTTAGCAAATCGAACAATCCTCCTATGCACCCGGATTCGGTCCCAAAGCCTCTTCCACGCTTCCACTCGCTTCTAGCCAAACAAAACATACACATTACTTCCCAATTCAATGCTAAACTCAACCATCAACATACTTTGCTAACACAACCCAAATTCCACAATTTCTCAAATCTCCTAATCTCCTAAAATCCCAATTTTCGTGCTCCCCTAAAGACTTGCTGAAAAATCAATTTCCAAACATCCAAATGACTTCCAAATCATCCCAAAACACCCTCATATCATAGGTAGACCAACAGCTCTTCAATTTCAACACAAAACCCACCAAAAACTCAAGTTTTACTACCTTAAAATCTACCTCAAGGACAAGCTACGAATTTTCACCCAAAATCAACAAATTTGATATATGTTACTCATTATAACATGGTTAACTAAAACCTCAACTCAATTTATCAAAACCAATTAGAAAACCCCTTAAAAAATTCAAACTTTAATATAAACCCTAATTTTCAAAACCCCATATTTTTGAAATCTAAGACAAAGGATAGATAGAGGTTGAAGAGGAGATTAAGAAAACGTGATTACCTTTGAAAAGCACCTTGGATTGAAGAAGAAAATGAATGGAATAGTAACTAGTGTAGTTCGGAGAGTTTGCAAATGGGGAGAGGGGTTTGACGTTAAAAGAAGAGGAAGTGGGGGAAAGAGAAGACACTTTACAATAAAGTGGTCTTGCTTTTAAAAGTTTTGGGTGAAATCACCATATAGGTCATTCCCCTTTTTACAAGAGCTCAATACACCACATCTTAGGTTGAATTGATTTTTAATTAAATTTTTTATTGACTCGACCCACAAACCCGGTTAACTCCTAGGCCCAAAACACGGGTGTTACAAAATCCATTTGCATATCATTCATTCTAAAAATATATTGGTATGTTATTAATATAAGGAATTTGGTTGAAATTGGTGTTTAACTCAATTACTTATTTATCACAATTGATAAGTTTGAAGTTAAATTTTTTAATATTTACAATTTATTTTTTTTCATATTGTAATTTGTATTTTCAATATGTGGATATGCGAGTTATGTTCAATGTTATATTTTAGTATTTTTTATTTTTATTTTATTGTTCATATTTTAGGTTTGTAACCGTTAATATTAACAATGTCGTCTCTTAAACTTTGACTCTTCCTTCAAAAATGTAACATATTTTATCATTATATCCCACATTTATAAGAAATTTAATACAAAATCAACATACGACCGCTTGCGTACTAAAAATAAAGTAATGGGCACACTTCATAATTTTTTTTTGGTATTTTGATTCAATTACAAGATAGTATCTTACCAATAAGGGTCGCGAGCTTTTCGAGTCGGGTGCGTTAAGAACTCGAGTCGAGCCTAATTGAGTCAAGTATTGACGGAGTTTTGACCGAGTCGAGCTCGAGTAGCTCGCGATCTCTCTCGTCTCATTTACGATCATAATTAGGGATATTTTGAATGATTTCTCATAGGTTTAACAAAGACGGGTTGTCTATGTATCTATTCATGTAACAAATCTACACACACGCGCACGCACACATACATATATATATCCGTAATAAAAATAGTACTTATTTTAAAATTAAAAATATTATTTTTATTCATACTAGAGATAAGGTGTTTTTAGTTCAAATCGCATTAGATGTACAGATATATATAGATATAAATAAATAAATACCGACAAGTGGGAATCGAAAGAAAGTGTTTGGTTCTTATTGTGCTAAGAACACAAAAGGATGAAAAGTATCGCTAAAGAAATGAATAAAATAATATTCAATATCGAAAATTTATAATATATTTTAATTTAGTGTTTAATTTTTTTATTCATATTAAATATGAAATTTAATCGTTTTTATAAATTTGATCCATAAATTTAAAATATGTACACAATCTTAGAGTATTATGTCATCTAAAAAATTTTACTAAAAAATAAATTCTGATTTTAAACTTAAAAAGTTACAAAGATCAACATTAATATGAAGCAAAAAATATTTAAAGATCAAATTAACAGAAATTACAATGTTCAGTGAGTAAATATTGATTTTACCCCAAAAAATAGAAATGGTGCTCATCTTTTTAAACACAATGGCCATGACACATGGCTGAATGTTATTTACTATATTGTTAGAATTTTTAGTCTCGTTTGTTTTTTTAATAATAATATATTTTTTTCTTTCAGAAAGAAAAATATAACAAAAGTAAATATTAATCTAATGCTAGCCAGTTGTATATAACAAAATACACATAGCCTGCAAATTATAGTTATCTCTCACCCTTTAATTTTTTTAAACATTTCCTCTTTTAATGAGGTAAAAGAGGACCCCTTCCCCCCTCCTACACTCTCTCTTCTACAATACGCACCGGCACTGAAATTTCTTTGATTATAAATTCAGACGAGATACACGCAGGGTTTATGTATTTTTAGAATTAGAAGCCAAAAATTAAGGTATTCCTTCTAGTTTTTCTTTAGTTTCCAAAAATAATAATCGATTTATAGTTTTAGATGCTCTCCAAGAGTGCCGGTTGAGGGATTTTAGCCTTCTTTCTCGATGAGATGTTTTCGTCGATGAACGGTAGTTTATGGTCGACTTCTTCGAGACAAAAAGGGATGTCGGTCAGTTGGGGTTTGAGTTTATCTCTCGTATAGTTATCTGTGTATATGTTTTAAGCATTTCCCTTTTTTAGTTTTTATTTATGCATTTTTTTGTTCAATCATGTTCTTATTCCAGTTTATTTTCTGCACTTTAATTATCTTATTTATTTTTGTTTAATTATTGCTCATTTTATGTTTTTATTTATTTCGTTTTTAGTGTTCGTTGCAGTTTATTACTCTTCTTTCAATGGCCTCATCCTCTCGCATTGTCGCCCTTATCATTGTCCATAAGATTGAGATTAGTTTATTTAATATTCGACGTGATGAGTTAAATCGACTTTTGACGCGGGCTAGAGCAAACGTTGAGCGATATGCTAATAACGAGGAGCAGCTTCATCGCTACGAATCTGCCATAAGAAGGGTTGCTTCATTCACTTATCTCATTGAAATGAAGTCTCTGCATATCCAACAATTGGAAGAGGCCGTTAATTTTCTCAAAATCGAGTTGGCTAAGAAGGCTTTGATAACGGTCTATTCTCGGGAGGAGCTAAATGTGGTGGAAAGAATGCAACAGTCTCAGGATTGGCACGGAACAATTCGTAACCGTGGACGAAACTCGACAGAGTTTAATGCTATTCGAAATTGGTGTCAGCAAACTGATGGAGTTGAGTATACCGTGTAAGATGTGATTTGGGGTTAATAGGATTTGGAGTTTAATTGAGAAGGTTGTTGGGGAATGTGATTAGGAGTTTAATTCATAAGGTTGTACTCTGTTTTAACTTTTAAATATTTAAGAACTTTTAATTTTATTTGAGTCATTGAAAACCAAAAAATCAATTTTTAAATCAATGACAATAAACTCATTTCTTTTAAATAATAATATAATAATTAAATAATACTAGTTTGAAACGACACCCAATTGATGGCTTTAGGGAAAAAATAGCAACGATGATGTTCATTTTAAAAAACTCAAATTGAATTATGTTTGAGTTCAAGATATATGAGTTGTCAAATATAGGGTTCGACTTTTTGTAAACTCTAAGATCATAATCTTCGGATCATGGGTTCAACACCATATCCTCTCTGTAGATTTAACTTCAACGAATCAGTTATCGATTTTATTGGGTTCCACTCTCAAACACTTTAAAACCTAGTAATTCTATTTGTGAAATTAAATAATTTCATCGTTAGAGTATCATATTATAATTATTCAAATCTATGTACGTGTGATGGTTTTAAACTACACGAATTCAACCCATAGAACTAAATGGTTTTAATTGGAATAAATAAGTTTTTATAGTAAAGATTATCCTATATTTTTCAAGTTTATCTCGGTGGTTAATTTTATTAATCAATCAATTTAAATATTTTTCAATAAATATTCTTTAGTTAAGGATATAAAAATTTGAAATGAAGTTTATCCAATAAATAACAATTCAATTTAACAAAGACTACTTAAAAGGTAATTTCTCGGTTTTCTTGAAAAAATGTTGGAAGAATTGTAAAGAATTGGGTGAGAATGCAGGGTTAGATAGATAGATTTTTCGGGATCTTGTTCTTAAAATTGTTGGTTTCGTTCGTCCTTTCCGTAATCAATTCAAAGGGTAAAAAGAGACAATTCAAAAGATTATTTAATGATAGTTGATCCCATGGGTAAGATAAATTGCAAACCACATAGGGCTGATGCCTGATTAAAGGTTAGTGTATAAGTAGCCCTCACATGTTGCCTAATAGTAGTCATTTGTACTCGCTACTACTACTGCTTTCAGCCTTTCACAACTGTTGTTGTTTTCTTTATTCAATAAAGGAAAGAAAGTGTTTGGTTCTTATTGCGCTAAGAACGCAAAAGGAAGAAAATATTGCTAGAAAAATGAATAAAATAATATTCAATATCGAAAATTTGTAATATATTTTAATTTAGTGTTTACTTTTTTATTCATATTAAATATTAAATTTAACCATTTTTATCAATTTGATCCATAAATTTAAAACATGTACACAATCTTAGAGTATTATGTCATCCAAAAAAATTTACTAAAAAATAAATTCTAATTTTAAACTTAAAAAGTTGCAAAGATCAACATTAATGTGAAGCAAAAAATATTTAAGGATCAAATTAAGAGAAGTTCGGGCCTGATTAAAATTTAAACAACAATTTACTATTTACGTTATTACTTATTATATTTATTGTATAATTCTTAATTACACATACGGGGTTGAATACTATCACACTTTAATTTTAAAAATAATAATTAAAAACACTTGAAAACCTGGTAATTCTATTTGGAAAATTAAATAACTTCATCGTTGGAGTATTAGATTATAGTTACTCAAATCTATGTGCGTGTGATGATTTTAAACTACACGAATTCAACCCATAGAACTAAATGATTTCAATTGGAATAAATAAGTTTTTATAGTAAATATTATCCTATATTTTTAAAAATTATCTCGGTGGTTAATTTTATTAATCAATCAATTTAAATATTTGTTCAATAAATATTCTTTAGTTAAGGATATAAAAAATTTGAAATGAAGTTTATCCAATAAATAACATTTCAACTTAACAAAAGAACTATTTGAAAAATAATAATAAATATTTTAAAGTTAGTTTTTCAAATTATATATTTAAGAATTGTAATTATTCATAACTTTGATATTTAAAAAATAAATAACAATTCAATTTAAAAATAAAAAAGAAATGTAATTATTCTTAAATATATAAATGTATCATTTTTTATATAACTTTGATATTTTATTTTTTATCCTTACAAAAAAAGTTTAATCAAATAAATATCTCAAATAAATTATAGCCATTATAAAAATTATTTAGTCATATGGAAAATGTTTTAAAAGAAGAAATAAACAAAGACTATTAAAAGGTAATTTTTTGGTTTATTTAAAAAATTATTGAGAATAATTGTAAATAATTGGGTGAGAATGCAGGGTTAGATGAGCATATTTTTCAAGATTTTGTTGGTTTCATTTGTCCTTTCCGTAATCAATATAAAGGGTAAAAGGAAACAATTTCAGAAGATTAATTAATGATAGCTGATCCCATGGGTAAGATAAATTGCAGATCACATGGGGCTGATGCCCTGATTAAAGGATAGTCTATAAGTAGCCTTCACATGTGTCCTAATAGTAGCCATTTGTACTTGCTGCTACTACTGCTTTCAGCCTTTCACAACTGTTATTATTTTTTTATTTAATGAAGGAAAGAAAGTGTTTGGTTCTTATTGTGCTAAGAACGCAAAAGGAAGAAAATATCGCTAAAGAAATGAATAAAATAATATTCAATATCGAAAATTTATAATATATTTTAATTTAATGTTTAATTTTTTATTCATATTAAATATGAAATTTAACTGTTTTTATCAATTTGATGCATAAATTTAAAATATATACACAATCTTAGAATATTATGTCATTCAAAAAAATTTACTAAAAATAAATTCTGATTTTAAACTTAAAAAGTTGCAAAGATGAATATAAATGTGAAGCAAAAGAGAATCCCTCACCCTCTGATTTTTTAAAACCTTTTCCTCTTTCAATGAGGCAAAAGTGGATCCTTTCCAAGAATCAAGGTATACCTTCTAGTTTTGAAAATCAGAAGCCAAAAATCAAGGTATTCCTTCTAGTTTTTTTTTAGTTTTTGAAAACAATAAATGACATAGTTTTTGATGCTCTCCAAGAATGTCGGTTGGGGGATTTTAGCCTTCTTCCCCGATAAGATATTTTCGCCAATGAACGGGTTGTTCATGGTCGACTTCTTCGAGTCGAAATGTCGGTCAGTTTGAATTTAAGTTTATCTCTCGTATAGTCCTCTGTGTATATAGACCTCTGTGTATATGTTTTAAGCAATTTCTCATTTTTAGTATTTATTTATGCATTTTTTATTCAATCTTGTTCTTATTCCAGTTTCTTTCCCGCACTTTACTTATCTTATTTATTTTTGTTTAACTATTGCTCATTTTATGTTTTTATTTTATTTATGATTTTGGTGTTTGTTGCAGATTTTCACTCTTCTTTCAATGGCATCATCCTCTCGTATTATCAGCTTTATTGAAATCTATAATATTGATCTCGATTTTTTGGATAATCAACGTTTTGATTTGAATCAACTTTTGACGCGGGCCAAAGCAAAAGTTGAGCGATATGTTAATAACGAGGAGCAGCTTCATCGCTACGAAACTGCCGTTAGGAGAGTTGAAATGTTCACTTATCTCTTGGATATAAAGTTGCTCCATATTCAACAATTAAAAGAGGCTGTTCGTCATCTCGAAATCGAGTTGGCTATGAAATCTTTGATATCGATTCAATCTCGTGAGGAGCTAACTATAGTGAAAAAAATGAAGCGTCATCAAAATTGGCGAGGAACGATTCGAAACCGTGGACAAAACACGGCACATTTCAATGCTATTCGGAGATGGTGTGATCAAACTGATGGAGTTGAACATACAGTTTAACATGTAATTTAGAGTTGGAGAATGGTGATTAAAAGTTTGATCGAGAAGGGTATATCCGGTTTTAATTTTAAATTTTTAGAACTTTAGACTGTGAGTTTGAATTCATACCATATTTAATTAAAAAGATTAAATATCCAGTTTTTCGTACATTTAAAACCGTAATTTCTATCTAATTTGAAAAATCATATATTCGATTTTTCTGATTTTGAATTATCAAATGAAATATCTAAAATTTTAAATCAATGACAATAAACTCATTTTTTAAATAATAACATTATAATTAAATAATACTGGCTTCAGTAAAAAACATAGTAATAATATCCTCTCTGTAGATTTAACCTCATTGAATCAATTATCGATTTTAATAGGTCCCACTCTCTCTAGAAAAATCAAAATACATGGCAATTTTTGGGGAAGGATGTAATGTGAGATTATTGCATTCATTTTTATTTTATATTTTGACAAGTGTCCCTCATCCTCTTCAACATATCAATGGTGATCAGAGTATTAATTTAATCAAACAGTCTAGATACTTGACACCTGGCACATGTTTTAACTAACTGCTGAATAGTGGGCTCTAGTTGCTTAATAAGATATATTTTTTAGTTTTAAAAGTTTAATATATTTTTGTTATTCCCAATATTTGATCTAGATCCTGTAACTGCACTTTTTAAAAAAATTTATTTTTATTATAATGAAAAGGAACATGTCATTATTTGATTTATTAATAGTTAAACGAGTTAATATATGTGTGTGTTGAGTGTAAATAAACCAAGAGAAAAGGTGAATGATTGCTTAAGTGAAACGTAAGGACGGGACTAAGATTTAAAGTTGAGTTGTATAATGTAAATATTCGAAAATAGGCCTAAATTCATAAATAAACCAAATTTAAAAATACTTAAATAGGGGAAAAACTCCCACCCTATACAATTCCTTGGTGAAACGGGATTGAGTTAATAAGTTTGGAAGAATGTTGATGCGACCCTTCGACATTAAGGCGTAATTATATACTGTTTTAAGGTGACATGAATCCTATTTAAAAGCCTTCAAATTAGTTAGTTGTTATTTTAGGAAAATAAGTAAAATAAATGTAATATGTAGATGTTTTACTCTCTCCGTAGTTTTGTTAGTGGTTGCACGAAAATTTTCACGACTTTAGTTTCTAATTATGATTCTATCAGTAGTTATAAAAAGATAAATAGATCTCCACTCAGTTGATGGTTGTTTGTCGATGTATTCAATCATGGGTAGGGGTGGGCAAGACCGAGTACCCGGCCAATTTGTCTAGAATTGGTCTCGGTCACGGTAAGTCGGTAACCACCGGTTCCTGATAACTAGAACCAGTCTCGCTCCCAGTTAGACCGGGTCCAAGATTTCAGGAACTGGTCCCGGTACTAGTGGGAACCAATACTAATACCGGATACCCGGTTAATTAGTCTATTATTAATAAAATTTGAGCAGCAGGGGAAAAAATTCTAACCATCAATAATAATATTAAATAAAAAAGTCAAAATATTGTAGGCTTGAAGGTTGAAGTCTTACAACGAGTCATACTCATAATATTCATACATAAAGAGAAATAAAGGAGCGCCTTCAGTTGTTTTCAACCTCTTCAACGCCATTCAGTACCAGACCAGTACCAGGTACTGGTCCCGGTCTCATTGGGTACAAAAAAGCATGATCCAATCCCGGTCCCGGTTGCAATCGGAACCTAAATATTGGATCCAGTCCCGGTCCCACCGGAACCAATATCGGGTAAAAATCCACCGGGACCGGGTAATCGGGTTTTTTGCCCACCCCTACTCAGGGTAGCAGAGCAATTTGCTTGATAGTTTGACTCGCCCACCACTCTTTTTTCACCCCGTAATGCGTCTCGTTTGGATAAAGACAAAGATATTAGGAATGCTTTTGGATTTTGACGGTATGTAAATTTCTGTGGAAATATTTACTTTACACTTTTAGATTTTTATATGAAATTTTTATGGACTAGTCTATATTATTCTTCCTTCTAGAAGCATTGTATTTATAATATCTTTCATAATTTTTTTAATAAAGTTCAGTTGTGATTATAAAAAAACAGTTAATTGTTATTTTTGTCGTTGATTTCTTTTAAATTTTTATTCCTAATTATCTCATTTTTATTGAAATACCATTTACCTCCGAGAGCATGGGATTTTTATACTATTAGAAGCATAATGTTACATTTGTAGATAGGGTTATTATATGATACAATCAATATAAAAAATTGTACTAACATTTATGTTTTAATTTTAAAATCTAAAATTTAAATTTATAACCTTAAATTAACATTATTGATTCTATTCTATAATAACCCTATGTAGGGGTGGGCAAAAAATCCGATTACCCGATCTCGGTCCCGGACCTGATCGGACCCGATGGATTTTTACCCGGTATTGGTTTCGGTGGGACCGGGACTGGATCCAAAATTTAGGTCTCGATTGCAACTGGGACCGGGACTGGATCCTGCTTTTTTGGACCCGGTACCCGGTGGGTACCCAATGGGACCGGGACCTGTACCAGGTACCCGGTACTGGTCTGGTACCGAATGGCGTTGAAGAGGTTGAAAGCAACTGAAGGCGCTCCTTTATTTCTCTTTGTGTATGAATATTATGAGTATGACTCGTTTTAAGACTTCAACCTTCAAGCCTACAATATTCTGACTTTGTTATTTAATATTATTATTGATGGTTGGAATTTTTTTCTCCTGCTGCTCAAATTTTATTAATAATAGATTAATTGACCGGGTACCCGGTATTGGTACCGGTTCCCACTAGTACCAGGACCAGTTCCTGAAATCTTAGACCCGGTCTAACCGGGATTGGTTCTAATTTTCAGGAACCGGTGGTTACCGGGACCGGGACCAATTCTAGACAAATTGGTCTGGTACCCGGTCTTGCCCACTCCTAACCCTATGTACAAAAGTTGTTTAGTCTTTAGTGCTGTGTGTTTGCCTAAATCAACCATGAACTCATAAAAATTTAAAATTTAAGCGTGGTGGTTAAAATTTAGGGTTTATAGTCTATAGTTTAAGTTTTAACCTAAAAAAATTATACAAACACCTTGCCAATAAAGTTTATAGTTTATAATTTAATTTAAGCGTCGACGTTCAATTCCTTCTAATAAAACATACATTTAAAAAAAACATTGATTATGGAATAATTTATTCCATCGTCAGTGTACATATTGATCCGTTTTATAGAGTAATTTTTGAAGGTAATCACTCTATACATTGACGGTGAAAATTAAATATTTTCATAAATATATTAATTTTAAGGTTTGAAGATTCAATTTAGGGAGTTAAATATAAGAATAATAGTTAGAATTTTAGGTTTAGAGTTAGAACTTCGGATTTATAGGTTAAAACTCAAATCCCTCATTATATTACTATAAAGGCTAAAACCTAAACCATAAACCCTAAATTCTAAGCAGCATCCTTAAATTTTAAGTCCCTAAACTAAATACTTAAATCCTAAAAAAAAGGTGTTTGTGAAAACTTTAAATTTCACCGTAAGTGTATTAAATATAAATCTATTAATACACATGATGTGTGAAAAGCACACGAACATTCATATCTACTCTTTAAATAAATAAAATATAAATTCCTAAACCCTAATTCTTAAACTATTAACTATATATATTAAACCGTAAAAAAAGATTACGACTATACAACATTTATATGAAAAATTTAGTAGAATTACCCCGGCTTACCCTTTACATACAAACCACAAAACAACAATACTGCTAACAAAGATCCCAATTTTCAGCTATACAATTGCCAGTGAAAATAAATTTATTGCATCTTATAAATTTTCATTTCACATTGTATTTAATAAGAGCAAAAATGTCAGACTTAACTTGCAGACCTTTTCATGCAATCGAGCATTGGTTCTTTTGTCCTTAATAATTATTATTTTTTTAATAATATAAATTTGAATAACTAATAAAATTAAAAAAAATTAATAAATAAGAAAATAATTTTTTATCGACACGCAAGTATGATTTTATAGAAAAAAATAATATATACATTTAAATTTAATAATTATTAAACTAATACTAAAAAAGAATTTCACAAATAAAAAATAATATACATCCTTCATATATACTTAGTAATGGTATTGAAAAAATTTATAATCCAATTAATATTAATATATACAAAATATTAATAACTAATAAATTATTCAAACAATTAGTTTCGCCTTTGAGTACTATGGTACAAGACCATAATAGGAGATTTGCAAGTTAATATTTAAATTGGGCCAGTGTGTGCACCATTGTTGTACTAGACTCAATCCGGACGTTAACCACGCTTCATGGTTCATTTAGAAATTCTGACCTAATTGAAATTTAAACAACAATTTACTATTTACGTTATTACTTATTATATTTATTGTAATTTTTTTTTTGGCAAAAGGGGTACTTTTGCCCCCAAGTTCGACCAAAAAATGCAATGTCGCCCCTCGCCGAAAAACGCACTTAATGTGCGCCTTATGTTTAAAAAATCGATCAATTCCGACCCTTGACTAACGTTGACTAACGTTCCCGTCAATTCCTGGGTGACGGGCCGTTAACTCCTGCACGGTCAGCTATCCTTGCCAGCTGGCTTGCCGTGTCACCCGCTGACGTGGAAAAAAAGCTTACGTGGCAAGTTTTTTTTTTAAAAAAAAATAATAAAAATATTATATTATTATATTAATTAATATTTTTTATATATATATGAACCCTAAACCTATTTTCACGTCTTCAAGTTCTTCTTCCATTGCCGTTTCTTATTGCTAGGTAATGTTTTATTCATTTTCTTTTTTTTTCCTTCAAATTAATCAATCGTTCTTCTCATTAGTTAACAGCCCTAAACCTATTTTTGGGTATATTTGATCTATTTTCTTTTTTTGTTTACTTCAAATTTTAGGGTTACTGTAATTTGGAGTTTAGTGGTTCTACAGGTTGAAGATGGCATCATCATCATCTTGCGCATCATTTACAAATAGTTAGGGTAAAACTTAGTCAGGGGTGAACTGGGATTACGATGGAGAAGAAATATTTTGTGATTGTGGCGTGAAATGTCCAATGTGGACAGCTTGGAAGAATACTGAAAACATTGGGAGAAGATTTTTCAGTTGTCCAAATTATAGGCGCAAGAAGAAATGTAACTTTTTAAGATGGATTGATGAACCACTGTCAGAAAGGGCTCGATTTCTCGTTTATCAGCTGAAAAAGGAGAATGATGAGTCGAAGCAATTAGATAAAAGTAAGGAAGATGATGCAATGGAAGAAATAAAGGCAAAGATAATTGAAATGCAGAAACAGATTTCTATAGCAATTGAGACTGTTGCCTTGCATAAAAGAGAAAAAATATATTCTTCAAATGAATGGTAATAGCTTGGATAATTTGCTTGTTGATGATAGTTAGATCATATATGTAATGAAGTATGTTTAATGGAATAAATTTTATTTTGTCTTACAATTAGTGTTCAAGTTTTTCATTTAATGTTCTTGCAAATTTTCATAACACAATAAAATTCAGTATGACAAATTTTCATAACACAATAGTGAACGAGATCAAGTCTTTCATAATATAAAGACATTACATAATATGTAGCATTAGTTTGAGTACTTGAAACATCTTCCTAGTAACACAAAATAAACCATCTTCACCATCTTCCTAATAACACAAAATAAACCATCTTCCTAGTAACACTTGCAACATCACACTAATTGTTAGCAGCCTCTATCTGGCTTGATTGTGTACCCAGATGATTCTGTTCAGTCATTGTCTTTTTCTTTCTCTGCTCATCAGATTGTTGCTGCTTGAGTTGCCTTGTAGTAACAGCATATTTTTGTTTCCACTTCAGACCATGTCTTTTCCATGCATGATTGTATTGTGAAGTATCAGCCCCAATTTTTCTTTTTGCACCGCTTCTAAGAATCATTTCAGTAGAAAAACCAGGCTGAAGAAGATAAAACAAAATAAAGTATAAGTGGTGATAGTTAACAGAGTCTACATGTCAAACAAAGTAGAAAATTTGTAACACTCACATTTAATGTTTGTTCTCCTGTTCTCAAGTTTGTATATATGCCAATACCAACTTGTCTCTTTTTGTTGGTTGCAGAACCAATTGTTGAAGGTCTAGTAGCTGATGTTTCTGTCTCATTGGACCTCATCTTCATGCTTCTTGTAGTTCTCATAGTGTTATCAATCTGAGATGCATAAAAGAAATTGTATTTATAATGTTAATTGTAAATTAATGAGTATTAATGTTAACCAACCATAACAACTGAAGCAATTTATATTATACCTCATGACTTGTAACATCAAACTTTGATTTTTTAGCATTGGTACTTGCAGCTGTAGTACTTGCAGCTGTAGCTAAATTTGATACATCAGTGGTAGATGTCTAATTTTGAAAAAATATGTTAGATACTGATTAATATACAATTAGTGATAGATTCTTAAGATATTAATTAAACACAAATATAAAAATATATACATGTCCGGGGTTGGTGCATTTGTTTTTTCGGTGTCCCACTTGCTTACATTTACTGCATATGATTTTAAACTCTGATGTACTAAGCTTGCAAAATTTTTGTTTCACAGGCTCATCCTTATCTTTTCTCCTCTTCTTTTTAGGCCTCCCTGGCATTACTTTCACTTTAGGGGGTCCAATTGGATCATCATCTCTTTTTGGCCAAATTTTCCCCCTAACTGGTTGTAGGACTTGATTGTAGCTTTCAAGATACCTTTCTTTTGTGTACCATTCTGAAATGTATGTCTCAGGCTCCTTTGAATCATGGTACATTGCACATATTGCATGACAACAAGGTATTCCAGTTAACTCCCACTCTCGACAAGTACATTGCAGGCTCTTCAAATTAACTTTGTGTTGATTTTCACCATGAGTCACCTCAAATCCTCCATCACCATTCTAAACTAGCCTACAATGAGTGGAAAGTTCCATATTTTTTTTCAACTTTTGTTGAGCCCTTGGTGCGATGTTAGTTTTCCACTTACTTACCCAACTTCTCTTAACATGCATTCTTTGCATTACCATTTTTCTTATTTCTTCCAGCATGCTTATAATAGGATTACATCTTGCATCTACAATCCACCCATTAAAGGCCTCAGCTAAGTTGTTATCAACCACATCACACTTAGAAGCTCCTGAGAAATACGCACGACTTCAATAATGTGGAGGAATTGCAAGAAGATCATTTGTAGAGGTGGCTCCCATTGCTTCTAATAATTTAAGCTGATCATCAAAATCCTCTACAAAGGTTGATCTTACACAGTTTCAAAATTAAATCTTCCTGTGCATCCCTTTTTATTTTTTGTGCTAATTTGAATAGATGTGCCTTGCACACATCCTATGATCCAATAATGGAAAAAACTGATTGATAATTGGCACTAGTTCCTGACAGAAATATAACTTAAGGTCAGACATACATGCATTACTAAATGTCAATATAAGTCACAAATGTATTAGTAATTAAAATAAGTAAAAAAAGAATACATTCTGTTGGTCTGAAATTAATGCCAGCCCTTGACCTTCTGGATGATTTAAATCTTGCATCAACTTGCTTAGAAATCAGTTCCAAGACTCTTTTCCTTCTCCTTCTACAACTGCCCACACTACAGGAAACATTTGATTGTTTTCATCTCTGCCAATTGCAACTAAAAGTTCTCCTTGGGTGACAGTTTTTAGAAAACAATCATCAACTCCAATAAAAGGTCTACACCTTCCTTCTAGCCTGTAAATAAAATTTTAGTTAGTATTCAACAATAAACTACCCAAATAATGTGAACAGTTTATAGAAAATATACCTTTTTTTAGAGCAGCAAAGCAAATGTACATCATGTGAAAAATAGCTTTGTTATTGGTGTCTCTATGAACTTGAATTGAGACAGTGCTTCCAGGATTGCTATGAAACAACTCAGCAGTATACCCCCAAAGATTGACATACTCATCAATATAAGAATCTCTTTTCTCCTTTAACACATTGAACCTAGCTCTTTGACACTTGCTAAAACTAGCATAAACTCCTAACTGTTGCCTGCATTGTTGCTTCAAAGTTTCAACTCTCATACTTGGGTCTTCTAAGATTCTATCTCTAAATACCTTCTCAATATGCTTACTAGTCAGTGCTGAATTCTTGTTAGTTCTAACACATTTGTGAACAGGGTAATATGTTTTCACAACAAAGCAGTCATACCTTTTATCTATGCTTGCAAATAAAGTCCAAGGACAACCAACCTTACAACACACCCTCACTCTTTTAGGTTCACTTTTTTTGAACCTCAAAGTAATACTCTTGGCAATGACATATTTTCTCACAGCCTCCTTGAACTGCTTGTGATCCTCAAACCTAAGTCTTAATTCCCACAAAGGAAATGCACATTGGGGATCATATTTATACCCTGTTGATTTTTTGCCTCTGCCTCTATAAGCTCCACAGATTTGATCATTGTACTCCTCATCACTGTCCCCATACTCCCTTGGGTCATCAGACTCTATGTAGTCACTTTCATGATCTTCTAATTTGCCTTCAAGTTCTGGTATATATTCATCATCATCCACTAAATCATTTTCCACATTTGCTTGACCCCCACATTCAGAATTACTGTTGTCTTCACTTTTAGTAACATCTGTTGAATTTTTATCTGTATCAACCCTCAACTTTCCTCTAATACCTTCAACCTCATCATCCACATCAGAAGCAACTTTAACATTAGCTATGAAATTTGCTGAGTCTTGGGAAGTTTCTTCCTCACCTACCTGAACTTCAACAGCATGTGTTGTATGGCTTAAATCTTCAATGTGTGGCAACTCAACAGTAATATCAGCATCACAATTATCCACATCTTTTACACCTTCAATGTTTGGTGTATTACCAGCACCAACCTCATTAATTTCTTCAGCAACACCAACCTCATTAATATCTTCAGCAACACCAACCTTATAAATGTTTTCATCTACTTGTACACCTTCAACACTTAATGTATTTTCATCAGCAACCACATTAATGTTCCTATCTAATTCATTAACCTCTGAATTTTTTCCATATTTATTTGTATGGTCCACATAAAGTTGTACAATACCTCTAGTGTTTAAAAATCCCACACGCTGACTAACTGCATCATCATCTAATACAAGCACCAATGCATTTGAACTAAAAAGAACCCCTGGAACCCTGTAATACAGTCATGCATCCTTGTCATACCATAAGTCCTTTGTGTTACCAATTATATCCCAATAACATAGTCTATCAGGGTCAACTTGAAGTTTTTCAGTTTTGTAATTGACATACTCAAACTTAGGTGACTTTACAAATTTTTCCCCATGAAAATACTCTAACACAGAGAAGTCTTTGTTACTCTCCATCCTATACAAAAAAAAACTCATGTTCAGATTCAGTACAATAAACCCAGTACAAAACATAAACTCAGCCAATGTAAAATTTCCAGTCAAACTCATTCAATCCCAGTACAAAAAAACTCATGTTCAGATTCAGTCTAAAAACATAAACTCATTCAATCCCAATACAAACTCAGCCAATGTAAAATTTCCAGTCAAACTCATACAAATTCAGGCAATGTTAAATTTTAAGTCAAACTCAGTCAACCAATGTTAAATTTTCAGTCAAACTCATACAAATTCAGCCAATGTTAAAATTCAGTCAAACTCAGTCAGTCAATGTTAAATTTCCAGTCAGCCAATGTAAAATTCTGTCTAACAAATATTAATTCAATGCATCCCAATACAAACTAAGTCAGTGTCAATTTTTCAATAAGTATTCAATATTGAACTTTTAACATTTATGCAAACAGAATCTTAAAATATTAAGAATTAGAATATATAAACATTTCATATCACATGGGACCACTTTGTGTTGTCTTTTTCAGGTTCTAAACCCTAAATATTCTTACCTTTGCAACTTTTAAAATTAGAAAAAAATATCCGTTTCTTACCTTTTTTCTATTCACCAACTTCACCAACTCTTTTAATCCCCAAATGTTCTTCTCCAGTTTGAAACTCAAAACTTCTGCAAAATAAAAAACTAAGAATGAAGTTAAAAAATCAAGCAAAAATTACAAACCCTAAAAATTTTACAAACCCAAATGGTTTTCTATTTACCAACTTACCGATTACGGATGAAGCGACAAGAATGGGGTTTTCAATCGACGAAATTCTTCTCTTCCAACAGCTTCAATAAGCGAAAAATCAACGAAAATGGTAAGGAAAACGTTTCAGTTTTCGGAGAGTTCTTTTCTCTGAAGGTTTGATTTTTTCCCCCAATTTTTTTCAGATAATCGATTGGGTTCTAAGCCCTTTCAATTTTCGAAGAGCACTCATTATGCTCCGATTTTTTTTAATTAATCTCAATTTTTAAATTAATATAATAATATAATATTTTTATTATTTTTTTTTTAAAAAAAAACTTGCCACGTAAGCTTTTTTTCCACGTCAGCGCGTGACACGGCAAGCCAGCTGGCAAGGATAGCTGACCGTGCAGGAGTTAACGGCCCGTCACCCAGGAATTGACGGGAAAGTTAGTCAAGGGTCGGAATTGATCGATTTTTCAAACATAAGGGGCACATTGAGTGCGTTTTTCGGTGAGGGGCGACATTGCATTTTTGGGTCGAACTTGGGGGTAAAAGTACCCCTTTAGCCTTTTTTTTAATATGCTGGTGTGATACAAGGGTAGCATCTGTTCAACTTTCTAGGTCTTCTCAAAGACAGCACACACAACATGCATTACTGGTGCTCAAACCCAGGTCCCAAGGGATGATAAACATCTACCTTTGCCACTAGGACATAAGGGGACAAGCATTTATTGTAAAATTCTTAATTACACATACGAGGTTAAATACTATAACACTTTTAATGTATCTTTTAGTTTTTAAAATAATAATTAGAAACACTTTGAAAGCTGGTACAATTCTATTTGTGAGATTAAATAACTTCATCGTTAGAGATCAGATTATAATTATTCAAATCTATGTGTGTGTGATGATTTTAAATTACAAGAATTCAACCTATAGAATTGAATGGTTTCAATTGGAATAAATAAGTTTTTACAGTATAGATTATCTTATAACTTTTTAAATTTATCTCGGTGGTTAATTTTATTAATCAATCAATTTAAATATTTGTTCAATAAATATTCTTTAGTTAAGGATATAAAAAATTTGAAATTAAGTTTATCCAATAAATAACAATTCAATTTAACAAAAGAACTATTTGAAAAATATAATAAGTATTTTAAAGTTAGTTTTTCAAATTATATATTTAAGAATTGTAATTATTTATAACTTTGATATTTAAAAAATAAATAACAATTCAATTTAAAAATGGAAAAGAAATGTAATTATTCTTAACTATATAAATTTATCATTTATATTTATATAACTTTGATATTTTTATTTTTTATACTTACAAATGAAAAAGTTTAATCAAATAAATATCACACATGAATTGTAGTCATTAAAAAATTATTTAATCGTATGGAAAAAAATTTAAAAGAAGAAAAAAAACAAAGACTACTTAAAAGGTAATTTCTCGGTTTGCTTGAAAAAATACTGGAAATAATTGTAAAGAATTGGGTGACAATACAGAGTTATATGGGCAGATTTTTCGGGATCTTGTTGGTTTCGTTTGTCCTTTCCGTTTTACAGAAGATTATTTAATGATAGATGATCTAATGAGTAAGATAAATTGCAAACTACATGGGGCTGATGCCCTGATTAAAGGATAGTCTATAAGCAGCCCTCACATGTTGCCTAATAGTAGCCCTTTGTAGTTTGTACTCGCTGCTACTACTGCTTTCAACCTTTCACAACTGTTGTTGTTTTCTTTATTTAATGAAGGAAAGAAAGTGTTTGGTTCTTATTGTGATAAGAACGCAGAAGGAGGAAAATATCACTAAAAATGAATAAAATAATATTCAATATAGAAAATTTATAATATCTTTTAATTTAGTGTTTAATTTTTTATTTTATATTAAATATTGAATTTAATCGTTTTTATCAATTTGATCCACAAATTTAAAATATGTACACAATTTTAAAGTATTATGTCATCCAAAAAAATTTACTAAAAAATAAATTCTGATTTTAAACTTAAAAAGTTGCAAAGATACATTAATGTGAAGCAAAAAAAATATTTAAGAATCAATTTAAGAGAAATTCGGGCCTAATTGAAATTTAAATAACAATTTACTATTTACATTATTACTTATTATATTTATTGTAGAATTCTTAATTATACATACGAGGTTAAATAGTAATACTATCACACTTTTAATTTATCTTTTAATTTTTAAAATAATAATTAGAAACACTTGAAAACCTGGTAATTCTATTTGTGAAATTAAATAACTTCATCGTTAGAGTATCGTATTATAATTATTCAAATCAATGTGCGTGTGATGATTTTAAACTACACAAATTCAACTCATAGAACTGAATGGTTTCAGTTGGAATGAATAAGTTTTTATAGTAAAGATTATCATATATTTTTTTAAATTTAACTCGGTGGTTAATTTTATTAATCAATAATTTAAATATTTGTTTGATAAATATTCTTTAGTTAATAATATAAAAAAATTGAAATGAAGTTTATCCAATAAATAACAATTCAATTTAGCAAAATAACTATTTGAAAATTGTTAATAAATATTTTAAAGTTAGTTTTTCTAATTATATATTTAAGAATTGTAATTATTCATAACTTTGATATTTAAAAAATAAATAACAATTTAATTTAAAAATATAAAAGAAATGTAATTATTCTTATATAACTTTGATATTCTTATTTTTTATCCTTACGAATGAAAAACGTTTAATCAAATAACTATCTTACATAAATTGTAGCCATTAAAAATTTTAAAAAAAGAAAGAAACAGCGACTACTTTACCTTTTTCGGTTTACTTGAGAAAATGCTAGGAAGAAATAGAAAGAATTGGGTGAGAATGCAGAGTTAAATGGACAGATTTTTCGGGATTTTCTTGATTTGTCTTTTCTGTAATTAATTCAAAGGTTGAAAAGAGATAATTTCAGAAAATTATTTAATGATAGTTGATCGCATGGGTAATATAAATTACAGACGTGATGCCCTAATTAAAGGTTAGTCTATAAGTAGCCCTCACTGTTGCCTATTATTGCTTTCAGACTTTGACAATTGTTGCTGTTTTTCTTTATTTAATGATGGAAAGAAAGTGTTTGGTTCTTGTGCTAAGAACGCAAAAGGAGAAAAATATCCCTAAAGTAGGGATATCAATTTGATCCGAATTTGATTCGATCCGAAGGAATTTATCCGATCAATATTCGATTGAAAAAATTTGAATCCGAATCCGAGTAAAATGTCCGAGTCCTAATAAGAGATGTGTTGGATATGGATCATGCCAAGATCCGACCCGAATCCGAGTCCGAATCAAAATATTTAAGGCTTTTAACTCATTAAAATAAAATATCATATATAATATTTTGGCTAAGTTGTTGGATCTGTCCAATGTAAATCCACCCAAACGAGTCCACCACTTGGATTAAGATCATTTTGTTGACCAATATATATATAAAAAGTATAATTAACAACATGTATGCAACAACAATGTTAGAATATATATGATTTTGGGAGTGAATCTTTCCTAACATTATAGACAACCTTGTAAGATAAGGATAAAGTTTCCTTAGATAATAGACATGAATCTAGAGATGATCCTTAGCTCTTGGATCATTTCATTCTTGATCGTTAGATGTAAGAGGGCTCACCTATAAATAGAGGCTCACCCTCACCCGTTGTACTCATTCGAACATTTATTGAGCAATAAAGAATTCTTTCACTTTCATTTTTCTTGTTTTCCTTACCATTAAGCTTTCAGCTTCTCTAAGCACTTCGTTTAATTTTTAGAGGCTGGCTTAGTCTTTGACTTAATATTATCGACTAAGACCGCATATATCAACTAATAGACTCTAACCACGTGATACATGGTATCAGAGCGACAATAACACTTTTGTTATCTGTGATTTTAAAACTAATTAAGGTATTCTTTATAATTTTTCTTTAGTTTCTAAAAAGAATAAATGGCTTATAGTTTTAAACTACACTTGAAAACTTCATAATTTTATTTGTGAAATTAAATAACTTTATCGTTAGAGTGTCATATTATAATTATTCAAATTTATGTGTGTGTGATTATTTTAAACTACACGAATTCAACCCATATAACTGAATGATTTCAATTTGAATAAATAAGTTTTTATAGTAAAGATTATCCTATATTTTTCAAATTTAACTCGGTGTTTATTTTATTAATCAATCATAGTACTCAAACTTTTCAAAAATTTACACTTTAACCACCAAACTTTCATTTATTCATTATGAGCCCTTCACTTTGGACATATACTTTTAATCTTATCATTTTAGTCACTAACCAAAATTTGGGATATTAAGAAAAATGTCAAAAGCACAATTTAGCTTGGGGGATTTGATCCATACTCCTTACCCAAGGGTCCAAGCACTTAATAAGTGAGGTAAGCCTAATTCTTGATAAAATTATAACAAAACTTATATTTAAATTATACTACGTTAACAACAACAAAAATAAAGTGAGATTTGAACATTTGCACTTTTGAACAAAGATTTAAATGCTCCTCCACTAAGCTAAATTGATAATTTATTTAATTTGTAACAAAACAAATTTTTTAACATAAACTAAGATTAAATTAAAAAATCAAACTAAAATGATTTTCGTACTTTGTTTGGGAATATAAAATAAAATAATTATTTATTAAAAATTAAAAAAAAATAATATTCTACCATAATAAATATTATAAATTCTAAAAAAATATTATTTTAATTTTTAAAAACAAATAAATATTATAAATTTACTTTTTAAACATTTAATACTAATTTTAATAAAGAAATAAACTTTTACTCTCATACAAACAAAGTTCGTAAAATTTTAATTTATTAAAATTAAATAATTTATAATTTATAATCCACCATAAATAAATATTATAACTTTAATATTTATGAAATTAATACTAATTTTAATAAATAGATTTATTTTTACCCCTAAATAAAGTAGGAAAATAATTTTAGTTTGATCTTTTAATTTACTCCTAAATTAAGAAAAAAATATAGTTACAAGTTTAGTAAATTTCTAATTCAGCACTATGGTAGAGCATTTTTGTCGTCATTTAAGAGTGCATAGGTTCTAACCCTATAGCGTGCATCAATACTAGGGATGAGCATTTTACCAAAACTCGACGGGTTCTGACCCAACCCGGCCCGATCAGGTTAGATTTTTTAATAAAAAATTAGGTTCGGATCGGGTCGGTTTTTGTTAAGTGTGAATTCGGTTCGGGTTCGGGTTTAAGGTGGAATATATCCGACTCGAGACTAATAGTGTAATTTTCCCGTAAATTTGTAGGGATATTTATATTAATACCCCTCTTTATATATATTTTTTATAATTAAGTCCTTAAAATTGAATTTTTATTTATAATTTAGTCCTTTAAATTATATTTTTTTACAATTAAGTTCCTTAAAATTATTTTTTACAATTAGGTCCCTAAAATTAATTTATTTTATTCAGGTCAGGTCGGGTCAGGGTCGGGTTTAGTATATTTATTTTTGGGTCGAGTCGAATTTTTTAAAGAATATGTCTGGATCAGGTTGGGTGCGGGTTTAGGGTGTTTATTTTCGGGTCGGGTCCGGGTGGGCCAAAAACCTGACCCGACCCGTGCCATCCCTAAATTCAATCTCACTTTATTTTGTGCAAGGATTTTGGGATTGAATACCCCCACCCACAATTATGCTTTGAAATTTTTCTTTGGTTTTCTTTGTTTAATAAGGTGGTTACACATGTCACTATTATATTGGCCGAATAGATTTAATAAAAAAATATACGAAAGAGAGAGAAAATAATAAAATACAAAATTCACATCATCACCGCCATTATTTTTTAACGATCGATGATCAAAGTGAGGAAAAAACATAACGTTCGGATGCTTTTGCTGAAAATTTTAATTTTATTACCAAAACATAAAAACGAGATAATTCAGTGACCACCTGTATAATTTCCTCAAAAAATAATAGAAGTTTGTTGGATAGATAACCGAATAGCCGATGGAGTTAATGAAGAAGCCCAATCAATTGGCGGGCTGGAATTTCACTAAAATTTTAACTTAGAAATATTCTTGTACAATATCAATTAATATATACATCCTTAAAAAATATTGATAAAATAAAATTAATGTTGTTGATTGAGTCTTAGTTTAATTAATATTATTGGTGTTATAACATTTTAAGGATAATGGATTTAAGTGCGATTAAGTGTACAATGCTCTCGATTAATAAATTTTTTAATTACGAAAAAATCAATCGAATTGAGTTTGGTTGATATTGTTATACATAAGAACGTAAGATAAATATACTTAAATATTTGATACCCTTTGATTTATGAACAATGAAATTTTTTAGTCAGAACATTGTATAAAAATTACAAAAAGAGAGTATTTCCTTTCCTTTTCATTATACTTTATTTCAAGTTAAATTTAATAATCAATATCGTAAACATTTATATGAATTCATTATGATACTAATTCTTTGATTATACACGTTAACATTTTGACAATAATTAATTTTGATTACATTATTTAGGGAAGTTGTGTTATTTGTATCTCTTTTTCATCCCTATAAATATTACATGTAATTTTTCACTTTAAAAGACAATTAAAATATTTAAAAAATATTTTGAGAAAAGAGAATAAATAAATAATGACGCTAAAATTTTGCCAATATAATTGTATAAATACATATTTCATATAGTATACATTATATAATCGGTCGAAACGGTTACTTGTTTTTGTTCAAAATTACAAATTGTATCCGAACCGAAATAATATATTTTTCTAAAAAACCTACCGAAACTAATTTTTTCGATTATGATTAAAGGCTAAATTGATTTGCTTTATTTGATGTTCGAAAGATTTGTTATTAGTGGTAATCTAATAATTTAAGTAATTAAAACCTCCCTTCTTCTCATTTGCCTCAGCTTGTGTTTGCGAGTGGATGGATATGATTTATTCTCGCTCTCTAAATTTCTGATTATTCTTTTATTTTTGCTCTGCTCATTTTTCCATCTCAAACTAATTCGTCTTTGATTCCTACTGTTACCATCTTTGGTCTGAAACTCCCCACAAGGTTTGGATCACTTACTTGTTACACTTTTTTTAGACCGTTGATTGAATGATGGTAATAAATGATTAAGATTATATATATATATAAGGATAGGATCCAGTTACACATTGTGAAACTCTCTTAGTTTTACACGTTTTTTGGACCGTTGGATAAATGAAACGGATAGCTGAGATTAACAGTAGAATATGTGAAGATTATCACTTGAGAAAAAAGTAAGGAATTAATCTCAGTCATCTATTTCTCTCATCCAATGATCCAAAAACGTGTAAAACTTAAAGAGTTTTACATTATGTAAGTTGATCCTAACTCTTATATATATATATATAGGATTAATATCCTATACACTGGCGGTGGAAATTTTTTGTTTCCACAAGCGCCTCAATTATAGGGTTTAGGGTTTAAAGTTTAGGGGTTTTAGTGTAAAGGTTTAGAATTTAGGGTTCATGTTTAGAATTTAGGATTTAGGGTTTAAGGTTAGGGTTTAGTTTTAGGGTAATATGGGTAAGGATTTAGATTTTAACCTATAAACCCTAAATTTTAACTCTAAACCCAAAATTCTATCAACAATCCCTAAATTCAAAACTATTACACTTATACCCCTAAATTTTAAACCCTAAACAGAGTGCCTAACCCCTAAAACTAAGACACTTGTGTAAAAAAATTTCCACAAGCGCTTGTGTATAGAACAATTACCCATATATATAATGGGGAGGATTTTAATGAAAGATTTAAAGTCTTTAACGGATTATTTCTGAATATACATTTGGTTCCAAAATACTATACTAGTTGTCAGGTACAGAGCTACAGCATGATTGAAAGAGATTGTTGCCCCCAGGAGGGGAATTTTTTTTTACCTTTGATTCTTTATATATATATATATATATATATATATAGGGTTAGGATCAACTTACACTGTGTAAAACTCAACTACTTTTACACAATTTTTGGATCGTTGGATGATGGTAATTAATGGCCCAGATTATTTCCTTATCTTTTTTCCCCACGTGATAATCTTCACATTTTTTACTGTTAATCTTATACATACATTTCACTCATCCAATGGTCCTAGATTAGTGTAAAACTAAATGAGTTTTACACCATGTAACTTGATATATGGGATAGGATCCAGTTACACAATGTAAAATTCTTTAAATTTTACACGTTTTTGGGATCGTTTGATGGGTGAAACGGATGGATGAGATTAACAGTAGAATATGTCAAGATTATCACTTGGGGAAAAAAGTAAGGAGTTAATCTCAGCCATCCATTTCTTCCATCCAACAATCCAAAAAACGTGTAAAACTTAAAAGAGTTTTACACTGTGTAAATTGATCTAACCGTATATATATTAAAATTTAAGAATAATTATGAATTTCTATCGCCCCAAATTTTAGCTTCGTTCCTGCCTGTCGTAACAATGATCCTCTGCTTCTCAATTCCCCACTTATGGAGTTCTTCACATATAAAACTAACTAGTTTGTATTTATTTTATAAACATTTTTTGGAACTAAAAGAATGAGCAAATTTTGCTAAATTCGGCTTTTTGTTCGTTAGTTTCCTTAATTTTAGGGTAAAGTATTAAAATGATCACTGAATTTTGTTAAAAAATAAAACAGTAATTCGGCTGTTAAAGGCTATTAATGGGGTAACATTATAATTATAAAAATTTAGATAATTGCACATTTAGTCCTTTATATTTATAAATTCAATTAGTTTGATCTTAAAAAAACAATAAATTTAACTCATTTTCCTCATTTATCATATTCGTCTTCTCATAAAGAACGGCAACAGAGTATAGTCCAGCTAGCATTGCGAGATCAACTGAAGCTTCTGTAGGGTTTTAAACGTAAAAGAGATGTTGAAAACCTCCATAAAAATGTTTGTTGTTGTTCCTTTCAAAAAATTTGGTATACTGAGCTTTTATTGTTTTGTTGCACCAAATTCAAACCTTTAAATTATCGTTGAAAACTTTGTCTGAATATTACTTGTTGTCTTGTCATAACTTCAAGTAATTGGTATTCGTTTCCGTATTTAAGCCTTTGAAAACCATATATCCAAAATACTTCTAATATTTTTTTATTTTGCACTTTCCGAGCTTACCAGTGTACGAATAATTTATCTTTAGAATATATTTAGTGCATTATTACATGCCGGAAAGTATATAACGAAATTTCACCCTTATTTTGTTAGGTCAAGACTCTAACCCCGTGACATGTGCCTTCAACTTTAGAATTCATTCATTTTAATACCCATTGGCCATATCATTAATGTGTTTATTCCACTAACATTTTATTTCTCTTTAACCTACTATAAAACACATAATGATATGGTCAATCAATTTCAAAATTAATATCAAATGTTTGATTAAATGACTTTGTCAACTGAATAAAAAAATAGCCATGACAGACATTAAAAATCAAGGATGTAGTGTTTCTTATTGGGCAATGGCTTTCGTCGCAACCATCGAATCCTTACATCAGATTGTTCAATAAGGAGTTAATTGATTTATCAATGCAACACATATTAAAGTGTTGGTGTTCTTGCGACAAACGACTAAGTTAGACTAAAATCTTTCTTCAAAAGAACAAACTCTGACAAGGCACTTGAACGAAGCATCATTCTAAGCGGAAGCAAACAAACGAGAAATTAACCAAGAAAAATTAAAAGAACGCGAAGAACAAGAGAGTTTTCTTAAAGTAAATGACTCGTATTATTCAATGAGTGGATGATTTACAAATGAGGTGGGAGCCTCTATTTATAGTTGACCCTTATATCCGAGGGTTCTACTGATTTATATCGACGACCAAGATCAAAACCTACCAACCATAATTAGTACAAAATCAACATATTCTCTAGATTCCAATCTTTATCTAAGGAAATTGTCTTTTATGTTCACATTGTATGTTCACATAGTTGTAGATGGATAAGTCTTCTAGAATTTTTCACGAGTCGAGTCAGTCTGGTGTTTTTTTCAAGCCTAGAGTTTGCCTTTGAACCTATTGGGCAGCTTGCTGCGCATGTGACTCTGACCCCAACTCGCGGTCCATGACAAATACATATTAAAGGAATAACAAGCATTAATGTAAAAACATACATCAAATAAATTGGACTTAATTGAACTATAGCTAAATAAGAGTTCTACCCTAAAAGGATTTAAAGAATAATGACTAAATTAAACTAAGTCTAAATTATAAGATAATCTAAAGGGCATGTATTTCTATTGTGACTAAATTGAACTAATTTAAAACCTAAGTGCTAATTATGGAATTAAACCTTATAAAGGGGTTAAATTAAACTAATTTAAAATTCTAGGTACTAATCTAAAGGGCCTATATTTAAAAAAAAAGATCTAATTGAATAAATCTAGAACCTAATTACTAAATAAAGAAATCATGCATTTAATACTAATGACTAAATTGAAAAAACATAAAACCTAAATTAAGCATAACGAGTGACTAAATTAAGGCAAATTGAAAATTAAAGGTTGAAATTAATAGTGAAACGGACCAAATTGCATTAATAATAAAAATTGATGCTCGAAACAATGCGTTTTAAACCCCCTATAGGCTATATAAACCCTTGTTCGGTTTCATTTTAAACTTTTCTCTTCATTTTCTCTAATTCCACTCTCTTTCTTCACCGAGAAAACTTTCAGCTCTCTCTCTAAACCACAAACACTGAAAACCAAACCTTTTTCTACAATTCTCGATCAAAACTCCAAAAAAACCGAACATGTTCTTCACCATTCAACCCCAGTTCTTCAATAAACCCAGAAAAAACATTAAATTCCATTTTTTCCTTCTATTTTTTTTGGATCGAAGTCCAAGCAAATCCCAAAAAGTTCTTTAATACTCACCCCGTGTTAACCAAACCACACCCAAAAAACCACCAAATGTTCAAAACCTTCTTTACTACCCAGAAACTACGGGGTGGGTCTCTCAATGAGAATTTTCTATATACATAACGCTTCAAACTCAAAAATTACTTAACCGATACTAAGCTGTTTATCATTGGGATCAACCCTGTCGGTTCATTAATAATTTTTATTTATGTGTATTACAATGATTTTTGTGGTAGCTATAAGGATGTTTGACATGCGTCGTATAGTGTCAAAAATAAAACCTTAAACTCAAATAAATAAGATTTAAAATAATATAGCGAGAGTAAGGGTCGATCCGCAGGGAATAGGAACTCTAACACCTTTCGTTCTGATTTAGACCAATAACCTGTAGAAAATAAATGGATAAATGGGGATTTTAGAGAAGTGATTTGAATGAGAAAAATAATAAGAACGTAAAAATAAATATTGAAAATGAATTATAGATTAAAATAGCCTCAATCTACGCTTTGCCACGACATCTTCGATCACTGAAGTTGGTTTTTCTTCGACTTTCCTGCAGGTTACAGTCTACAAGGCCCAACCCTTGCAACTTACTTCTCGTTGGTAAATTCGACTCCCAGGGCAATCCTTGAAGTCAAACTTTAGTGAATTAGCTACGGCAATCGATGCTAACTCAAATCTGAGTTAGTGCTGGAGAAGCCTGTGCTCGGATAATCGTCTCGATGAGAATTGTTTCCGATTTTGATTCCCCTTAGTGGACCGCCACTAAGTTTGTTCTTAGGGAGTTGAATCGGCTACAAGCTTTTCCTCGTCCCCAACGATGGATCTAAACCACTTCAACCTGATGCGCGCTCTCGGAATGAAACAATTGCGATGCCTAAAGATTAGGCCGATTGCCTAATCAAGTTTACAGAGAATCTAAAAAGGAGTCGTCGAAGGATTGAAGTATTTTCCTAATCTCACGAGGTTTGTCGGGTTTGGCGTTGCTTTTGGCTAAAGGGAATTTAGTTAAGCATAGTTTGTGTAATAAAATAAATAAAGAAATGGAGAAAATGAAATAGAGAAAATAGAGAGCTTTTATTAACTCAAGGAAGAAGAGAACAATGGAATGAATGATTGATTTAATTCACCCCCAAAGTGAGGTATTTATAGTAGTTGAAAACCCTAAAAACATAAGATGATAAATCTTAAATTTAAATTAAATTACATAAGATAAATATCCAAGTTTTGAATTTTAAAATAAAAATCCGGATGATAAACTATTTGATAAGTGGACTGATAAGTTATCTGCGTTGCTGACGTCATCTTCTAGAAGGTGCTGACGTGGCGCCCAGTCAGCATTCATGCTCTGGTTCATGCCCATGAATCTGCCCACGACTCCAGTATTTTCTGCAGCATTCCAACTTATTTTCAGCATTACGTAACCTGCACGAGAACAACATAAAAACAGCCCAATTAAGTCCTTCAAACATATATATTCGATAAAAATAAGGACTAAAAACATGACCAAAATAAATACTTATCAAATTCCCCCTCACTTATCCGATGCTTGTCCTCAAGTATCTCAAAATTAAATAAACTTAAGTTCAAGTTTTCATCCTTAATTTCACGAAGTCTCAAAGGTTTCAATATGATTAAGCATCTAAATATGAAAGAAACTAAGGAGCAAAAATAGATGAATGGCAAGATTAAAAATTTTAAGCAAAAACGACATTCTAAAACTCTACTAACATCAATGATGCAAACCAAGTACCCTCACAAGGATTCGCTCATGTCACTCAAAGCGTTTAAGGGTAGAGAAAAATCACTCGAGCCAAAGCTAATTAGAGCATAACCATAGACTTGTGTTTAAATCTAATCTCCACTACTAACATGAATATGATGCAAAAATCAAGAGGTCTTAAAGAAGGGTTGTAATGGGGCTAAGGTAAGGGTAGGATAAAGGCTGAAAATAAGGGCTAAAATTCAAGACAAAAAATCATCCCAAAAAAATATATTCGAAACTGTTTTTTTTTTCATTCGAACTAAAACTGTTTTGCAGTGTATTTTTTTTTCGAATTGCACTGTTTTTTTTTTCTGTTTTTATTTTTCTGCAGACTCGAACAATTTCCTGCACTTCTTTTTTTCTACACTGCATATTCGAACAATTTTGCACAGTTTTTTTCCTGTACAGTATATTTTCTGCTGTTGCACTGCACTTATTCGAATCTGTTTTTTTTAAGACGATTTTTGTCTTGAAAAAGGGGACAAAAGTGATGGAATTTAAGAAAAAAAATGGATTAGGCTTAAAAAATGTGGTGATCAAGAAAAAAAAAGGCCAAGGCTCAAAAATTGGTTCACTAGGGGAAATTAATTAAAGGGTAGTCAATTTATTTGAGAAGAGAAATGGTTTAAACCTAGTGCCTCTGTCATATTTAAGCATCATAATCAATCAACGTAATCTCAAAAAGAATTTAAAAACAAGTTCTAGAATGCAACTAATTTAGCTAGGCACACTCAAAGAAACAAAGAGCAAATATAATGCATGCTCATTAGGCTCAAAAAACTCACAAATGTCTTGTGTACTTAGGTAAGCATCATGTGAATTAATAGAGAAAGAAATGTCATATAAAAGATTTTAATAAAAAATTAATCATGCCAAAATTTACCATGCAACCTAAAATTTTCTAACAAGATAGATACAAAACCATATGAAAACAGTGAGACAAGGCAAAACTAAGGATTAAACGAAGAATCTTAAATTAATAAAATCAAGAAATCAAGAGAACAACCAAAACGGATAAGCAAAATAAAAATTTGACAAGGATGTTTCGATTGAACTTGTAATTCTGTCATTTGTTTGGGTGTTATAGCGATTGATTATGATTATAATTATATTAAATATTGATCATAATTATAATTTTGTGTAATCATATCAATTACTGCTATTGAATAATAAGGGGTTCGAAGTTGTTTTCTACAATACATATTCTAGAATATGTAGAAGAATAATGTAATGTGTATGTATATGTATATATTTTTGACAATAATAATGTATATGTATATTGTTGAAGCAAACTCTTGTACCTAGATCCTATTTTTTTAAGGGTAAAGTTCACAAATGGCCACACAATTTTGTTAAATTATTTAATTTGGTAATTAAACTTTTAATTTTTGCATTATTACTATTAAACTTTTAATTTTGTTTCAATTTGACCATTGAGCTGTTAAGAAACGGTAAAAGAAAGTTAATAAAATTTGTATAATAATACATTTAGTCATTCACGTTTTTACATTCAAACAATTTAGTCCTGATTTGAAACAAATTAATAAATGTAATCCTCATTATTTACCTATTATTTTAAATTGGTCTTATTTTGAGAAATTTAATTCTAATTCAAAAATCTAAAAAAAAATTGAGGATTAACTCCCTAATTTTCCATTTTTATGTTAAAACTTTTCACCCAATAGAAAAACATGAGCAAATTCCTCAAATAAGAAGAATTTAAAATAATATGTAAATATTGAAGGTTAAATTTATTTATTTGTTTTAAATTATGACTAAATTATTTAAATGTAAAAATATTAAAAACTAATATATTATATTTTAATACACACACTATGTAAAAAAAGAAATTACACAAACAATATTCATAAATACCCAAGTCATTGTATTGGGTTTTAGTCATTGTTTAGTAAAAAAACCAGATTCCTTTTTTTATTATAGTTTCTCTAACCCTAAACAAACACTCTTCATCTCCTCGTATCACCGTCTGGCCACCATGGCTGCTTTATGTTAAATTTCTTACATATGAATGCACAGTTTCTTTAGTGATTTTTAGATGCTCAGCAGAATGATGACAATGATAAAGTTCACCCTAAATTATAAACCCCAACCCTAAAACTACTAAACTCTAAACTAAAATCCTAAACTCTAAACAAGTGACTCAATTTTTGGGTTTATGATTGTAGTGTAAGAGTTTAGAATTTAAGGTTCGAAGTTAGAATTTAGAGTTTTGGGTTAGAGTTTAGGGTAATATAGTTAGAGGTTTAGGTTTTAACCTATAAACTATAAACCTTATATTCTATCAACGGCCCCTAAATTTAAAACTACTGCACTAAAAACGTTTAAACCCTAAACGGAATAATTTCTCTCTCTATATATATATATATATGTTTCTATGTGTGTACGTCTGTGTTTGTTATTTTGTGCTATAAATGCTCAACGGAAATATATTTGCAGACTTTTGCCTGTAGTTAATCTAATGAATCTGAAATGAAGTTTTTAGATTGGTATGATGGTAACATACCATTGTGTTTAACGATGGTAAAATACCAGAGAAACTAAATTATGTAAATTTATACTCGTGGTGATAAATAACATTGTAGGTCATTTATATTCACATCCTTCTTTTGGCCAATATGTTTCTCCTGTGTCATGTCTATTGTTTGTTTCTTATTTTTCACTATTAGTAAGGAAAAGATGATGATGATAACGATAACTAAAATCACTTTTGGCCTTGTAATAGTTAGTTGGATGCCTTTGTTTAAGTAAGAGCTCGTCTTAAGTCGTTCGTAATTTTTAAATACGGGAGGATAACCTTCTTTAAAATAGCTAATAGTTGTTAAGAACTCATCTTAAGTCGTTCGTTATTTCTAAATACGGGAGGATAACCTTCTTTAAAATAGCTAGTAGTTATTAAGAACTCGTCTTAAGTCGTTCGTAGTAGTTTCTAAATACGGGAGGATAACCTTCGTTAAGATAGCTAGTAGTTATTAAGAACTCGTCTTAAGTCATAGTAGTTTCTAAATACGAGAGGATAACCTTCTTTAAAATAGCTATTAGTTATTAAGAACTCGTCTTAAGTCGTTCGTAGTAGTTTCTAAATACGGGAGGATAACCTTCGTTAAGATAGCTAGTAGTTATTAAGAACTCGTCTTAAGTCATAGTAGTTTCTAAATACGAGAGGATAACCTTCTTTAAAATAGCTATTAGTTATTAAGAACTCGTCTTAAGTCGTTCGTAGTAGTTTCTAAATACGAGAAGATAACCTTCTTTAAGATAGCTAGTAGTTATTAAGAACTCGTATTTTTTCGGTTTCCTCCCAATTGCAATATGGAACAATATCAGAGCCCAGTTTCATCTATAGGTTTTGTTTAAACTCCGTGTTCGAAGAGAAATTCGTAATTGTCTATGGTTATTGGCAAGGGTTTAGGCAACCATTTAAAGCCTGGGATGATGAACTCGCCGGAAGTGTTAAAAGGCAAACATAGTTTTGTGGAAGAATTTTCCTTTTAGATAGCCTTAAATTTTAAGTGTTGTTTTTTTATAATCAACGGTATTACACCTATTGGTTGATTAATTTAGGTCGGTTGTTGCAGAAGTTATTATGAGGCGCTTTTTTTTAGTTTAATTTGTTCAATTTACAACATCATGATTTGAAATTATAACCTTACTTAAAGGAACTTAATGTCTCGTGTTAACCAACAATTAATTTTTTTTAATATATGCTTTTGAAATATTTTTGTATGCTTGGTTTTTTGCAATGTTTTTGTTATGATAGTAAGAAATTCAATTTGAAATGGGTTAAAATAACTATTTTATACTTTCTCATCGTACATTGATCTCTAATTTGAAATCAATAGATTGATGATATTGTTAAAAAAATATTGTAAGATATTTACATTTTGGAGAGGATTTGAATTCATATAAGGATAACATGACATATTTATTAATATAAGGGCAAGAAGAATTTTTTATATATAAAAAATATATAATTATTAAATTTTATTGGCAAATAATTTTATATAATGTTGTGTTTAACAAATGTATATTAGGGTAATTTTTGATACACTTACGGTGGAAATTAAAGGTTTCCACAAACGTTTTATTTTTTGGGCTTAAAGACTTATTTTAGGGGGTAAGGTTTAAGGGTTAAAGGTTTATAATTTAGGTTTAGTGGTTAAAATTTAGGGTTTATAGGTTAAAATATAAATCCTCACTATATTACTGTAAAAATTAAACCCTAACCTCTAAATACTAAATTCTAACCCTAAATTATTAATTCTCACTACTATCCCTTAATTTTTAACCACTATATCTAAACCCTTAAATCTTACACCCTAAACTAAGTTTTTTAAACCCTAAAATTAAGGCATTTGTAGAAATTTTTAATTTATATCGCCAATGTGTTAAATATAAATTTATGTATATAATTATACTTATAAAAACAATAATTTAATATTTTCAATATAGTATAGATATTGTATTGGTTTTAAATTTTACGCACATGAGTATAATTTGAGCTATTAAAAAACATTTCAAGAATCATATATATATATATATATTGATCGAGAAAAATCAAATATATATTAAAAGTTTAACGGGTTGGTACAAGTGCTAAACAATTTAGAATCGTTTAAATAAATTTTAAGTTCAAGATTTATCTACTAAAATCATATGTAGGACGCGAGTTGAAGTTCTTAAAGTTGAAGTTAGGATCAACTTACACAATGTAAAACTCTTTAAGTTTTACACATTTTTTAAATCGTTAGATGGGGGAATGGATGACTCAGATTAACTCCTTAGTATTTTTTTTTCAAGTGATAATCTTCACATCTTTACTGTTAATTTCATCTATTCGTTTCACTTATTCAACAGTTCAAAATACGTGTAAAACCTAACGAGTTTTACATTGTATAAACGGATCTTATATATATATTGGAAGGTATAAAAAATGATAAAATAAAAACAACAAAATTGGTTCACGAATTTCACGTGATGGTAAGTGGCTCTGTTGGTATCTATGAAATGACACAAATGTTAAATAAAAAAAGGATGTGCTTTGTACGTATTACGTAAGGTGGGTGGGCCCGATCAAAATTTTATCCAATTAAAGAAAAAAATATATAAAATTTAGAAAATAGAAGATTGGGTATTTGGATTACATATGGATATAGTAAACATCTGGAGGTAGGCCAGAAAATGATAGATATACTGTCTTTTTTTAATATTTATTATTTTATGGTTCACTACTCTGAATTATTTGATTTTCACTTGGATATTTAAACATTTAGTAGCAAAATGGAAATGAGTGTTACACAACGTGGTGTTTTCTGAAAATTTTAATTTTTTATTTATAATTTAATTTTGTATCCTTTAAAAATTTTATAAATTTTCCATAAATTTCTAATGCAATTTTCTAAAAAAATTCCTGATATAAATTCGTCATTGTATAATATTTTTTTTATACACTAAGAACATTATATATTGTTTTTTAAGATTAGTCGAGACAAAATGATAATTTAAGATCAAAGTGAATCTGAAAGGAAAAAAAATAAGTATAATTTGAGAGCTAAATTATGAATATAAACTATGAGAGATACGAGTTTCTCGACTCTTAAAATATGCATCATACATGAATTGAAATTAGCTGTTGGTTTTCTCAAAATTTGAAGTTTACATTAAATATTTTATGGGAAAATTACATTAACTTCGATATATTTCATTTGTTTTAATGTGTTGAAATTATTCGTATCTTATATAAGGATAATTATTTGATACATTAACTTTTAGTTTGTACAAGTGTCTTAGTTATAGGGTTTAGGGGCTCAGTTTAGGGTGTATGGTTTATGAGTTTAAGTTTAGTAGTTTAGAATTTAGTGAGTATTAATAGAATTTAGGGTTTATAGATTAAAACTTAAATCCTCAACCTATTATCATAACCATAAACCCTAATTCTAACCATTATTCTTAAATTCTAAACTCATACCCTATACCCTGCACCCTACACCCTAAATCAAGTCTAAAATTTTTAAAAATAAAGTGCTCGTGAAAACTAAATGTTTCCGCAATCCGTATATATTGGACATAAACCCTTTATATAATTATGTGGTATGCATAAAATAATTAAATTTTAATTTTTCATTGTCATGAATAGAAAGATTCCATTGTCGGCAATCTTGGGGGAAACCAAGATAAAATATTGATGGCTACCCTGCTGCTTGGGTCATGGCTTTGGGGTATTCTCATTTCTCTCCCTTCCTTTTTCAACTTTATCATATGTCATAGTCTTAAATCTAAGGGACAAAATTCAACAAAAAAAAACTTGTATTCTTCAATAATAAATATTGGATCGAAACCAAGAAAAAAAAAACATTTACAGGATTGATTGGTTAATATTTGTATAGATTGGGGGATCAATTACGGAGTTGGTTTTTGTTTGGACTACACACGTCTGATTCTTTTACACTTCAGATAAATACAAACTAACAATTTATCCAAAAAAAAAAGAGAAAGGGTTTCACATTAGGGTTCGAACTTGAATTTAATGGTAATAAATTTTAATTTATTCTATTGGTTAAATGTTTTAGTGTTTAATATTTTAGGGGTTGTTTATATAAAGATTTAACCTTTTTAAATTGAGCCCATTCAAATAAGGATTCAATGTTCTCGAACCAACTCAAATGAGGACCTCTGTTATGGATGTCTTGACCCCTACTCGAAATTTAAAAGTTCCAACATGAATCTGTCTCGGCCCGAGTTTTATATGTTTTTATACTAGACCCGACCTAAAAGCATAACTCGATCCAGAAATTTTAACAAAATACACATCTAAATCCCACCCGACTCGGAAATTTTTAACAATTAATATTAAATATATTATATAAAGATATATCTGGATGGGGCGGGGAATTTATATCCTAAAGCTGAATCCGACCCGTCCTGATTCAATTCTTTCCAAAACCCGCTCGATCTCGAAATTCAAGAAGGAAAAAATTCAGGTAGAGCGCGACGCATCGGGTCCGATTCGGATAATTTTGCCATCCTTAACCTCCATTTGAATATGTTTCTAAAATGTTAGTTATTTATTTGAGCAGTTTTGAACACATTAAGTCTTTTTTTTAATTAGGTCTAATGATGAAATTATTCGTCTAATTCGATAGATTCCATCCAATTGGGTTGAACATGAAGAAAAAAAATCATTTACAAATCAGTGTATCTTGACCGACCCCAAATTATTATTTTAATTAAAACAATAATATTTTCGAATTATATTTCAATACATAATACGTGTAAAAAATTACGCAAGCCTTTATTAAAACCTAAAATCATGAATCTTAGAGTCTAAATATCTGAACATTACAAAACTAACACTTTAAACCCTTAAATTAATATTCTAAATTCTAAATATTCTCTACTTATCTCAATTTAATTATATAAAAAACAATATACAAATAGAGAAAAACTTACACACATGGGAGAAATTATTCCAAACAAGTGGTGCACCTGCCATTTTATTTGTAAATCTATGGCATTTCTTACGGTGTTTTTAAAGCCGGATTATTTATAATTCGAGTATGAACAATGTTTTAATTTTTTTAATTAAAAAATTAAAACGGTGATGAAAGTAAATGGAGTATGAACAATAACCCGTTCAAATTTGTCCTAATCAATGTTCATTCTCGGGTTTTCTTCCACTCAATTTTAATTTTTAATTTTAAAAAAATATTGTTCATAGTCAGATTGTAAGCAATCTCAGTTTAAAATTATTGTAGAAAGTACAACATATCCACAAATAATTGAGGAAATAACACATTTTTGAGAGAAAAAATCCTAGCTACAATATTGATTCAAGGCTTCCGACACACATGATATGAAGACTTTTTTTGTTTCATAGGTTAACAAATATTGAATTATTTTAAGGTTTAATAGGGTTTATAAGCTTAGTTTGTAGAGTATATAATTTGGGGTTTATAGATGTAATTTAAGGTTTAAAGTTTAGGGTTAGAGATTTAGATTTTATATCTTAAAGAGTAATATGTATGTTGGTTTATGCAATATGTGTATCAAAATTTTATCATACAAATATGTTATTAGTTTCTAAAGTAAATAATAGAGACATATAAAGTCGATTCAAATGAACACGAAAAACGAAATTCAATTATTATCTAAACCAGTACTTTTAAACGATTTCACTATATAAAAAAGGTTTTTAACGAGACACTCTTCCGGTCTTATAAAACATGTACAACTATCGGATATAAATTAATCGAATCAAAAAACTCTCCTTATAAAAAAATGGTGAGGCCCCCAATTCCACAAGAAGATTGTTGTCTGCTGGTACTGCAACAATAACAATAAATAGGGTGCTCCAATTTTCCAGCACCAGACTAATCACAATACCAAAAACACTGGTTTCTTTCAACTCTCAAGCTGTTTGTGTTGGAGGGTAACCTGTCTTCTTCACAAACATCCAAACATACATAAGTGGCCAAGCATGTGCTCTCACACCAACCTCTAACCCGCCCACCGCTCTCCGACGTACGTTTCCGGTTTCCGGTTCCGACGCGGTTATCGCCAATCAATTACGATACATATGGACTGCGTATCATGTACTTAAACTTATTTGATAGTCAGACTATTATCATCGGACCGGAATCGGATTTAAAAAAAAAAAATTCAAAAATATATAACCATACTGGATCATGTACAGTTTTACACTAGTTTAACACATGTGAAATATATAATATATTGGAATTCCCCTCCTATCGATTTATCTTATTTAAGCTTGTTGTTTTGAATTAAGTTCATACTTTAAAAAAACCAAACTAAATTTGATATTATAAATTTAGAATTAAGTTTAATTATTTTACTCGACTTGATTATACATTTGACTCAAAAAAAAATCGTTTGGTCAGAGTCAGTGGCGGAAGGTGAGAGGGATCGATGATCAGGGCCACCACCCTCCAAAAATTTTAAAAACTAAAAATATTATAAGTTGGTATACTGGTAAAATTGTTATTTAGTTCCTTAAAAATATATAATCTATTACTAGCCTCATAAACTTAAATATTTTTAAATGTCCTCATCTATAAATAATGTTGAGTTCCGTCACTAATAACCACACACACACATATATATATATATATTATAGGTTTGTTTTACCATGTCATTCATGGTCTCAACTAATAAAAAACATCTATTTATATGATATAATTTTTCATATATATATATATTAAGTATATTAAATGCAACAATTTATTTATTTGAACAAATGTTATTAAATATGCCATGTGAAGCCAAATCAATTGTCATAAAATTTTCTTAATGTAAACTGTTAGCTTAATTAATCCTGACTTACGCGTTGGTTAATTAATTACTCATTTAACTTCTCCTGCCAATACACGTTTATCTAACTATTTTCATTAATTAACCCTTTTCTCTTTATAAAATTACAAAATTATTATAAAAAGTCATTATTCCCTTTGAAAAAAATAAGGATATATTTTTTCAAAAAATACTTTTAATTTAATAATAATAATAATAATAATAATAATATCTCCTGTTAACATTAAAGTTGCAAGTTTAGTTATTAAAAAAATTAATAATTCCTGGAAGGGAGGGGACATTTCGGCTAAGGGACATTCCTGCAAGTTTAGTTATTAATTTTTTCACGTCACTATGATTTGAACTTTATATATTATTTAAGAAAAACCAGTGTTCTACCCTAATAAATTAATTGATATTTGATTTGAAATCCTTTGGTTTTTACTTTATTGAATTAATTGCAAAGCATAATCTTTGTGGGAGATTTTGACTAGATCCAACCAGCAAAAGTAAGTAAAAAGCTAAAGCCTGAATTGTATTAAAAGCAGCCACCTGTGTTTCTGAAATTATTGTTATACCGATTAAATCAATCAATTATTACCGACAATCATGTAGTCTAGCAGGATAAGACATTAAGTTTCATAACTAAAATTAAAATTTTAAATCTTAATATTGAGAATGTAGAAAATTAGATTAGAAAGTTTTCCCTTTGTAAAATTTAATCTGAATTATTCGATTAATGAGTCATATATAAGTGTGATTAACTAAAAAATCAGTCTTTTTTTTTTCAATTTCGTAGGTACAAATCAAAGTCAAGTCAAGCACAACGGTTTTGCAATAATAATATAGAATATCGCTTACCAAATTAATTTCAAAATGATTAAAAATCACAAATAATAATATTATAATAATATATATTTTATATAAACTTTAAATAAAATAATTAAAAACATTTTTTAAAATTAAATACAAAATTGATACATTTATATATAAATCTTTTATCACTCCATTTATATTGTTTATTAAATAAATTTTATATTTAAAATAATTGATTCCTTTAACAACAAAAACACCTTTTAACAAAATTCCTCATTGATCCAATAACTTTTTTTTATCAGTCATAGATAGGTTAAAGAGAACCAATATTTGTTAATTTATTTATTCATTCCTTTTTGTGTCTAAAATAAAGCTGCAATCCCAATTTCCCTTGGAATTTGAAAAAAAAAATACAAAAAGAAAATATGCTCCACCTTTTGCTCTAATGAATGATCTCAAATATATCATAACATGTCAATTGATTTTTTAAAATAACATGTCAAATTGATAGTTGTATTAAATTACAGAGTAATTTTTTACATACAAGTGTTGTCGATAAATATATATATATATATATATATATATATATATAAATAAGTTTACATATTTACTTTTTTAAAATTAGAAATTTCAACCTTAATACTCTAAATCTTGAACTCAAGACTATACTCAAAATTTTACCATTTAAAACTTTAAACGCTAAATTAAATTAATAAACTATAAATCATAAAATGTTATATAGGCTACGAAACATGTTTATTGAATAGTTTTTTAATTACTAAATTATTGATATATTTTAAAAATGTTGAAATAGAATCCGGAATAAATAAAACTAGTAAATTTTGAGAAATTCGTATGAATTTTTTTGGTACAAATACAATGTTGGTTTAAAAAATGGAACATTATACTAATTAAAAACATAAAAATAGAATACTAATAATAAGCATTTGCATAAAGAAAAAATTAAAAAGAAAATATAAAATTTATGGAATGACAAAATTAACTTCTTAGTATATATATTTTTATTAAATTGAATGTATTAATATACAAAAGGTGTTACATGCGATGAAAATCTATATTCGAATTTTAAAAAAATATTGTTGATAATAGCAACCATACACCCTAAGCATGAATATTAAAACAAATGTGAAATATACCAAAAATATATTTTACTTCTGTATTTATTAAATAAGAGTCTAAAAGGAATCATGGATGACAAAAATCAGATATATTTATTTGTTAAGCTTTTTAATTCAGACAATTATTTTAAAACCCTAATTCTTTATTATCCATAGAAAAGTATACTGTTCAAATTTGAATTAAATAGCACTATATGTATCTGTTATCGTCGAATTAAGGAGGACTCAAACATTTGATTATAGTATCCATATAAGTATTGTAGATTTTTATTTAGGAGATAGGGGTTGTTCGAGGAAAATTTTAGAGAATAGGCCAGTTTTTACAGTACCACGCCGTGTGGAGGTGGCGAGGTTGGACCTCGCCATGTGCAGGTGACGAGGTGCAGGTAAAATAAAAAAAAAATCAGCTTTTGCAAAGTTGGCAGGCGTGCAATACACATGAACTCGCCACCTCCACATGACGAGGTCCAAAGAACGCCATAAACACATAGCGAGGTCCCTAAATACTGTAGATTTTGGCCTAGATTTCAAAATTTGTTCAAGTAAAAATTTATGAAAAAACTTTGTACTTATCTTCAAAGCACACCATTTAATATGAAAATCGTAACTTAATTTGAACAAAATATGCCAACAAAATAATTTCAAAATAATTTGAAACAAAATATGGTAGAGACATGGAAATGGAGGAAGGGTGAAAATAAAGAAATTCACCTTAGGTTAATCTACCAGCAGCAATAATGATGATTTAAAAGCCACGGTCTAAGCTGCCAACAAAGTACACAAAAGGGGTAAGTTCAAATGAATGAAACTCTGGAATTTCCAAGTAGAATGTTTAAATGATTTTGGCTAGATTTGCACATGGACCATATAGGCTTCCTACCTCATTGTATATTACCTCATCACTTTTACATAAACATTTCCAGGTAAAAAAATGGAAATTATTGAAGATTTGGACCCTCAACACGTGGCATTATTTTAGAATTTTTAAACAGTTGAATGAGAATAAATATATAGGCATTATTAAACAAATATTTTTTAATAATTAATTAAAAAAGAACTCTCAAGCATGATTATTTAAAAAATACTAATTTTCAATTCACGTAGCCTAAACTCGCATTCTAAAAAAGCGAATTTTAAACTCGCGTCTTATCAAAAGCGAGTTTTAAACTTTCGTCCTATTAAAAGAAAATCGTTTTCTAAATAATCAAGTTTGGGCATTATTTTTCTTATTAATTATTAAAAAGAGAATATTCGTATAAAATCGTCAAATATATATAGGGTATGATTCTCACGTCAGGTAAAATTTTTAAGTTTTAAATTTTGTTTGGACTATTAGATGAGAGTAAATGAATGAGTGAGATTAACGGTAGGAAATTAAGAGATTTGTATGGAAAAAAATATGTGTGTGTGACAATTCCAAACATTAGCCCAAAGAAGTATATTAGCCGAATAAGTGGTCCCAGTAAAAAAAAGCATATGATTTTCATCTTTAGAGATTTGGGTTCAATTGTTTTGTCTGCAAGGTGTGTGTGCATTGTCAAAGAGTTAAGAATATGTATAAACATATACTAACTTGTAATCACATTTAGACTATTCAAAAAATAGTATATACTGTTTTAAAAAATAGTATATAAGTGTGAATAAATAATATTAAAATTACATTTGATATATTAACCATATATAAATTTATGGGTAAACTACATAAATGGTCACCAACTTTTAAAACTTACGTTACAGTCACCGAACCTTTAGTTCGCTTTCAGTATAGTCCCTCTCGTTAGTTTTCGTTATAAACTGCTGACTTGGCGCGTTAGTTTTCATTTTTTTTTCTAAATAAAACAATGCGTAAGCTATACCGTTCATCATTCAATCTCTCTCACACCTATTTTGACCATCAAAATTTAAAACTTTCAATTTTTTTTGAAGACATGAATTCCTTTTTTGAAACTGGATTATATTCAATGGTGAAAGAATTACAAATGAATCACATCGTAAATAATGAAAGTTCAGTGCAAAATAAACAATGCAGAAAAATTTAACTGTGTGAAAGACGTTAAAAAATCAAACCTAACACCTTTAGAAGAAACTTCTGAAATAAAATTCAGAAAGCTATTACTTTGCCTTGAGTGCTCTTTGAAGACAACATAATTCTTTTGCTACTCGTTCTTGGCATATCGGCACAACCACAAAAAGGAAATCATAGCATGAAGTGTTCAGCCTTCCTTCGTTGACAAAAAAGTTCGATGATACTCGTCACCCGAACTCTAAACTATCAAAAGATAGACTGAAACTGCTATAAAAGCAGACAAAAAAACTGTCATACAAGCAAAAAAAAGAACTGTCATAGAGACAGATGAAAGAACTGCCAAAGAAGCAAATATGGTAGAAACCTGGCAAAGTAAAAAAGAAAACAAAAAACATGAAATTAAAAAATTTATCGACAACGATGAAACTTATTCATATACATAACTAACAGAACGGTCAACGACCGTCGTCGATGAAAGAAGAAAAGAACAAAGATAAATTTTAAAACTTAAAAAATTTATAATTGTCTCAGAAAAAATGAAAGAGGTGGAGAAGAGGAAGTTTAGAAAAAAATAATGAAATAATTATATATAATGAATTAACTTCATTTGCAATGATATATCATGAAATATTATCTTTTATATATACAAGGGAAATCAAAGTTGAGGAATCCCAAAGCCTCATCCCGGCAAAGGTTGCAGGAGAAAGGCAAATTGAAATGATTACATGAATGGAGATGGGTCCCCATCTCATAATCTTTCCTTCCTATCAATAATAATATTTTGTATTTCCATATTATTTTTTGACTTGGAAAATGTGGGACCCACCCTGTCTTTGTGGATTCAATGATAAAAACAGCACCTCATGTGGAGTCTGAACAAAAGGGGCTGCCCTTCCAATTCCATGATAATAAAAAAAAAGTAGTATAGAAAATAGAGGTGTAAAAATTATTTTGATTCAAAAAATATTTTTCTTGACTCGATATTTTTTAAATAAAGTTTGAGTTATAAAATGAAATTTGAATAATTTAAAAATTTTAGTAATTAATCGATCGGTTTTCAAGTTCGAGTCGAGTCCTTTAATTTTGCATGATATATGTATATGCATTGTCAAATGATTAAAAATATATATAAACAGACGCTACATTGTAATCACATTTAGACTATTAAAAAAATATTACGTTAGTAACAATTATTCAACGTACTAACAATATTATTCCCCTAAAACAAACAGAGATAAAATTATATGTTTTTATGATAAATTTAAGAATTACAAATAAAATAAGGATTAATATTATATACATCGGCGATGGAAACTAAAAGTTTCCACAAACGCTTTAGTTTTAGGGTATAGAAAGTTAGTTTAGGGTATATGGTTTATGTGTAGGGGTTTAAAATTTAGGGACATTTGTTTCAATTTAAGGTTTAGGGTTATAATTTAGGGTTTAGGGTAATATGGCGAGGCTTTAGGTTTTAACCTATAAACCCTAAATTATAAGCATGGACCTTAAATTGAAACAACTATCCCTAAATTCTATCCCTACACCTAAACCCCTAAACCCTAAATTAACTCACTATACCCTAAAACTAAGACGCATGTGGAAACTGAAAATTTCTACCGCCTGTGTATAGAATATTTATCTACAAAATAAACATTAATTGCCATTTTTAACCATTAAAACCAGATATAGAAACATTTTTTTACTTTTAATTAATATATAATAATATAATTGATTCATTAGTAATGTATAAGCACAAACTATTTTTTTTACTTTTAAATTACTCGATTATATAAATAAGTTTTGTTTCTCTAAATTATAAAAATAAAACAATTTTCCATATCTAAATTATAAAAATAAAAAAGAATTGTTTTTAAAGCTAACCCATATAATTCCTACTCATGATCTTTGTTCCTTAAAGCTTGCCTCTTCTCATGTACTCTACTATTTTTCCTAAAAAATACATTTGAAATATTTTCTATACAATATCTAAATTATTTATATTTTTTAGGTACATTAGAATTTACGAATTTAAATATATTAAAATAAAAATAATGGCGACCGAATTAAAACTTAAATATTAAAGATTTAAATAAATATAATATAAAAAAGTAAAACCCCAAAAGACTCATTTTAGACTCACTCGCACACCCCCATCACTCATCATTCTATCACCGTTGGAGAAAAACAACCTCATGATATTATGGAAGGAGGAGACAGCGATGATCACCACCGCCACCACCACCACAACCACCATCAACTCCACGAGCACCACCGTCCCACTTTTCCATTCCAATTACTAGAGAAAAAAGAAGAAGATAATCAGCCTTGTTCCTCCTCTTCCACCACCCTTCCTTTCCCTTCCCTCCCAATTCCCTCCCCCTCCTCCTCAGCCAAACAACCCACCACCGCCAGTCGTTCCGCTTCGAGCCACCAGATCTCGGCGGAGCCTTCCAAAATACCACCCCCCAAGCGTACTTCAACCAAAGACCGTCACACCAAGGTAGATGGACGTGGGCGTAGGATCCGCATGCCGGCTCTTTGTGCAGCTAGGGTTTTCCAACTCACCCGCGAGCTCGGCCACAAATCCGATGGTGAAACCATTGAGTGGCTGCTCCAACAAGCTGAACCAGCCGTGATCGCCGCCACGGGTACCGGCACCATCCCTGCAAATTTCACTTCCCTCAATATCTCGCTTCGTAGCTCCGGTTCGAGCATGTCGATCCCTTCTCAGCTTCGCTCCTCCGGTTTCAACTCCAACTTCTCGATGCAACCACGTCGGAGTTTGTTCCCCGGAATCGGACTTGAAACGACGCCGGCAACAACGTTCCTTAACTTCCAATCCGGTAGTAATTTGAATCCAATGTTTCAGGCGAAGCAACAGTCTTCAATGGAAATATCCGAAGCCGAAGAAGGTAGTATAGGAAGGAAAAGAAGACCCGAACACGATTTATCTTCGCCACATCATATGGGGAGTTACTTGTTGCAGTCGAGCACCGGCGCGATTCCGGCGAGCCACGGCCAAGTTCCGGCAAACTTTTGGATGTTAACGAATTCTAGTAATCAAGTCATGAGTGGCGGTGATCCCATATGGACATTTCCTTCGGTTAATAACAGTGGTTTGCATAGGGGGACGATGTCTAGTGGGCTGCATTTCATGAATTTCCCAGCTCCGATGGCCTTGTTGCCGGGCCAACAATTCGGCTCCAGCAGTAGTGGCGGCGGAGGCGGCAGTGGTGGAAGTAGTGGCATGAGTGAAGGACATTTAAATATGTTAGCCGGATTAAATCCTTATAGGCACGTCTCCGGCGGCACCGGCGTATCGGAATCTCAAGTAAGCGGCTCACATTCACACAATGGTGGAGACGATGGCGGCGGCTGCGGCGGCGATGAATAATAACATGATATACAACTAAATCATCATCTTCGCTTCATTCGATCAGTTGTGTAGTTTGATTTGTAACACACGTGAGGTTTGATTGCTTCTCTTTTTTTTTTGAAGAAAAAAAAACAAAAATCGAGTTTTTTTAGTATACTGATTAAAAAAACATGAAATTAATTTTGTTTTTTTTTGGTGTGATTAATATGGTTTATTTTTAGGGTTTGAGAAAAAAACCAAGAGACGAGCAATATTAACATTTGTTCTTGCCTGGTTTTGCTAAAGGATTTCCCATGTTTATTTCATCTCATCATTTGTTAGTTAAAAACAGTGTTTTATTCAATTTTTATAGTCTATATTCGAAATTTAAAATTTAAGTTTCGAAATATCGTTACATGAATCAACTGAATTAATACGAAACATTATTTTTACTTTATTTGGGGTGAAAAAGGGAAGAAATAAAAGTTTGTGGAGTGGAAAGAGTACAGTAAAAGAGATGAAACAGTGTTTTACTGCAGGTGTTTAAGAAATTATCCAACTTTTTTTACTTTGCTTTCGTTTTCAGTATAATCCGTGGCATGAATGCCAAGGTTTTTACTGCATCAATTATTATGAATTTCCAGGTGCTGGGGTCAGCCAGTGGAACCCAGTTTTGCTGTTCATTACTGACAACCAACAGATGGATCATTCCTCTCTCTTTTTTTTCCTGTTTTTTTACAATCTTATAATATTCCAAATCGAATCGAATTTAAATACGTTTGAAAAATAAAATTATTATTTTTGTATATGTTGGTGTGATGTAGTGGTAGTATTGTTTAAAATTTTTAGTTTTTTTTAAACAGCATACACAATATGCATCACTGGTGCTCGAACCCAGATTTTAAGGGATAATGAACATCTACTTTTGCCATCAGAACATAAGAGGGTGGGTTACAAGTGTTGATTTTTTTTAATAAGGGAGAAAATAAAATTATAAGCAAAAGTTTTGATATATATATATATATATATATATATATATATATATATATATATATATATATTTATTTGTTGGCACCATAGAGATAAGGGGTGGGTGTTATTGAGTGACCCTACTTGTGGACAAAGGAACCCTTCATTTCTTTATTTTATTTTTCTTTTCTTTCTTTTGGGCCATCCACTTTTGTTTGAATGATTGAATTTAATCGATAATAGTGTTTCAATTCAAGTATTATTTTAGTTTAATTTTAAATTTAAATAAATTAGTACACATATGCAGATTATGTTGTTCGAATTTAAGTCACTTAAAAGTAACAATGTTATTTTTTACTACTAAAATCTCTCAATAGATTCAAGTAAAGTAAAATATTTAATTTTTAAAGTTATGAACGTAACAAATTAGATTGAAAAGTCGTTTATATAATAAATTTTTATAAAATACGGTCTGAATTAATCCATCATCGAGTATAATATTTATGATATAACCTTTAACTATTTTTTATACACATTTGAATTTTAAATATATATTTTCAATTTTTCATGATTTTCTTTGAAAGTAACAAAAATATCTTGTTACAAAACATCTTTAAACGACCGACACCTTTATCATACAAAATATCTCATATTAATCTCAGGAATCAGAGTGGCTTTAAAACCCATATTTTCTTTAAAATATATAAATAAATGAAAAAATTGATATACAAACAATGTAATCTTCACATAAATTTATCAAATTTAAAATTTACTGGTTTAATTTAGATATTATGATTTGAGGGTTTGTGTTGTATAGTTTAGAGTTTAGAGTTAGTGATTTAAATTTTAGATTATATAATCTAAATAGAAAGAATTGTGGAATTTTTTCCTACAAACAATGTAATATTTTTTATCATGTATTTATTTCTAAATATTTTATGTAATATCATATACATATAATTATTGAATAAAATGTAAGTTTTATTTAGTAAAAATATATAATTTGATGGATTTAGAATATTTACCGAAATTTAACTTCAAATAACATTTATTAAAAATGTGAAACAAATTTTTATTGAGAATCATAAAATTTTGAATTATGGATGCATAAATATAAATCCAAATAAGATATTTTAAAAATGTCTGATTAAAGCCGAACAACTTCTGCTAGTAGTTGTTTTTATTGGTTTTGTCGTTATGTATTAATGCAAAAGCTCAGCAAACTCTAATCCAGAATTAATGAAAGCTACTGCCATAATTAACCCACTACTTTATCAGCAGATTAATCAAATCATTAAACCATGGGTTATCACTAAGGGTGTAAACGAACCGAGTCGAGCTCGAGTAGTGCTGAGTTCGACTTAGCTCGTTAAGAACTCGAGGTGAGTTAGAGCTTGAGTCGAGTTCAATCAAGTCGAGTATTAATCGATCTTTGACCGAATTAAACTCGAGTAGCTCGCGATCTGTCTCGTCTCATTTTGGGGTTTATGGTGTTAGTCTAGGGTTAAATGTTTAGGTTGTTAGATTAGAATTTATGATTTAGATTTTAGGGTTTAAGACTTATGTTTTAAGGTTTAGGAATTTAGATTTTAAATTTTAAAAATTAAAAAAATATATATCATATTTTCGAGTAGCTTGACTTGTTAACAACTCGAGCCGAGTTCGAGTCGAGCTTGAATAGCTCACGATCTATCTTGTCTCATTTACACCCCTACTTGTCACTATTAGGGAAGAAAAAGTAAAACATAGAAGAGTTACATGGTCCCTAAACTTCTTAATGTTATGATATCAACACCAAATTATGGCTATCATTTTAAATTGATCGTTAAATTTTTAAATATTTCAATTTCATCTTCAAACTATGGTTTTTATTTTAAATTTGCTCCCAAACTTTTTAATAATTTAATTCTATCCTCAAATTATTGTTTATATCGCATTATATTGTTATACAATACACATCAATGTTTATATGACAACTAACTATTTTTTTATAACATGTTTATCAACATGAGACGTGATTAACATTTAATGATAATTTGGGGGATGAACTTCCAACGATCAAAAGTTGAGGGATTAATTTAGAATGAGAGTCATAGTTGGGGTGAAATTGAAATGTTTAAAAGTTTAATAACCAATTTAAAACTAGTGTCATAGTTTGGTGACGCGTAGTGCAATTATTTCTAAAAATATTTAATATATATTATATACGTAATGACACATTGAGATATATTAATATAATCAACTACTAGTTGGTATAGTATTACGAAACACTAAGTTCACTAACTAATCTTAAAAGTTTAAATATTGGCGTAAATTAAAGAAAATAATTGATTTGAAAGCATCATCAACAAAATGAATCTCTATAAAATTCGATTCATATTAATTGGACAATTTTTTCTTTCGCATTTTACTTGTTACGTGTGTAAAGTTTCACGTCAATATAATATTTTCATTATATCAATTAAGATTAAAAAATAGCTTTTATTAAAGTTTTTATGGTTGAAAGCTTCTTATATCAAACAAATTGTTATAGTTTTTTAATTTATTCAAAACTCAATATGTATATATAATAAAGTTGATAGATTTTTCTTCATATTATGGTTAAAGATGGAAATCTTCTACCCTTTTCGGTGTCCCTGTATATGTCCTCACGTTCAAAATTAATTTTAGGGTTTAGAGTTTAGGACTTTAGGTTAGAGGTTGTTGTTAGGGTTTAGGGAATTTAGGTTATGGTGTATTTTTTAGGGTATAGGATGTAGGGTTTATGATTTAGAATTTAAGGTTAAGGCTTATGATTTAATTTTGTAGTGTTTTTTAGTGTTGGGGCCAATGTAAGGGCACCGAAATGGGGTAGACGAATTTTATCCATAGTTAAATAGTTAAAATACTCATTATATGGAAAATTATAATTTTAAAAAAAGTGTAAAACTAATAATGGTGCATGAGTGCATGGTCAAGAATGGACCCATGGGGTTAAAGAGGACAGTTCGCATCCTAAAAATTTAAAATTCATATATAATTTAAAATATTTTTATTAAAAATTTATTTTTGCCCCGTCCTAAAATTTTATAAATTCGTCTCTTAACATAAGATCTTACGTGGTAGCGGACTCACTTGTATGGTAATAAAATAGGGTACGACTGTGTAGCATGTTAATTGTTGAATCCAATTACTACAGCTACAGCCTAGAGGCACATGTTTTGGCATTAATGTCTGAATGGGTACAATGTTTCTGTGCAGGGAAATGGTGTCAAATCTAAACCATCTTATAATAGGAAGTGGTCTGCTTCGTACACAATTGGTGCACGTGGACCTACCTACAATTATTACAAAGGGATAAACTAATTTCCGGTCCCTAAACTTGATACTTTTTCTAACTTGATCCCTAATTGTTTTTGTCAAGATTAGTACTTGAACTTGACAACTTTCTATTTTTTGTCCTTTCGATGACTCGGTACTCTAAAATTTTGTCACACAACATACTCTCAAAGTGTCACACCGTCAAAATGACACAAAAGAAAAACTTAAAAATTTAAGGACTAATGTGGAGAACAAAACTCAAAGTATCAAGTTAAAAGAAGTTACTAAGTTGAGAGACTAAAAGTTAAGCTCATTTTCCCTTATTTTTTCTTCATATATTTAATGTGTCGTGATAATATTTGTTCAAGATTAACATTTAACTCTTAATAAAGCTCATGTATATTGTGCATGTTAAATTACTCGAATTTAAATATTTTTAAAAAAATATTTATTTTTTTCACTGAAATTATGGTTTAGATTTTATTCATATGTTTTTCAAGTGTGATCATCATATATTGTTAGGTAAATGTTAACATGTTAATGACTCCATCTATATAAAATTTTATTTATAGGGGCGAAATTAAGGGGAGATAAAAGCGGCAAAATTAACATTATGTAAAAAATATATCCTTTTAATCTACGCAGGATAAAATTCGCGTTTAGCCAAAAGTAATTTTTGAATTTATTTTTAGCTAAACGCGAATTTCTTGTTGAGTGGATAAGTAAGAAATAAAAAAATTACTAACTTTTTTTACGGCTCTGTTTGGCAATTAGCGGATAGCTGATAGCTGATAGCGGATTACATTAGCTGATAGCTAATAGCTGATTGCATTAGCTGATTTGACTAGCGGATTGTATTAGCTTATTGTATAAAAGTGTTTGGTAAAATTAACTGATAGCTGATAACTGTTTGATTATTTAAACAAGCAAAATGACATATAAGGACATGGTTATATTTAATACTTGTTTGAATAATTTATCAGTTATTAATATTTTGTATCTAATAAATATTAATTAGATTTGTAAAAATTATTTTTTAATATAAATTTTCTAAACAAATTTGAAAGATTTATATTTTAATTTATTATTTATATAATTATTAAATTTTTTATATGTACATATAAATATGTGATAATAAAAAAATAGAATTAACTTACAAATGCCACCATATAAATTAGTAGTAACAATAAATAAGTCCAATATTTAATATGTTATTATTTATATTAAAAAATATTATTATTTAATTTAGGTTATTTGGAGATTTTTGGTAATTGTTAAGGGTAAAAGAGTCATTACAACTCTAATATCAAACCTTCAATCTTAAAAAGCTCATATTAGGAGCTTTTTCAAAATTAGCTTTTTCACCCTAATCCGCTCTTTCAATCCGCTATTTACCAAACATCAATATTAGCAGATTTGACTAGTCAAACCTCTAATTATTCCTCAAACCTCTAATTTTTGCCCAAACCGCTATTTACCAAACAGGGCCTACATAAAACTCGCTTTTAATTAGACACGAGATTGAAACTCACTTTTTGGCTGAACACGAGTTTGTCTTATGTGAGTTGAAAGGGAATATTTTTTTACATAATCTTTGACGATGGTTATTTTTCTAGATAATTCTTATAAAGAGAATATTCATTTAATTTTGTCGATAGAACCTGTGGTCCTTAACCCTCTTGGTTATATGGGTAAATGCCATGTTTAGTCCTCTCTAGTATATTTATATTTCAATTTAAAATCGTTAACTCTTTGATTAAATAAGTTTCTTTATATATATATATATATTTAACTATCGGTATCTAACTCATTTGTCGACTAATTCAAATTGAGTTTTGCAGAAGCCCAATATGAGAAAACTCTTTAAACTCAATTTTCTCAATTCACAATATCAGTATTCAAATTTTTGATTTTGCGTAAGAGACCTAACTTCTCATCTTATTGTACCGGATTAGCATCTTTTGAAAATAACTATTTAATCTAAACTCCCTCAAAGTTAAAAATCTTAGATTCGATCTTCCAAAATTTTATAATTTCATTCCGATTACCCATACATAAAGTTCCTAACTTCATCTCCGTGTGCTTTTTGTTGTTGTTATTTTTAATGTCGTATCATATTTTATATTAAGTTTTTAATTAATATAAAAAAATCACATAGGGTCCTTATCAAAATCTAATAAAGTGGCATGATTAGACAATCTAAACCTACATGTATCCTAACAGCCCTCAAGCAAGTGGGTAGGGGTTTTAGGCTTTGGGGCATTGCAATTAGTCATTTAGTGTTTGCTTAGTGGGTGATCACAATCAACAAATTCTTTTCATTTTGGTCCATAAGGTTTCCTTAATTCCACTTCTCAAACCCTATTATTAGGCCCCATAACATCTCTTAATCCTTCCCTCAATTCCTGGTTAGGGTTTATCTCTGGTCCATCCCTTTTTTTCCTTTTCGAGATTTCGGGATAAATCTTCGTTTAGCCCTTAAACTTGGCTACTTTTTCACATTAGTCCCTAATCTTTTTGTTTGCAATAACTTAGTCCCTAATCTCGGGAACGATAATTTAAAGTTCTGGATTTGGATTTCATTTGTTAAGTAAATGATAAGAACAAAATACATATGTTATAGATAAGTTGTTAAGATTCAATATTAAATGTTAACCGATTGGTCTAGTGGGATGAAACATTAGATCCCACGAATTATGTCAGAAGTTTGAATTTTAACGTTGTGAATAGAAAAAATTAAATTGAGATGTTCGCTCTATAATATTCGATCCGAATTGATCTATATATAAATTAAATACCGATAATTATGTAACTTAAAAATCAATACTATATAGAAATCTAACAATTTCAATTAAGAAATAATTACCAATATTACATTATATAAATTTTATTACTCAAATTTACAGTCTTTAAAATGTATAGCAATCAAAAGTGGAAGGTAGCAAAAAGTGAAGGCTTGGCTAATTGAGTTCGAATTTGCATGTGTATTGTTTTGTTTGCTGCCTGTTGCCACCAAACCCAATATTGTATCATAAAGTCTATTACATGTAATTAAATTGTTCAATGATCAGATTATTTATTCGAATTCAGAGTTACATATAAACATATCGGAAAACACAGTTTTTTAAATAGATAAATGCTTTTATTTCAACGACGATAGGAAAAAATCATGAACACTGGCCTCATTAAAAAATTTCTCTAGACCCATATGGAGAAAAAAGAGTGCACAATACTCATGCAGTCATGCCCATTACAAATTTAATACATATTAAAAAATATAGATGATTTAAAACAAAATTTGATACATATTTAAAGTCTGTCTAAATTTAAATAAGCATGAAGTATATTAAAAAAAATATACATGAACTCGATTCAAAGTTGACTTGATATGAATCATGAACACCTTTACATCTAATATATTATTTAAAAAAAAATCAAATTTCACTTTTTATATTTTTTTCTATTATTTTGGTTGATAAAATATGTGTTTTCGTAGTTCAGTTTCGCACTCGATTTCTTCTTATTTTTTCTCGAAGCCTAACTTGGAAAAGGCTTGCGTCAATTTTATATTAAAAATATATATATATATATATATTATATAATTAAAATATAATATAATTGTTTTATTATTATATTTGAGTTCAATCAAAACAACCCAAAAAATTTAAATCCTTTGTTGATTTTATGTAGCCTAAATGCTCGAACACTTCAGCGTTTGGGCCATACCTTAAATTATATAAAGGCAATGTCCATTAGGCCAACTCCAACAATCTATATGGTTGAGTCATTTGAGATTTTTTTTGTTCTTATTATTTATATTATGATTATATTATTTTAAAATTTTATCGTGTTTAAATTACTTTCAGATTTAATAGTTTAATTTAATTATATTATTTTATCATGGACGAACTTACACTATACATGGGAGCCCCATTTCGACCCTAATTTATTTTATTTTTGATTTAAATAATAAATTAAAATGGTTTATGGAATAATTATGATTTTTTTCCAAGTAAATTATACTTTACTTTTCGGAACCAGTATCTTAATCTCGTCGATGATAATTGTTTATGTCGATTTTAGGCGACACTAAATAGGGAAGTCGAGACAGTTGCTGAAGGAAGATTTTGGAGCCGACGATGGGTAGTTCACTCGTTGTGTGATGAGACGAGAGCCACAAAAGACCATAGTTGGTTGCTTGATTAGGCGGTTCACCCCTGGTTGATCTGGGGTCGCAAGTTGTAAGCGGCGTAGAGCCGGTGGCTGGAGCCATTTGAGAGAAAGAAAGAGAGAGAAATCGGTGTAGAATGGGCGATGTGAGCCCTTTAGAGAATTGTAGAAGTGTAGAGGGTTGTCCCATAAAAGTGGGAGAGGCGATGATAAGTGCCCAAAAGTGTTATATTTTGACCAATTTTATATGACAATTATCACTTAACCTACACACGTTTAAACTGCATTATGGCCTTTCATGCATAGATTTCATCATTTATGCCTTTGAGCCTTATATTCTGTTTATTCTATAAAAAATTTACTATTTAATGCATGATTGATATTTTTGCAGGCTGTACGCGTGAATCAAAGGGCAAACAAGCATCCTGATGTTTTTGATCTTGGAGGTATTTTTATTCTCTTGGCACTGTAGGTTGAGTATGACTGATGAGATCGTGCTAGGCCTAGTGATGACTATTGATGAGTTGGTAAGTTTTAGTTCGGTTGTCAGGCTGTGAGCTCAGTCAATCTTGATAGTTGTCTTGTCATGACGCAATGACCGAGAAGAAAAGTCTCTAGAGACTGATAGATAGCATTCAGGCTCCATAATGCGTAGAGCGTAATGGAGAAATGATAGTCTAGAGATTAGGTGCTCTGAAGATTTACAAGTCTTCAAGACGTGCCGATCTCAAAAATAAGTTTCCAAATGAAAATACTGATATGTGGTGTAAAAAAAAATTCATTAAGGATGAAGTTTTCCAGAAAGATTTGACGAAGGTACAACAATAATGATTTAGAGTAAAATAGATAATCAAATTTGTAAGGTAAAGCTTAAAGAAAATAAGAAAAAAAATTACACATTGTACACGCTCGTGGAGAACACACGCCACTTTGTGAAACTATCCAATGCTTGAGGTGACGTAGTCTTCGGTTTCAATTCGACTTATCTACCACGTCTGCGATGGTATGCTATCTTATGCCCACCACGCGCCTCTCCATATTTTGTTGTTCTTTTCCCCCAAAATGGTGATTTTCGATTTTGTAGGAATTCATTCATATTCTTATAAAAACAATGGTAAGCCACACAATGAAAAATAAACAAAAAAAAATATTTGTGTTCGTTAAGAATTTAAAAATTTTAAATTAATCATTAATTTTACTAAATTGTTATAAAATGATCGTCGTACACGTTATAAAATAGTAATATATTTGACAAGTTTAAGAACAATTTTATACCAGTTTGATAAATTAAATAATTATTTTATAAATTCTAAAATTTCAGTGACAAAAAATCATTTATTTATATACTTTACTAAAAAATAAAATGTTTTTATGAGTAATATTTTTAAATTAATTATTGAAATATAAAATATAATTATATTAGTTATGGCATAAACCTCTAAATCGATTCGATGTTTTTATCGCATTTATAAATAATATATTAAAATAAAAATTATTCATTACAAAAAGTATTTAAACTAATAATCGAAATATATACTCTCATCCCCTTGTGTTCTGGTGGTAAAAGTAGATGTTTATCAATTTTGTAAGGTGAACAAATGCTACCCTTGCATCACACCAACATATTCAAAAAAATTTGAAATATATACAAATTTCTATCAAGTAAATATAGAACCCATCTGTGCTTAGTTGGATTACTTGTAAATTTGGTTATCTATAAGAATCTTTTATCTAATGTTTATTGGGAAAAAATTCAGGTACTAAATTAAAACTCGAAATTAAATTTAAATATCAAATTAATATACTAAAAAATATATATAGTTAGCCATTATTTATTTTTGTAATATTTTATATACATAAGATAAAAGGCTGAGCTGTGAATCGTGAAGCATATGCAATACGCAAAATGGCACAAATCAAGAGGAAACCCGACAAAAGTGAAAAAGAGACGGGCACGCGTCGAGTCCACGTGTCTAGTCTCCATTCACCATTAACTAGTTGCTAGCCACGCGCCTCCCTGTGTACCCTTTTCTCCCGCCACGCTCTTTCTCTCCCCTAAAACTCACACTTCCACAGAAAAAAAGCTTTCGTTTTTCTTTTCCCTCATCTTCAGTCGTACTGCTAAATCCCTTTATTTCATTGTTCTTCAAAGGTTATTCCACCGTCTTTACCTTCTCAATCTTGAAATGGTTTTTTTTTTTATGGTTTTTTTGGTTTTGATTTGGGTTATTTGTTTTAATTCTTTGAGATAATGATTTTATAGTTTTTAAAGTTAGCTTTTTTTGGTATGAATCTTGTTTGTTTGATCCAAAAATTTTAGTATATTAGATAGAATTTCTGTTGTTTTTTTGTTGTTGTTCTGATAATCTGGGAAACCCTTTTTGTGTTTGATTCGTATTAAAGGGTTAACACTTTGATTTGAGAACCATGCTCAAAGTAATACCTCAAGAATTCGGTTTCAATTTTCTAAGTTTAGCGTCTGATTTATTGATTTATATTCATCAATAGTCAATGGGTAGATTTTGAATTGTTTATTTTCTTGTTGTTTGTAGGTAAATTTTTGGTGATTTTTTAACTTATTGATAAACCATGGTTTCTGAGACTCCAGCAGCTGAGCCGACAAATGTAGCCGAGAAGACATCTGTTGGCAGGTTAGTGTTTTTGAACATCTCAGAAACCAACCTTAGTTAGTTACCTCTTTGGTCTGTAATTTTTCTGGTTTGTGTCTGAATTCATTTCATTGCTTATGTTGCTCTGTTTAACACTTGTGTTGGACACACTAGGATTGGGATATGAACTTCAATTGGTCTCTAGATACATAGGAAAACTTAAGTAATCTGATCATACGTGTGTTGGATACGAACCTTTATCCGATACTCCCACACGGATCTCTGAGCTCGAGTAACATAGATTGTGACCAAACCTTGACTCATTGTAGATTTTGGTTCTAAAGATTATGGAGCAAAGTAATCCATCAGTTCCTGAGTCCTGACATGATTTCCCTGATGTTGGCTGAGGTTATCAATGAATATTTAGCTTCAAGCCTTTTCGATGGCTAAACTTTAGTAATCGTTCGTCGTTTTTCTTGAAGTATCCGTGTCCGATACCGGACATCTCATCTACAATGGACACAGCGATATTGAATTAATATGCCTGTGTCGAAGCGCCGAAATCTGAGTGATGGAGACATAGTTCCTTCGAATGGGATTTTGGCTAACATGTCCATTTAAAGTATATTCAGAAGCATCTGATTATGGTCCCAATGAAAAATGGGGTGAGTTTGGCTTGTCTGAAAATTGTTTTTGTAATGCAGGTCTCGTGCTCCGAAGACCAAGGGAAAGGTTCCCAAAAGAATTCACAAGGCTGAGAGGGAGAAGCTCAAGCGTGAGCATTTGAACGAGCTCTTCCTTGACCTGGCTAATGCTCTTGGTAATGTCCTAAGTCTGTCTTATCGGACTTTAAGACTTACTATAGTGTTTTAGAAATGATTCTTGTCGATGGTTGGCATAGGTTTCGGTTTATAAAATCAGTTCTTGTTGTGTTCGGAGATTATGGTATATCTAACTTTGGGGAATTTCTTTGTTTTGCAGATCCGAATCAACCGAACAATGGGAAGGCCTCTATTCTGTGCGAAGCAGCTCGACTATTAAAGGACTTATTCAGTCAAATTGAATCCCTCAAAAAGGAAAATACCTCTTTGTTATCCGAATCTCACTATGTAAGACTCCTGATCTTGACTTTGATAATTTTGCTGAATCACTGTCGGGAGTGAATGCTGGATATCCTTATATCCATGTTTTGAGAATCTGTCCGAAACGTGGACAGGTGAACATCGAGAAGAATGAGCTGAAGGAGGAGAATTCCACCCTAGAAACTCAAATCCAAGAGCTGCAAAGTGAGATAGGGACAAAGGTGGCTCGATCTAAACCCGACCTGAATGAGCCTCCTCCCAACTTTCAGCAAACCCAATTGCCCTCACACATTCATGGAGACCATCCTGGTTTGCCCGCTGTCGAACCTGCTCTGCAACAACCACCGGCTCTCCTCGTCGTTCCCCTTCATCCTGACATCCAAACTTATCCCATGCTCGATTCAGCGGCACAACATGCCGCTAAACCGAACTCCGTTGTCAGCAAACCACATGCTCGATATCCGACCCCGGCAGATTCATGGCCTTCTAAACTTCTTGGGGAGCAATCGGCCATTAGGAATGAGTGACAGAACTTTGATGATAGAAAACCCAAGCCAACATGTAAATTTCACTGCAAAAGTTCGGAACTTGTTGCTTTTGGTCTAAAATTAGGACGGCAGCCCTTTGAAAAGCTTGTACGTTGCTCGTAATGGGTGAAATGAATGACTGAGTCAGTGGTATGTTTTCGATGTGCATTGGATGAATTTAATTTAATTTTAACTGGATCAATGAAATCTATATTAAAACCGTTCTAGTTACAATTTCGCAATCTTAAAACCGTTATAGTTATGGCCGGCCTCCGTTCACTTGGGCTTCGATCGTCAACTCCTCTATCTCAAATCACTACCTTCTTTTATTTTCCGGCGTCGGGCAAGTGTTAGCCCGAACCTTGTCGCTACGACCTCTTTTGTGAGGATGCACTTTTTCTCCCGAAGTTACGAGCTTATTTTGTCGAATTCTTTAAAAAAAAGTTGTCCCATGCTCCTATATATTCTCTAGTTGTCTATTTGTGCCGTTTTTTTCGGGTACATGTACCCTTTTATTGAAGGTTGTTTGATTTTTTTTTGGGAGTATAGCATGAGTTACTTTAACGTCGTGATGTTTGGTGCTTGAACATTGGTTTGAGACACTTTATCTACCCGTTCTTATCTTAAAAAAGTAGGACACCTTACATTTTTGAACCGATAACCATCTTTCGGTCAACTTAATTTCCTTCATCTTTCGGGAGGGATAGTACATGAATATTCACATGTTATTCATTTATTACGTTTTTAGTCATGATCTTAAGCTCTAACTCATCCTCTGTGAACAAATCTTATAGAGGAACTCTTGAATTTACGAAATAATAAAATTTTACCAATATTTATATTACTCAAATCGATATTCTCACTTCCACTTGATCAACTTCTGAATTTTATTATCAGACGGTTGACTTTTTTATCCATGCATTTTACATCCCATGGTTAATAAATTGTGTATATAATAGAATAGAATATAAATTATTTTTGTTGAATTAATACATTTATATTGAATTTGATAAAAAAAACAATACATAGAATATAAAAATCATTCTTAAAATAACATTTCAATTAACCTAAAATAGTATTTATAACCAACCTTTCATACAAAATTCAAAAAGCAGTTGAACAGTTAAAATCGGAGGAGGGAAAAATATAAAACAAAGCTCGCGCTCACTCACTTGCCTTCAATTCTCAAAATTTCCAGATTTAAAAATAATTGGATTTTTTAAAGAAATCAAATCAGTTAATGCCGTTTGATTCGTTTGTGATCCTTGATTTTAAAACTTTAAAGATTTGAATCCAATTCTGGTTCGTCAATTCCTTATTCAGGTAACTATTTTTTTCCCGATTGAATTCTCGAATTTATTTAAGCTTAATGATGAAAATTGAAATGATCTAAAAGTTTATGCTGCTAGCTGAATGGAATTTGAACCAAAAAAAGAAGAGGAGAGAAGATTTGAAGGAATTTTGGATGCTTAATTTCATATGAATCAGAATTAACGCAAATTCAATTTTTAGGGTTGAAATTTCATCTGGCTTATTGATTTCTTTATATGCAATTACATAGAATGTAGGTAAGTTCAATAGAATAGTTAGGCGATGGTTTGGAATTTTGGGAGGGAGTTTTTACAATTTATTTCAACGCTTTTGGAAAATTATAGCCTGACTTGGAATTTTTGAGATAGGGAGGATACAGTCATTTGAAGCTTTCTCATAATGGAATAGTATGAACTGCATTCTGGTAGTAGACTCAAGGAAAAGTTTTATATGGGGCGGATACGGGGATTATTCTTTCGGTATTTTCTAGGAGTTTGCTGTTGTTCTATGCAAGGGTTGGAGTTGATATCTTCAGGTGAATGGCTGAGTTCCAAAGGAATTCTTCTGATAGGGATTTTGAACAGGTATTCCCCTCTGCACTTACCATTTTTATGGGTTTTTGTAAATGAATCTATGTTAATGTCGCAACTTGGTCCGGGTAACGGACTTTGCTAGCTATGACTTGCAGCAAAATTAGTTTTTGTTGATTGTGCAGCATTGATCGGAGAGTCTTTTAATGTAGAACATTTTCTCTTCCAAGAATGAGATTATAGATCTTATAGGCTGAGTTACAAGCTCTTTTTGCAGGCCATTTCAACCCTTAAGAAAGGAATGTATCTACTAAAGTATGGACGTTGGGGAAGGCCTAAAATTTGTCCATTCCGACTTTCAAATGTATGTTGCCTTCACCATCATAATAAGAATTTCTAGTTCTTTTCTTGGGCTTTTTCTATACTGGAATTGCATTGAATATCATGTTACCCTGAGAACACTTGGTTATGAACTTCCCAGAAAATACATTACTCTTATTTTTCTTATAAAGGGAATGTAAAACAATAAGAAATGAATTAGTGATCATCAATATCCCATCTATACTGATGTAGCCTGCTTGGAAGTGCTTTATATCAAAGACTTTTTAAGTATCAGTGGATTGTGATCGGTTCTTCTCCAAACCGTAAATATCTTCACTCTTATGATTCTCTCTTTTTTTTGGAAAGAATCAAGCCCTTTTCTATATGAAATATCAATAATAGATTTTGAGCCAATCTTGGCTGGATTTTCCCATGGGTGATCTTAATATTGCTTTCTTGTTAAGGTTCTCAACTAAAATGACTAATCTGGAGTCTGACCTGTGCACATCTGCTTAAATCCGGTCCTTGTCTGCTTCTTTATGCCTTAAACCATTTTCATTACATTATGATACATCCGATGAACATAACCTCTTTTGAGCTCACACAAGAAGGTTGTAAAATGAACATGTAGAACAGTAGTTGATAGCACTTTTATTTGTCCATCTGTGAGGTTTTCCTACTCGACATCTTTGGTAAAGCAAATATTGCTACGTGAATTGAATAGCCGTGCAAATCCAAGCAATCTCTAGCACTTAATTACAAATTGTTCAGTTAGAATGATTATAGTGACTTAAGATCATTTTTCTTAAATTTTTCATTTCAGGATGAGAAATCACTGATTTGGTACTTCGACAAAACAGAGAAACAACTCAGACTAAGCCAAGTTTCAAAGATTGTATCTGGACAGCGTACTGTAAGTCTGTATCTTCCAATGCCTTCTCCAGTGGATATAAAACTAGTTTTAACAACGTGAATATGTTGTACCTGTGTGTCAATATAGTTTTTAATACCAGCCATTTGCGGACATTACTAAGTGTGACTATTGAAGCTACTGTCTGTTTAGGAGCTTCTAAAACCTATCAGATCCCATTTTTCTATAGATTTTTTCCAGTATTGTAATCTGAACCATGTGACTTATCTTCTTGAAATTCATTTGTTTAGACTAGAGCAGTCTATGGAACCAAAAGAAGAAGAAGATTAGATCTGTCTCAACAGGATGCAAAAGTGACGAGCTTTTCTGGATGGTTTTGCAGGCAGTATTCCAGCGTATCCCTCAGCCTGATAAAGAACAACAGTCATTTTCTCTTATTTATAACAAAAGATCCTTGGATTTGGTATGTATTCTGTATTTCTCTTGACCTTTTGTCATCATTCTTTTAGATTACATTGGCGACAATTTACTGTTTTTCAGCCTTCATCTTCAGCTGTACTATTTAATACATGCAGAGCAAGTGCATCTTTGTCGCATTCAATATTATGATATATTATTGGGGGCACACGTCAAACTTGTTTTAACCCTTTAAATTTTAAGACTTACCTTCTGATTTCTTCTGTTTTATTGTTACTATTCTTGTTTTCTTATAGTTTTTGAAATCTGCAGTTTCAGTTCTCAACAGTTAATCTAATTAGTTTTGTCAAAGCAAGAATCCTTGTGTGTCTAGAAGTATACTATTTCATATTTTGTTTCTTAGTCCTTTTTCCCAAGAATGGTTAGGACTTAGGATTGTGTAGAAAGGAGAATTTAGTTTCTTGATTTTGTATTTCTTTCCTTGCCTTTTCTACTAGTATGGAACAGAGGAAATGTGTTGCTGTATTTTGCTACTAGTTCAAGACTTGGAGAATTGTAACTTTTGTTTCACTAGGATTTTTAAATGATCATTAATTCATTTCCTTTTTATGGCTGAGAGAATCAGAATATAATATGAATGAACTTCTCATGTTCATTAATTTAAAATTAAAATTCACATTTCCCATTTATTTTCTTTCTAATATAACATATATTTTGGTTTTGAACAGTGGATTTATTTGCTACCATAATCTGAGTTCCAATATATAACTCTATTCAATGGGTAATGTTAATAGATATGTAAGGACAGGGATGAAGCTGAGCTCTGGTTTACTGTTCTTAGAGTCTTAATTTCAGAAGGTGACAATCACAGGCCAAAAAGTGATTCAATCAGTGATAATACATCAACAGAAAGTCAATGTAGCTGTACACAAAGATATTCTGTATCTAGCATGTCACCTGCAAGAAGTGACAACATCTACAAGGTTTCCTACTATAGAGTGCCAGAAAATCCAATCATTTTTTATTTATTTTTATTAAATCTGTCCATGCTTTGCTCATTGTAGGATACCAGAGATACCCAACCTGTTTCACTCTCACACGAGAGCTCTCCACAGCGAAGACTGGGAAAAGCCTTTTCCGAGGTTTTATCATACACTTCTGTAATACATAGCTTAACTCAGACAGAGCCAATTGCCAAGCATGCAAGTTCGTTATCATTAGGCGGGTTAGAGAACTCCTCTGTTGTTGATTCATTTAGAAGTAGTTTATTGAGCCAGAGATCTTCTTTAGAAGATTTTAGTGCTATCGGTGGTGTTTTTATCTGGGGAGAAGGAACTGGTAATGGACTTCTTGGTGGTAATCACAAAACTCAAACTACTGTTTCCAGAATAGATGCGCTTTCACCCAAGGCTCTCAAATCACCAGTGCTTCTAGATGCTCGAAATATTTCTTGTGGGAATAAGCATGCTGTTTTAGTCACAAAACGGGGGCAGATCTTTAGTTGGGGTGAAGGAACTGGTGGTAGGCTTGGGCATGGCGTTGAAGCTGATGTTTCTCAGCCGAAGCTTATAGGTGCTCTTAGTAGATCATCTATTGAATTAGTTGCCTGTGGGGAATTTCATACTTGTGCTGTAACACTATCAGGGGACCTTTATACCTGGGGTGATGGTTCTCACAATCTTGGTCTTCTAGGGCACGGTACTGAAGTTAGTAAGTGGATTCCTAGAAAGGTAAGACGTGAGATGAAAGGTATGCATGTGTCATATATCTCTTGTGGAGCTTGGCATACAGCTGCTGTTACATCAACAGGTAAATTATTCACATTTGGAGATGGAACCTTTGGTGCTCTAGGCCATGGGGACCGGAGTAGCACAAGTTTACCCAGAGAAGTCGAGGCTCTTAGTGGATTACGAACGCTGACGGCATCTTGTGGAGTTTGGCACACTGCTGCAGTTGCGGAAGTGCTTCCTGAGCTATCTGGTGAGTTTTCATCTGGAAAGCTGTTCACCTGGGGTGATGGGGATAAAGGGAAGCTTGGACATGGTGATAAAGAACCCAGATTAGTTCCTTCTTTAGTAACACTGTCGGACACTACGAGCTTTTCTCAAGTGGCCTGTGGCCACAATATCACAGTTGCTCTAACTGGCACAGGGAAAGTCTATTCCATGGGGAGTGATGGTCATGGAAACCTTGGAAGCTCTGGAAATAGCAAGCTTCCAACTCGTGTAAAGGGAAACATCAAAAACAGCCGAATCGAAGAGATAGCATGTGGTTCTTCTCATATTGCTGTTCGTTGTTCAGATGCTAAGATTTACACCTGGGGAAAGGGTGCAAATGGTCAACTAGGTCACGGAGACAAGGAAGACAGAAACGTTCCCACACTTGTTGAAGCTTTGAAAAACAAACAAGTAACGAGAGTGGTATGTGGCTCAAACTTCACTGCTGCCATTTGTTTTCATGACTGGGCACTAGGTGCTGATCACTTTAGCTGTTCTGGTTGTCGAAATCCATTTAGTTTCATCAGAAAACGCCACAATTGTTACAACTGTGGGCTAGTCTTTTGTAGACTATGCAGCAGTAAGAAATCTCTAAAAGCTGCTTTGGCTCCTAGGAACAAGCCTTGTCGGGTGTGTGATGATTGTTTCACCAAATTAAATAGGAAAATGGAGTCTCGATCAACTCCTGAACTCACCAAGATTTCAAGGGAAGTCATACATCAGGATGGTAATGAGTTACTAGACAAAGATTTTTCGAGCCCAATATTTCTCCGTAAATTAGCCAGGCTTGCATCCTTTGATTCATTCAGACAGGCCAGGAGCCAAAATTGCAAACATGGTAGAGGATTATTTAAGTTGCATTCTATGAGATCATCAACTTCTGGTTTAAGAACAGTTTCTCGAGGATCATCCCCTTCCTCAAGGAAGTCGAGTCCGGTTTTTCCTTATACAAGAGCTTCAATCCATACTGATCTTTCAAATCCAGAGTTACTTGTTGATGACCCAAAGCACACAATTCAGAGCCTCACCCAAGAGATAAGTTTATTGAGAACACAGGTAATTATAAACATAGATTAAGATAAGAACTACAACTTATCTGTTTATGTCTGTGATATTATATGTGAAAAGAGCATGTTAAAGCAGATATGGTGATTATTTATTACCACTTAGGTATCTAGAAATTTCGATTTTCTGTTTCGGGATACTGTTATAAATGCAGAGAATTATGATGGTAATAATATGGCTTTCAGGTTGAGGATCTTACTTCCAAATCTCAACTCCTAGAAGCAAAACTCGAAAACACATCAAGGCAGTTGAAAGAGGCAATGGATACAGCAAGTGAGGAAGCTGAACAGAACAAAGCTTCAAAGGAATTAATCAGATTTCTAACAGAACAGGTAAAAAAAATCCAGGTTCTGCCATATGTTCAATTTTTCTAGGTTTTTTCATGTGTTTGAGGGTCGTATCCCCATTCGGATATGTGTCAGACATAAGTGTTAGACACGAATACTTGAAGAAACATGAAGAGTCAGAACAACATAGAAGAAAGTATATGGAGAAACCCTTATGTTTATCCAATATAACACCTATAATGGATTTGATTAATTATATTCTTCGGCAGTTGCATAAAGACAATGGAAGAGCACCCGAACAATCGAATCCACCCAGCAACTGAGAGAATTTCACTCGCCGAGTTCACATTCTTGTTCATACTCCAGAGTCCACTCAAGCTCAGATCACAAAGCCCTTTCACATGCCGAACATCTTCGATATGACAGAGACTCGTACATATGCATGTCATGACATGGTCAAACTAACAGCACCAACCAAGAGATTAGAGGACAAGTTGATTAGTGGATATTACGACGCAGAAGAGCTCGTTTTCGGACACTTTAGAGGAGCGAGAGGGGAGGTATTGCCCGGGAACCTAGGTTTGCAAGGGAAAAATCGAGCCCCATTAGCCTCGGATAAACAGCAGATGCCTTTGTGATACAAAGTTGATGAAGAGAATTTGGAAGCTTCTTAGGTTTGATTGATGCATGGGGTGAAGAATCTGTTAGACATCCATTCTCATGTTGAATGCATATATCAAAGTTAGATTTACTTGAATAGCAAGCCATTCATTCCATCTGTTGACATTGATTTATACTTGCATGACAAGTAGAAACTTTCTTCTACAATGAATGCCAAACTAATACAATTTTTTTATTTATATTTTTATACATAATATGTGTAAAAAATACACTATCTTTCCTATTTAAACTATACAATCTAAAAATCAAAATTTAAATCTCTAACCCTAAACTCCTAAATTTAAACCCTACTAACCAAATTTCAAATCATAAAGAATTAATATCCTATACACAGGCGGTGGAAACTGAAAGTTTCTACAAGCGTCTTAGTTTTAGGGTTTAGGGAGTTAGTTTAGGGTATAGGGTTTAGGGGTTTAGGTGTAGGGAGTTAGAATTTAGGGATAGTTGTTTCAATTTAAGGTTTAGGGTTATAATTTAGGTTTTATAGGTTAGGATTTAGTTTTTAGGATAATATGGTGAGGATTTAGGTTTTAAGCTATAAACCCTAATTATAATCCTAAACCTTAAATTGAAACAATTATCCCTAAATTCTAACCCCTACACCTAAACCCTTAAACCTTATACCCTAAATTAACTTCCTATACCCTAAAACTAAGGCGCAGTTTCCATCGCATGTGTATAGAATATTTATCCAATCATAGATACTAAATTAAACCCGTAAACCCTAAATTTTTTTAGGGTAAACACTTGCTTAACCACTTAGGCCGTTCACAATTCCTCTTTTTTTTGGGCCTAAGGCCTTTGTTTCAGTTCCGAGGCTTTAATATTTTTAGGGTTGCCTTATAATATCACCTGCTAGCCTTTGGTAGATGCAAGCAGCAGTGGCAAAGTGTTAAAGAGAAACGGCGCCTCCGCCCCAAAACAATGGTTCACGTCTCCTTTTACCGCAATTGTAAGCTCTATCTCTCTACACCCTTTCCTTAAAAAATCGTTTTTTTTTAACTTTGATCTGCTTTGAGTATTTGCCATAGATCTTTATCTTGTCTGTTTTTGGGCTAATGTTTTGTTTGGTTTTCTTGTTTTGGTAAAAGAGAATTTGGGTTTTCTTGTTATTTATGATTTTAGTTAGATTGCATGGTAAATAGTGAGCTGAGTGGAGGAGGATCTAGGGTTTTTTTGGTTAGCTGAAAAAAGGGTCGGCATTGTTCAAATGAAATTGGTTGTTCGGAGCTGAACTCCTTGTGTTTGTTTTTGTAAATGATTTTTCGGATTATGATTTTGTTTCTCTCTTTGTGATATTTGTAACAGATGGGAAGACATTTAAGAAGCCTCGTCGTCCTTACGAAAAGGAACGATTGGATGCCGAGCTGAGGCTGGTGGGAGAGTACGGGCTCCGATGCAAGAGGGAGCTTTGGAGAGTTCAGTATGCTCTAAGCCGTATCAGAAATGCTGCAAGGGATCTCTTGACCCTTGACGAGAAGAACCCGCGTCGGATCTTCGAGGGTGAGGCCCTTCTTCGCAGGATGAATCGGTATGGTCTCTTGGACGAGAGCCAGAACAAGCTTGATTATGTCTTGGCATTGACAGTTGAGAACTTCCTAGAGCGTCGCCTTCAGACTCTCGTGTTTAAGTCTGGTATGGCCAAATCCATCCACCATGCCCGAGTACTCATCAGGCAGAGGCATATCAGGTGAGCTTAATTAACCTTTTTGTTATGCCATTTCCATAAAATGATATGATTGAGTAGTTAAATATATTTTATTCATTAGATCATTAGATATGGGAAGTACATAAAACACATTTACGACACTCGCAGACACAGAGTTCGAGTAATGCAGCTCTTTGGTGTCCGACATTGGAACCATTTATGTTGGTTTATTCAATTCTATTTCTGTTTGAATCTTTTCGGATATGGTTATGTTACTGCATCATAACTTGTATAATTTGCTGATCAGTACTCGTCTCGATTTCCTCTGGTTGTGCAGGGTTGGAAGGCAGGTAGTCAACATTCCTTCATTTATGGTGAGGGTTGATTCGCAGAAGCACATTGATTTCTCTCTCACAAGTCCGTTTGGTGGTGGACGTCCCGGAAGAGTTAAGCGAAAGAATCAGAGGGCTGCTGCCAAGAAGGCTGCCGGCGGAGATGGAGACGAAGAAGATGAAGAGTAAGGAGACTTTTTATCTTTTGCTGCTAGTCACAGTAGGACACTATCTCTCATCTAAAGCTAGTTTCCCATGATCTAGGAAGTAATGTCTTGTCTTGTGTTTTTATCTGGATTAATAATAATATATGTTTGGACATTGTTAATTTGTTGACTCTTGTCTGGTTTCCAAGAGAAATATGAGTTTAAAGGAATCGCCCACATTTATTAATCCACTGTATTTCCCAGTTTAGTAGATTAGGATTTGGTGATATTATTTGATTCCGATTCAAAATGCTGGCCAATTGATTGTCTTTGTTTAGTGTAGGCAAACTTGACCCAAATTTAATATGAATCAAACTTGAAACAAAACTCGAATCGAAAGCAATCTAAATTTAATTTGTTCAAATATATATTTTTTATGGATACATATTCTATACACAGGCGGTGGAAAATTGAAAGTTTCCACAAGTGCCTTAGTTTTAGGGTATAGAGAGTTAGTTTAGGGTATAGGGTTTAGGTGTAGGGGATAGAATTTAGGGATAATTGTTTTAATTTAAGGTTTAGGGTTATAATTTAAGGTTTATAGGTTAAAACCTAAATCCTCACCATATTACCCTAAAAACTAAACCCTAAATTATAATCTTAAACTTTAAATTGAAACAAATATCCTTAAATTCTAAACTCTTACACCTAAATCCTATGCCTTAAACAGTTAAACTAACTCTCTATATCCTAAAACTAAGGTGTTTGTGGAAACTTTCAGTTTTCACTCCAGTGTATAGGATATTAAATTATTAATCCATTTTTTATTCTCCTTTTTTATTTTATTAATAATTTAATGGTTTAATAGCATTTTTTTCTTGTTTAAAAGATTTTTTTATATATCGACTCAAATTGATTGATTTTATATTAGTCCGAATTGAAAATTGACCGATCCAATATTGATTTGATTTAATATTTGACTCGATCCGAAAGAATATAACTTGAATCAAATTTAACCGAAAATTAAATCGAACAGAAAATCAACCCAATTCGTTGAAATAACCCTATCCGAACAGCCGGATTGCCACCTCTAGTGTCTGGTTTCTAAGTTTGACAGATTTAGATGGAGTCAATGGATCTTCTTATTGTAGAATCCACAGCTTTGGTTGTGGTTTGCCTGCAATCTTTCAATCCACCGACTTTCCTAAAGAAAACAACTGCAAATCCCCATAAAACTCGTTCAACTTCTTCAAAGATTCATCACAAGAAGCTCAACAATGGCTTCCGTTAACCACTTGAAGGTCTATGACGAAATAAGCCAAAGCCACCTCGAAGACCAAAACCCTCGGCCGAAAACCGCCCCTAGACGTTCCTCAGCCGCCGTCGTCATCATCATCTTCACTGCTATACTCCTCTTCACTTTAGTAATCATCTTAACCCTTGTTGCTTTGATGCTGGAAGAACCAAACAAAGGCAGAGACCCTACGGACTCAGTTGAGTCGATCAAGACCATCTGCAACGTGACTCGGTACCCCGAGTCGTGTTTCACCGATCTATCTTCTCTCAATGTCTCTAAAAACCTCGACCCAGAATCCTTCCTTAACCTCTCTCTCCGAGTGTCCATCACCCATCTCTCGAATCTCTCTTCTTCGTTCAAGTCCCTCAATGATCTCCACTCCCAGCCGGCTTTAAAAGACTGCTTGACCCTGTTCGATGACGCCCTGAGTCGACTCAATGACTCAGCGTCCGCAATGAAAGCTGGACCGGGATTGAGCAAGGAGAAGATCAGTGATATCCAGACTTGGATCAGTGCTGCAGTGACCGATCAGGAGACGTGTAATGATGGGTTGGAAGAGATGGGATGGACGGCCGGCGACGAAGTCAAATCTCGAGCTCGAAGCTTTAAAGAGTCTCTTAGTAATAGTTTGGCCATAGCTGCAAACATGCAGGATCTTGTACAAAAGTTTGGTCTCACCATGCACTGATATGTTTCATAGGGGTTCTTGTTTTTTGAAGTTTGTAAGGCAACGGATGCAATATATAAAAGGCATAAAGCCAAAAAAAAGTACAAACGTTTGACTAAATAATCACTTATACATTGATATTGAGCATTAGTTTAGAATCGATTTCTTTTAAACAACCGATCCGCATCGATATTGACCGAAATGGCGAAAGCATCTGAATAAACATGATTATAACTTAACAATGCATTAAAGTCATAAAAAAATATAAAGATTTTCATCATCTTTAATTCCATCAATGAAGGGGCAAAAATAAAACAAAAAGTGGTTGTCCAATTTGGAATTCAACATACCAAGCCATACCAGATCCAGGAGGCACCGACCAGTTATCCTTCCACTGCAAGGAGAAGGAAGTTTTTGCTGCTCTGTGAAACCAGCCTCACACAGTACCCTCCATTCTAGAAGACAAGAGACCCAAGCCTTCGCTCGAAACCCATGGCTCAACTCCTTGCTTGGAACGGGCTGATCAGACTCATGCCACATGAACCCGACTCGGCTGACCGAACCAATGTCCAACCACCTTAATGCCCCCGCTCAGGTTACAAGCAGGCGCTACCCCACTCGGCGATTAAATGTTGCCTTAATTTGTTATTTAAATAACGCATACTTCATATAACCCAGCAATGTGGGATTGCTTCAGTTTAGAGTTTAGACTCAGTTTCCATTAACCAATGAACAATTAATGAAATTTAATATTTGTACTAATTAACTTCTCATCACTATACAGCTTGATAAAAATGTCATCTTCTTTCATGCAACTATGTAAGACCACCCTTCTGGAACTTGACTCGGATTCGATTACGAGCAGGGACGGAGCTAGGATCAAACGTTGGGAGGGGCAAGAGTCCATTAAACTTTCAAATTTAAAATCTGGGAGGGGCAAATGTTTTATTTAATTAATATTTAAACTAAAAAGGACCTAAAATACTATTATACCAAAAATTTTGAGAGGGGCAACAACCCCTCTCATTCCATGTTTACCTCCGTCCCTGATTACGAGAGTTGAAAACAGAAATGTGTCAAATACGAGTATAATCGATTTTTTCACAGTTTTTCTTATACAGTTTACACTTTACCGACTATTTTTTTTTGAAAAAAAATATAAAGTATATAAAGGTTAAAAATAATAAAATAATGATCAAAGTTCTAATAATGAAAGAGATTATTCTTTACTCATTAGTATTTTACCATATCCATGAAATGTACAAATACTTTTTTTTCTTGTTGGAAATAGACAAAAGCATGTTACATTTAAGATGATATTAAGTTCATATTACTTAAATAATCATAATAAAAACAAAATTACACATACTTGCAATGCTAAAAAGATTCATCATACAACTTTTTTTTGGGTAAAATACTTTTTATGTCCCTCTCAAACTAAAATGGGGTAAATTTAAGTCTTTCTAAAAAACTTTAGTTACTTTTAATTTCAAAAGTGAACGTTTAATAAGATTCATTAATTGATTGAGCGGTCAAAGATGTTCATCGTTTCATCTTGTATGGATCCCGATATCTACTTGAAAATGTAAATAGTTCTCTACTTAATAAAAAGTGAATATTTAAGGATGATTAATCATGTCATTAATGTTTTAAATCAATTTTAAGTAATTTTGATCGATATAATAATCTATTTAGTTCCCAATATTTACACATTATATCAATTTGGTCATAATTTTTTTTAAAAATTTGTCTTTAACATTAAGAGAATGTGTAAATTTCAAAGTTAAAACGGATCAACTATTTGATTTATGACAGAAAAGACTTCATAAAAAATTAAAAAATGCTCAACAGTATTTTTATTTTGATCGTTTAAAAGAATTATAATTTATCAAAATGTTAAGAATAATAAACATGTATTATCTTGTAATTACGCTAAAATATTAAAATATTATAATTTATTTATTCTTATTTCCACTGTTCATGCCAAAGTTAAGATGCACAAATCATTTGATTTCTTAAATTAACTAACCAAATCTCTACCTTTAATCGACTATTGGTGGGTCACGAGCACGTGTTCATCAAAATAAAATCTAATAAAAATATTAATGCAGGATTAATTTTGTAATATATAAGTTAATCGACTGGCAAAATATAATTACGAGGTTTATTTTGAAGATTGGATCAAATCTCACATAAATTTAAAAACATAATCACCAGCTGTTTAGTATTAAATAATTAAAATATTTAATCAGTTGACAGTGAATCATAGAGATGGAGGTACATTTATTGAAATTTTAAACTTTTTAATTAATTAATTTGGATAAATATTAGCAAATAACAGGTAAGCGTCACAGAATTAATATACAGTTACAGTTCATGATAATATTCTTATTGTCTCTTGCTAAATAATAAATAAATAAATAAACAAAGCCTACAATGATAATTAACCAAATAAAGCAACAATCTTAAAATTAATTATTCTTTATTACAACTTACAAGGGCTTGTGCTACGAGCCTACGACTCCCCGCAGCTAGACTGTCCTAAGTCCTAACCCAAGATATTGGGAAGGGACAATGGCGAAAATAAATAAATATATGTTTTTATTTCTTTTTAATATTTAATCTTAATTACATAGTTTCATTTTAATCTTACAAGAACATAGTTTTTCTTTCTTTCTTGTCGTGTAACTCTCTTATGGGGATAGAAAGAAATACAAAGTATTTATTTCTTGAGAACCATTATGGCTTAAAATATTATTAAATCAGTTTTAGGTATTTATTATTTGAGATAATATCTTATCTACTGACGGTGAAAATAAAAAGTTTTCACAAACGTCTTATTTTTAGAATTTAGGGTTTAGTTTTTATGGTAATATGATTAAAGATTTAGGTTTTGACCTATAAACGTTGAAGTTTAACGCCAAACACTAAATTATAATCACACCCCTTAAATCTAAAACCTCTAGACACTAGAGCGTAAACGAAATTTCTAAACCTTAAAAGTAAGGCAATGGCGAACTTACATGGCCACCAAGAGGGCAATTGCACCCTATTTTTGGGGGGGAAATTTTAGTGTACAGAGGGGGGAAATGAAAATTTGCATACCCATTTAAAAAAAATTTGAACCCCATTTTTAAATTTTTGGATCCGCCACTTAATACTTGTAGAAATTTTGTTTCCACAAACGTTTGTGCATAGAATAATTACCCTTATTATTTTTCCTCTCGTCAATTTTTTTTATTGAAAAGTCTCTCATCAAATTATAAATTCTACTTGTGATATCTACACATTATTTTTATAGCATTTTAATACCTATGATAACATTATATTTAGGAGTTTATTCCAACAAGAAATATTTATATTTTGAATAAAAATACATTTACTTGATACACATTTTAATATTACTATTTTTTGAACATTTCATTTTAATATTACTATGAAAGTATATAAAAGAATAAAGAAATAAAATGTTATCAACAAGTGTTTTTAAGGTATTATCAACAAGTGCTGCATATAGCGATAACTATTACTTTAAAGACAACATTATTAAAAGAATAATTACAATTCACAAACACTGAACATAGATCATAAAATAAGCATCAAATGATATAAGAAAAAAATTATTTAAAAGAAACTATTAAATTGATATCTTTAACTAGACTTGCTAATAAGTATGGTCTTACTATTTTTTTTACAATGATAACTGGATTTTATTAATAATTATAGAAAATATCGTAAATACAATACATTCAAAATGGAGAATAATAAGGACTAGTCTGCTAAAATCTCATACAAAACCCAAAGGTGTAAATAAAATTAAATACTTCCATAGATATTAGCATACCGAAAAAATTTAGAAGTCTTTCTGAATCTAATTGTCTCTATCCAAACGAGACCATGTGAAAACGGAGTGGTGAGCGAACCAAACTATCATACAGATTGCTCTGCTATTTAGGTCTGATTACATCGACAAACAACCATCAACCGAGCGGGGATCTATCCTTCTATGACCACTGACAGAATCAAAAATCAGAAATTAGTGCCTTGAAGATCTCTGTACGAGCACCAAACGAGCGCTAAGATATGTTGAAATCATGTCAAAACGACAGATGAAATGAACCACAAAAATAAAGGAAAAGCATGCCATAAAGGCAGAGAAAACATGTATCACAAAGTCATAGATTCTTATTAAAAATATAAAAACAAAAAATAAGAAAAAAACATGAAAATAATGAACGTCGGAGGTCGACAACTAGTATTAAAACTGGTTGTCAGTCACTGGTCAAAAAACTAAATACGAAAGAGCTAGTGGCGATGGGGCGAAGAGAAAATTAAGAGAAAAACTTAATTTTTTTTACCTGAGAGATGTTAGGTCTTCTAAGTAAAGTAAGTGATTTCAATTCTGATAATGTGAATGAAAAATAATATATATGTCTGACTACTAATTGAGTCTTGATACATTTATTCACATTATATTTAACTTAATTATGACATATATATGTCTAACGAATGATTTCAATATAAAAAACAATATTTTTTTAGGAGATTCAGATTTAAACAGTTTATATGCGAACATTTAGAATCATATTAAAATATTAATAAAATTATGACATATAGAGTGAGGTCACCTCACTAGGGATGACAACATGTTTTTGGACGCCCCGAACTTAACTTGAAAATTTAAAGTTTCGACCCGACCTGATTTGAGTTTAATATACTTTATTCCTAATTTGATATAGTAAAAGTATAACCCGACTTCGACTTGGCCCTGAAATTTTAGTAAAAAACCCGACTAAATTCAACCGTCCCGAAAAAAAATAATAAAATATTAAATATAATATTTAAAAATATAATAAATATAAATATATTTATAAATGAATTAGGTTGGGGCGGGGATTTCCACCCGAACCTGACCTTCTTAGCCGAATTTTTTTAAAAAAATTAACCTTATCAGATCAGATCAGGTCGGAACCCGCAGAATTCATGTTTTTTTTCTTCATCCCTACGCCTCAGTCCTCACCTCCTTTCTCTCGTCTTGCTGTAATTTGTTTGCTTGTTTGGGTAGCCAAGATAACACGTGAGGTGAGGTGCAAAGAACGTGGCGCTTTCCTTATACTTGACCAGTCAACCCTCATAACCTAGGCTCAATACCCTAAATTTATTTTCTTTCCCACGCATATATAATGCTTAAATTAGAAATAATTCTTTCAAATTTTTAAATGAAAAAATTGTTTAAATATATGCAATTTTATGACTTTCAGAATATTATAACATAACGACTACGAATAAGCTAAGGTGATTACAATTAATATCTGTTCTACAGATACTCTCAATCATTTGACAATGCATACTCAATTATCCTGCTGTAGCTGCTAGTGCTCGAACTTGTGAGCTCTAAGAACAACAACCGTTCCCTTAACCACTAAAGCAAGTTGGTTCGTGCGAAAACTACTCTATATTTAAACATATTCAAAATTTATAACTTTTAAAATATCGTAAAAATAACAATGTCAATCGAATTCATATCTAATATAAATATAATAAGTATTAAAACTTTGGTTGAGGAATCCAAGAATGATTGCTTACTAACATGTGATCGAATCTGAAATGGTTAGAAAAATATTAATTATCAAGCATTAATGGAAAATTACAAAAATATTTCAATGATTAAAGATTCAACCTCTTTTAATAACATTAAAGAGGCTGAAGGTTTCATGATCATGTGCATATACACGTAAGTGATTGGAATATAATATTTAGATTAGAGATAAAGTTATTAAATTTATGGGTTGATATTGTTTATAATTTCTAAGTTACATCACATCAAAATTACAAAATATATGACATTGGGGAGAAAATCATAGACATTTACAAGCCATTGAAAACTATAAACCCTTATATTCTATCCTTTTGTGTCCTGGTCGCAAAGGTAGATATTCATTATCCTTTGGGATCCAGGTTCGAGTACTAGCAATGCATGTTGTGTGTGCCGTCTTTGAAAAGACTAAAAAAATTGAACATATATTTACCCTTACATCACACCAGCATATTCAAATAAACCCTTATATTAAAAAAATTATATACCCTTACACACACACACACACACATATATATATATATATATATATATATATATATATATGAGATACATAATTTATTTTACGCCAACCTGCATATTTACACTATAAAATTTAAATTTTAAATTTTTACTCATAAATCCTAAAAAAACTAAACTCTGCATCATGTACCCTAAATTACAAACACTAACCTTAAAAGCTAAATCATGTACCCTAAATTACAAATACTAACCTTAAAAGTTAAAACCATAACCCCTAAAATTAAAAGGCGTGTGGAAACTTTGGTATCAAAGTTTTTTCCTAAGTATATTGTGTGATCTAATTATAGTATATGTTCATTTTCCTTAGCCATTTCAAATGACACATATTGTAGACAAGCAACTCAAACTCGGATCTTCTATAAATTAGCAATATTATTCTTTCTACTGGATCACTCGAAGGATTCAAGCCACAATATAGTTTAAGTATAAATATCTTATATGAATATTTAATAAAGTTTTATGTATTTTCGAATATTGTCAAATATGAACATGAAAAATTAAAAGATAAAAAGATAAGTTTCAAAGTAAAAATATTATTAAGTAGAAGCAAATTGGGAACAAGCCAAATGAAAGACAGGATGGCATATCCAAGTGTGGGTTGATTCTTTCTGTTTTTGTTTTTTTTTAATGTTATTATTATTATTTTTTCTTCAAAAACCCTATTTAAAGACAAAGGGGCTTTAAGCAAACTCCCATGCAAACTGTCCCCCTTTCTCCACTAGCTTTCCTCGGTGTTCCTCGAAACTCATCTCTTTGCATTCGCAGATTCTCACGTATATATTTATACAATCTGTGTGTGTTTTGTTAAGTAATACTAATAATATATCTGTTCATAAGAAGATGTCGAGCAGAAGGGCGAGATCGAGGCAATCCGGGAGTAATTCGAGAATAAGTGATGATCAGATCAATGATCTTGTTTCTAAGTTGCACCAACTTCTCCCTGAGATTCGAAACTCCCAATCTGATAAGGTATTTCTAAACTTCACTAACCCTTCTCTTTCTCTCGTAGTGACGGAACCTGACGAAAGAATTTGTGGGGTCATCTTATATTAAAAAAAACATAAGTTTAAATTGAAAATTTCAAAAAAAGATAATTGAAGGGTTTTCTTTACAATTTTTCAACAAATATGGGGGCTAACTAAAACTTTTGAAATTTCGAGAGGCATAGTGAGAAGTTTTAAAACTTATGGGAGAGGTTTAATTAAGAAATTCAAAAAAATAAAATGTAATATAAATTTTTAAAAATTTTGTGGGGCAAATTAATTTTTTTTGAAAATATAAGAGACTATATATAATCTAATTTCTAAATTTGGAAGAGGGCTGTGGCCCTTACAAGTAGGGGTGATAACTAGCCGAGCTGAGCCCGAGCCTGGTCAGGCCCGACTCGGAAACAGTGTAATTGGGCTCGGCTCGGGCTTGAGGCTCGCCGAGCTCAGAATTTTAGGCTCGAGCTCGACTCGAAAACAATACTATTGAGCTCGGCTCAGGCTCGGCTCGGCTCGAAATGAAAAATTTTGGTATAGTTTTTTTTATATATAAAAGATTCGTTAAAAACCCCTTCCATAACCAACACTAAAACGAAATTCAATGACCGGAAAGAGGAAAAAGTGCCAAAAATTAGATTCATCCAAATAATCAATAAATATTCTTATAATATAAACACACAATTAAAGAAAATACAAAATCAAACAACAACTAACTAAAGAAAGAAAATACAAACACATAATTTATTTTAGTGCATATGTAGATTCTGAGCCTGTTCACGAGCTTTTCGAGCCGAGCCGAGTCGAGCTCACTCGAGCCGAGCTTTGACCGAGCCGAGCCCGAGTAGCTCGCGAGCCGGTTAGGCTCATTATCACCCCTACTTACAAGTCACCATTGTGTTCCGCCTCTGCGCGCTCTCTGTATATATATATATATGTGTGTGTCCAATTAAACGTTAATATATTTTCTTGACAAAACTATTATTAGCGACATTAGTATTTCCGACGGAAATTATTAATAGCGACTGAAGCAGCTAATATATTTGCTTCATTGATAGGTTTCAGCGGCCAAAGTGTTGCAAGAGACATGCAACTACATTAGAAGCTTGCATAGAGAGGTTGATGATCTTAGCGAGAGATTGTCAGAGCTATTAGCGACCACCGACAATGCCCAGGCTGCAATAATCCGTAGTTTGCTCATGTAATAGATCATTTAATTAATCAAATAAAGGCTAATTTTGTATTAGGATTTTATGGATTCACTACTTTCTTTTTTGTATTAGGGTTTGTTTAATTTATTTATTTTTCATTATTCTCTTGTATTTTCTTTTATAATTTATGTTTTTTACTTTTTTACGACTTTGTTATAAACAAGTTTTTTTAACGTCTTATGTTACTCGTATCTCTATCTCAACTCTTGAATAATGATGTTGGAGTTCAATGAGTAAAATATTTTTGTTGTATTGTTTTGATGAAAATAGTATATCACATGTGATTTTTTTTCTATAGTAATTCGAAATCGAATTTATAGCTAACAACCGTAAGGGAGCAATGGTAAAGGTCTTACATTGATATCTGAAGAGATCAAAATTCAAATATTGTTGATGTTTCGACTCGAGATAAGAAAATGTTTATAAATATTTATTAATTAAATTAATATAAAAATTAAAAATGTTAGTGAATCGAGCATCTACATAAGAACAAATAGATTATGATTATCTACTACTCATACTAATGCAAAAAAATACATTACTTATTTGAATCTACAATTAAAAGATTTAACACTCATATTTGCAACATGCACTATCCATTATAATTGTAAGAAATATAATAATGTATTTTACTGTTCATATTCAAAGATTGTAATTATGGTTTTAACAATATGATTATCGATGTTTGATTTTGAATTATCTCTAAAAAAATATAATGTAACACCCGTGTTTTGGGGTTAGGAGTTAGCCGGGTTTGTAGTCCAAATTAATAAAATGAAATTAAATCAATACAACCTTAATTGGGATCTTTTTGGGCCTTAAATGAAAGGGAGGGACCTATGTTGTAATTTGACCCAAAACTCTTAAAAGCAAGACAACTTTAAAATAAAGTCATATTCTCTTTCCCCCATTCCCCTTTTCTAACGTCAAATAGCCATTTCCCATTTTCAAACTCTCCCAACACTACAAACACTATTCCATTGGATTACAACTCAAATTCAAGGTGTTTTTGAAAGGTAATGATGTTTTCTTACTCTCCTCTTTATTCCCTATCAACCCATGGTCTTAGATTTTAAAGATATGGAGTTTTGAAAATTAGGGTTTGATTTAAAGTTTGGGTTTTTAAAGGGTTTTTCATCTTGTTTTGATAAATTGAGTTGGGGCTTTGTTTACTCATGTTAAAATACACATTATATGTTAATTTGGTTGAATTTTGTGGAAAACCCGAAGTAGGGTCTTAGAGTAAATTTTAAGGTGTCAAAACTTGGGTTTTAGGAGGTTTAAGGTTGAGATTGAAGGGCTGTTGGTCTATATATGTTATGAGGGTGTTTTGGGATCTTTTGAGTGTCATTTGGATGATTGGAAGTGGAGTTTTCAGCTAGTGTTGTAGGGAGTACGAATTTGAGATATTTGGGGATTAAATTTGGTTGAAAATTTTAGATGAAGTTGGTTTGAATTTAAAGGTTATGTATTGTTTGAATATTAGCATTGATGGTGGTTGTTGGTTGTGTTTTTGGTTGGCTAGAAGCAAGAGGGATCGTCGAAGAAGCTTTGGGACCGAATCCGGGTTCGTAGGAGGTTGCTTTGGTAGCTAAGGAAGGGCGATGAGTGGTTTCAAACTTGTTTTAAAGTTTGGTTCGAGTGTGTGTAGAGTGTGCGTGTGGAATGTGCTTGGTAGGCCATTTCCTTATTCCAAGTTGGTAATTCTAGCCTTTGATTTCCATTAAATGCTATTGTGTATTGCCTAACTATGCTCTTGTGAAATGTGGATAAGTTGTACATGTGTTGGGATGTTAGCACGCTCGAATCGATCACCGAAACCGTCAAGGAGGGTTGTTTTTGTTTGGTGGTTGAATTGGCTAAAATCAAAAAGAAAGTAGACAAGTGACACAATGATTTTAGAGTGGTTCGGTCTTCTAACAAGCACCTACATCCACTACCTTAGCACACCACTAAGGATTTCCCAATTCACTCAACAATGAATTCGTCCCCTTTTCCGGTTTAGGAGGAAACCGTTACAACCCTATCTTTTGGACTTGGCTAAGATAGAACCAACTCTAGTTTTTCTCTCAAGGCTAAACTAGAACCTCTCCTTTTACAAGGGTTTTGATTGGTAAACTAAAATACCTCTCTAGGTGGGTGTTTACACAAGTTAAGCTCACAAGAGTACAAGGATTTACAATTAAGCACTCTCTCTAAAGACTATGTACAAGAGAATAGTAAAATTAAGACTTAGGCTCTAATTCTCTTGATCATGTTGCTTGGATGTAGTCTCTAACCTTCTTCAAGTGTTCTAGCCTTCAATTTATAGTCCCAATTGAGTTTGTGACCGTTTCTAGCCGTTAGGGATGTTTTGGAGCCGTTGAGGACTTTATTTCCCTTCATAAATGCTGTTCTGCAGCAAACGGTATCGATACACGTGGAACGGTATCGATACGGCCTTCATAGGAACTAGCCGTTGGGCTCTTGCCTGCATAGGCGTATCGATACGCTTGAGGGCGTATCGGTACCCTTTGACATTTAAATGACCGTTGGGAAATAGCCGTTGGGGTAGTTAAAATGGGATCGGTACGCTGACGTGGCGTATCGAAACGACCCCCTCCGTATCGATACACTAAACCCTCGTATCGATACGGGTTTTGACAGTGGCCAAACCAGGGCAAAATGGTATCGATACTGGTACAACGGTATCGATACTGGTACTTTGAAATCACGAGTTTGGCTATTAAAAACATGAAAATTCTTTGTCAAAAACCTCTTAAAATACCTCAAACATAATTTCAAGTTGTTTGGACTTAAAAACAAGTTTTAAATTCTTTTCAAATTAGTCCAAAACATTTTTCAATTATTATATCAAAACATTAGTTCTACAATCTCCCCCTTTTTGATATAATAAAACTAACTTGAAAAATTGTTTGGGATTCTCCCCCTTTAACTTTAAAAATGTGAATAAGAGATTAAAGATGTGAAATCAAATTAAGCTCCCCCTTATTCATTTGAAAATTCAATTTTTCAAAACCATATCTCCCCCTTTTTGTTATATCAAAAAGAATTTAAAACATTAAGTTCAATGATAACAATAGAGGTAAAACAAATTTGACACACTAAAATTTTGGTTTTAAAATTTGGCTCCCCCTTACTCATAGCATCATTGTTAGGCTTAATAAATAATCCAAGACTTAAAACAAAAGTTAGATAACCAAATGTGTAAAATAAAAGCATTAAGCTTAGAGGTTACCCACACTTCTTCTCATGTGTGATTTGAGCATTCTTTGATTTTGCTTTGCTTGACATTGCTTCAACACACCTACAAAAGACATTCACTTGATTTTTGGTATCCAAATTGCTTTGGATCCATTTACGTTAGTCACAACGTCTTTAGTTCCCTTAGGAACCCATACTTGTCTAATCCTATAAGATTGTCTCTTTTTTATAGGACAAGTATGTATAGAATGACCATGATAATGGCAATGTGAGCATTTTGCCATTATGTGACAAGATGAATTATTGAAAATAATTTCTTTTTCTTTTGTTAAGCTTTCAAGCTTAACTTTTAAATCAAGATTTTTTTTTTCTAAAACATCTTTGCTTGTTTTTGAAAACTCTAAATCATTCTTCAAAATTTCATTTTGATTTTCAAAATCCACTTTTGTTTTTGAAAGAAAATCATTTTCAATTTCAAGTTTTGAAATCATTTTCTTAAATTTAGAATTCATGGTCTCAAATTCCAAAAATAATTCATCGAAAGCATCTTGCAACTCATTGAAAGAGTAAGAATTAAGCTCACTAGAGTTAGAAGATACCTTAGGCTCATCGAGAGCCAAAACATCATCCACCTTTGGATTGGAGAGAAGGTTTGCACACGATTGATCATCATCTTTCTTTTCTCCCTTCTTGTTGCCATAAAGCTTCTCAAGTTTCTCCCACAAATCTTTGGCACTTTTGCATGTGGAGATCCTCTTGGAAACTTCTTCGTTAAGGCCACAATAGAGAATGTGCATCGTCTTGGTGTTTAGCTTTGCCTTCGTGTCGTTGGCACTCCTTTGCTTTTTCTTCTTCTTTGGAGCTTCCAAATACCCATCTTCAATGATGTCCCAAACCTCATAGTCTTGAGACTTGATGAAGAATTTCATGATATTGCTCCATTGGAAGTATTCTTCTCCTTCGAAGAGTGGAGGACACGAGATAGAGCGGCCTTCTTCAAATCTTGCCATTTTCTTGAACGGTGGACTTCGAGCAAATGATCTTTTGTTGGGTTTTACGGGGCTCGATTCGATCAACCGATTATGCTCGCCAAGTGGTGGAGAGGTGGATTTTTGGGTGGAAGGGTTTAGGAAGCTAAAAGAATAAAGACACGATGATTTATAGTGGTTCAACCTTCTAACCAAGGTCTACATCCACTACCTTAGCTTCCTACTAAGGATTTCACAATCAATCCACTAATTGATTCGTCCCCTTTTCTAGGCTTAGGAGGAAACCCTTTACAACCCTCGAAGCTTTCTACCCAAAGCTTGAAGGAAAACCCTCTTTACAAAGAGAAACAATAAGCAAACTTGAAACCCTCTAATAGGTGTTTGTTTGCACAATTACGCACTCACCCAAAACCTAAAACACTTGAGCAATTTTAACAATGTAAGCTCACAAGTGTTGTCTAAGCAAGAAATGAACGATTTAAGCTCTAGACAAATTTTTCACTCATAATGTTGTAACAATTGAAGCTCTTATCAATCTTGATGCTTGGAGGTCTTATTTATACTCCAAATTGAGTTTCTAGCCGTTTATGGCCGTTGGGGATGTTTCATAGCCGTTGGGGATACAAAATAGCCGTTTATTTCCCACAAAATGCAGTTCAGCAGCCTAGTGTATCGATACACTCTCCCCTGTATCGATACGGTCTTGAAATCAATATAGCCGTTGAGCTCTTTCAGCTGTTGCGTATCGATACGCTTGCCTGGCGTATCGGTACGGTCCTGCAAATTCAAATGACCGTTGGGAATGACCGTTGGGCGTATCGGTACGTGATACCACCGTATCGGTACGCGACTAGCCGTTGGGCTATTTAAAAACATACCGTATCGATACGGGTAAGCGTATCGGTACGGGTTTTAGACACCGTATCGATACGCGTAGCCGTATCGATACGGGTTTTAGCTACTGGAATTCTATTTGCCTGAAAACCTCAAGGCGTATCGATACACTTAGATACAGTATCGATACGGTCACTTGGAATGCATGGTTTTGACCACTTTAAATGTATTTTAAGTCCATTCCAGAGCTTTAAAAACCCTTAAACATATTTTCAAGTTGTTTTTGACTAAAAACATATTTTAAATTCTTTTCAATTTAGTCCAAAACATTTTTCAAATATTATATCAAAACCTTAGTTCTACATCTTTACTCCCGGATGTTAGTCCTTCGATGGAGACGAGGCTCTGATACCAATTGTTGGGATGTTAGCACGCTCGAATCGATCACCGAAACCGTCAAGGAGGGTTGTTTTTGTTTGGTGGTTGAATTGGCTAAAATCAAAAAGAAAGTAGACAAGTGACACAATGATTTTAAAGTGGTTCGGTCTTCTAACAAGCACCTACATCCACAACCTTAGCACACCACTAAGGATTTCCCAATTCACTCAACAATGAATTCGTTCCCTTTTCCGGTTTAGGAGGAAACCGTTACAACCCTATCTTTTGGACTTGGCTAAGATAGAACCAACTCTAGTTTTTCTCTCAAGGCTAAACTAGAACCTCTCCTTTTACAAGGGTTTTGATTGGTAAACTAAAATACCTCTCTAGGTGGGTGTTTACACAAGTTAAGCTCACAAGAGTACAAGGATTTACAATTAAGCACTCTCTCTAAAGACTATGTACAAGAGAATAGTAAAATTAAGACTTAGACTCTAATTCTCTTGATCATGTTGCTTGGATGTAGTCTCTAACCTTCTTCAAGTGTTCTAGCCTTCAATTTATAGTCCCAATTGAGTTTGTGACCGTTTCTAGCCGTTGGGGATGTTTTGGAGCCGTTGAGGACTTTATTTCCCTTCATAAATGTTGTTCTGCAGCAAACGGTATCGATACACGTGGAACGGTATCGATACGACCTTCATAGGAACTAGCCGTTGGGCTCTTGCCTGCATAGGCGTATCGATACGCTTGAGGGCGTATCGGTACCCTTTGACATTTAAATGACCGTTGGGAAATAGCCGTTAGGGTAGTTAAAATGGGATCGGTACGCTGACGTGGCGTATCGAAACGACCCCCTCCGTATCGATACACTAAACCCTCGTATCGATACGGGTTTTGACAGTGGCCAAACCAGGGCAAAATGGTATCGATACTGGTACAACGGTATCGATACTGGTACTTTGAAATCACGAGTTTGGCTATTAAAAACATGAAAATTCTTTGTCAAAAACCTCTTAAAATACCTCAAACATAATTTCAAGTTGTTTGGACTTAAAAACAAGTTTTAAATTCTTTTCAAATTAGTCCAAAACATTTTTCAATTATTATATCAAAACATTAGTTCTACAACATGTATATCATGATATGTATATATGTGATGAGCATGAGTTATGGTTGATGATATGTGATGTGATAATGAAAATTGGCACTAAGTAAATTACCGGTTGTAAATGATCGATCATTAGGATTAGTGTGCACACAAATTGAGTCAAAACGTACGTGGCCTTGATGGCGTTAAGTCATCAAGGAGGAGTACGGTGATGTAATATTCCACCGGAAGCTTTTATATATTTCTACGAGATGATGAGTGGAATCCCATCCGTAGGGCATGTGGCGATGAGTGGAATCCCGCACATGCAAGGTCCGGTGATGAGTGTAATCCCACCGAGGTAAAGTGTTATTAAGTTTTAAATCCGCACAATCGGGGTAATTGAAAGTGGCCAATTAACTTGTTCATATATTGTGATATATGGTGTTGATGTATGATTGTTGATATTGATGCTTGATGCTTAGTATGATGTAAGATGCCATATTATGCCACTTGAAAGACTAGCTAGGTCTACTTGAGCGTATGCCAATGTTTGATGTATGTGAGATTAGGATTTGCATGCTTGAACCCTGCATTGTTGATGTTCTTCGTTTTAGAGCACCCTCACTAAGCGTATAGCTTACGCTCTCAATGTTCAACAATACAGATCATTAGCGTGGTGTTAGCTCGGAGCAAGGCAAGAAGGGCTTCCAAGTTTGTGACTCAAGTACGGTGGTAAATTTTGTATTAGTTAGCAATGCGGCAAGGGTTTTTGTATGACTCATTTATGTATGGATGTTTTGGTTTGATTATGGTTTGTAAAGCATGAGATACTATGATGAATGTTGGTGTGTGGTGGCATGCTTTAGATGTTTAGGTTGCCTTGTGTGTGTGAGCAAACCTCAAATGCTTAGCTCGTGCCTTTCAAGGTTTTTGAGTCCCATGTACGATCTTAAGTATTGATTTGCCCTTTTGGATTGCCAAGTATGAATGCTTTGTTTCATGTTTGAATGCCTAAGTTGCTCGTATGTTTTGTGCATCACCTTGCGTTGAATTGTGTCTCTTGTTTTTAAGTTTTCAAGCATGTTTGTATTGTTGGTTTGCCTTAGGAATGATGCTAGTGTGCTAGTTGAGGTTTTGGAGGGATTTAGAGGCATCCTTGTGCCTTAAATCAGCTAAAACCTGTAAGTCCGTAGCAGGGGTATCGATACGGTTGGACCCGTATCGATACGGCCTCCTTGTTTCAGGCCTTGCGTTTCGATACGCGAGGGGGGCGTATCGATACCTTTTTGGTCACTGGAGACACTGTCCATTTTGGTATCGATACGGGCCTATGGCGTATCGATACGGTCATCTCGGCGTTGACCGTGGGAAGTTGACCGTTGGAGAGAGTATCGATACACTCCTTGGGCGTATCGATACGGTCTCCACGGGTTGACTCTGACCTGTTGACCTAGTCAAGGCGTATCGATACACCCCCTTGGTGTACCGATACCGCATGCAGTTTAAGTTAAAATTGGGCTGTTAAATGTTGGTTTGGGTTCGTTTGTTTGACTCGTGTATGTTGTTCCGCTGTATGATCACTTAGGATTTAATACTCCTCTAGACAAGATTAAAAATGAAGAAGAAAAAAATAGGGTTGCTAACCGAGGGGAATCCTTAAGGGGTTTCACTCGGTTTTTCCCGTGTGGCTCATTCGGACCGGTCATCCAGCCAGACCGGGACGAGGGGTTCCATATAATGTGCTTTACAACTGCACTTAACGTACGATGGAAAATTCATATAATTAATGTAACTTCTCAATTCAACAAACGAAATGCGTTATATACGATTTTCTTTTGAATAGTAATTAAATAATCTTTTGGTATATTCATTTGTATCTAATTTATTGACTGATTAATTTTGATCGGGGATTCGATCAGTCTAATATGTAGATGATCATTCCAACATAATTACTCCATTCACAACCTTATGATTTGAATCACGAACTTTTCTTAAGGAATCTAACCTCTCATCTCACTAGACCAACTAATTGTTGATAGTAATTAAATAATCTTCACTTAATTATTATTATTATTATTATTATAGAATAGTGATCTTGATCCACTGTTCAAGCCTCACCCAACGTGCAAACGTGATGGGGCCACCAATTTCAAGAAACCATCAAAACTAAACTAGTTTTTTGCCAATTAATTAGTTGAATGTTTTTAGTATTATCAAGAGTTAACCAACAGTAAATGGCTTGAAATGACATGGCAAACTTACATGGCAGTGCATGTCGTCATAGTAATGTCATATAAATAAATATATTGACTTTACAGAATGACACATCAGTCAAAAAATAAATTTAAAATTTTGTATAAAATATAAATTATTTTTTCTTTTGACGTGTCACTCTGCCAAATTATTTCAAGTTGTTTATCGTCAGTTGACCAACTATTTTTATTCACGGAAGGGTTATTTTGACCCAAAATAAAATGTTAGGGCTAAATTACTTCAAAAAAATAAAGGCTAAAATAATAGTTCAGTCAAATATTAGAGCCATTTTTTGATATTATGCCTATTCGGTTTGATATATTGATTTAAATTATTTACAAATACAAGGTATACCAATCAAATTGTTAAAATATAAATCACGTAAACATTACGTAAATGTGTAAAACAAATATAATTTTATTTCATTTTTAGTCGATCCATTTTTTTCTTGTTTCTTGATGGGGTATGTTACGGGTCACGCCCAAAAAAATTAAGCACAAAAAATTATTTTAATTGAAATAAAATCGATTGTTAACACATTATAATGTTTGATTCGTATTGAAATAAATTTTTTATTATGTTATCGTTATTTGTTTGTCACAATTACTGATAAATATTTAATGAATTTTTATTTTTTTTGAATTGTTTAGATTTAATTGACCTCTCTTATCTGTTTATCTCATGAATTCAACCTCTTTCTTCAATAAACATTTAGTTAAATTTTTTCTGTGTAAATTACATGAATTTTATTGAATTTTATTCTCAAATCTATTTTGGTCATTAGAATCTCAGAACATTTAATTCACTTACTGAAGTTTAGACATTAAACGTTTTTTGTCACTCTTTTGTTAATTTTTTGACCTCGTTTATTTATCAACGAACAAATTCTTTTTTAAAATCTAAACGCTGGAAAGCTTCATCGGCATGAGAAAAGCAATATACCGAGAAATAGACTACATCAGACGGCGAAAGAGAAATTAATTTTTTTTGCCATGATTCATAAACTCAAGAACACTTTTTCAGCAAAATGAAAGTTGAATTCAAACTCAGGTGCTGAGACAAATCAACTAGTAAATTTAGGGCCGAACAACCACCATCTATAATCATCACCGATTACGTCTAACAACAGTAGGTGGTGGATGACGTCTACATCATAACGCCATCAAAAAATTAATAGAAGAATGACAAAAATGTTTAATGTCTAAACTACAAATGAGTAAATTGATTGTTTTAAAATTTTAGTGACTAAAATAAGATTACGAGTAAAGTTCAGTGGTGATTTACGAGTAAAACTCGAATTAAATGGACTGAAACTCCTGGACCGGGCCGGTGTTTGATAGGTGCAAAACCGATCTCCTACTAAACAAAACTGGAATGGAAAACAAGCCAACTAACAGTTTCGAGGAACAAATCGTCAATTACTGCGAGAGGGAAAAAATAACAAAATAATCAAGTTAAAAAGACTAATTTTTATGTGTATTTCTGGGTTTCCTCCCAAAAATTCAACCCAAATCCTTCGCTTGTAATCCAAGAATTTTCATACCATTTTTTTCATGTTCATGTTCCCCTTGTTGGGTTCCTTTTCATTTCAAAAATCTCTGAATTAATCGGCAGATATTAGAAGAATAAGAAGATGGTTCTGGTTTTGGCTTTGGGAGATCTGCATATACCTCATCGGGCGGCTGATCTGCCCCCGAAATTCAAGTCCATGCTTGTTCCCGGCAAGATTCAACACATAATTTGCACCGGCAATCTCTGCATCAAGGTATCCCATTTTTCTTTTCCTTTCTGGGCTTTTTTGTTCTGTTCTTTGGCTTGTGTTGTAGCTGAAATCTTAGTTAAATTTGGGGTTTATGTTTCTCAGTCAGCTGAGTCTAATTGAAGCAATTGACTTTGTTAAATTTCCCCTTGGAACTATGGATTATTCAGTCCTTGTTTAGGAATTCTAAATCTCATGCCTAATTTAATCTGGATTTCATGTCTTTACCCAATTTTGAGCTGCAAATATGGGAAGATATAATAGTTGCTACTTCATGCATTACAGCAGTATAGACAATATACACAAGATTCTCCATTTTTTTTTCATGTTTATTATTTGAGTTTGGGAAAAGCAGCAGAAGCTACCATGTTCTATTGTTAGTATTTTAACTTATAATCAATAGTTGTTTCGATTTATCTTTGTAATTTTTATCTACATATCTTTGCTGCTGTTTATCATTTGTTACCTTGATTTTATCACATGCTTAAAATGACATTCCCTTTCTCCTGTTATGTTTGGTCTCAAATGCATTTAGGGCATCTTGTCTTTGTGTTCGAGTATATTCGAGTTTTTTTTTAAAAGTTTTTCCATGTATTCGGAGGACAGTAACTCGTAGTCGTACCTGTGTTGCTTTTGAGAAAACGGAGAGTCCGTGTAACATAGCATTAAGTAGTTATTATGTTTTGCTCTCAAATGGCAGAATCTCAACTGCTTAAGGGGTTAAAGTGGGATTGAAGTACATATTTTAAACTTAGAATAGTAGAAAGTTAATGACTTAAGTTTAAGCTGTCTTTCTCTTGTTATCTTATTACAATTACCGCTGGCTTAGCGAATTCGGACTAAAATTTCAGGAAGTTCAAGATTACTTGAAGACTCTTTGTCCTGACTTGCATATTACCAGAGGTGAATACGACGAAGAAACAAGATATCCCGAGACCAAGACACTAACTATCGGACAATTCAAGTTGGGATTGTGCCATGGTCATCAGGTATGGTTTTTTCTTCTTTTGATGGTGTGTAGCAGCATTGGACTGTGCATTTTAAATCGGTAATTAGCTTGCCATAGATGTGGATTATATAGATTTGTAATGAAGCATGCATCTCCTACTGCTGTGAAAATTATGTGAATTCATGCTAATGATGGCCACACGGCTACACCTATGTTACTCGGTCTCAAGAGTGAAGTATCGGATACGGGAACGTGTCCTACATGAATATGCTCATTCCTTTTTCTAGTTATCCCATGTATTTGAAGGATCCATGGAGGGTTATATGCACATTTCAGAAAATACTAATCACTCTTAATGCATCTGGATGCATCAAGGTTATTCCCTGGGGTGACCTAGACTCCTTAGCCATGCTACAGCGGCAACTTGATGTAGACATACTCGTGACAGGTCACACCCACCAGTTTACCGCATACAAACACGAAGGCGGGGTTGTTATAAACCCGGGATCTGCTACCGGCGCATATAGCAGCATAACTTATGATGTCAACCCAAGCTTTGTCCTGATGGATATCGACGGGCTACGCGTCGTGGTGTATGTCTATGAACTCATCGACGGAGAGGTTAAAGTCGACAAGATCGATTTTAAGAAGACAACCGCTACAACTCACTCCGCTCATTGAACATTTTAAGGGGGTTTGCAATCTGCTGGTGTTGACATGTTTATTCACTCAAAAAGTTTGTCTTGCTGTCTACTGTTATGCCTTGTTTTAGAAGCCATTTTGGAGGCACAATCTCTAAACCTTCCTTTTCTTATTTACAGTTGAATAATATTTTTGGTAAATTATTGGCTTTGCTTATTATTTTTTTCATACAGATGTTGTATTTTGATAAATTATTGCCTTTTTTTCTTTTCTTTTTGTGTAGGTTTTATCAAACAACTTTTAATATGCTTTTTTTTATCAATTAACTTCTAATTTGGTTATAAAATTGGACAAAAAAGGCCTAAAACATAATAAAAAGTCTATTTCTGGTCATAGGTTGATTTATTTAATTGCTAATTTGTCTTTCACCAAAATTGGTAAATCGGAACTAATAAACTCAATTATGTAAATCAAAAGATATTGAGTGCTTAAAAGTATACGAGTTTACGTTTTTGCTGTATATTATATCATCGTGCCAATTGAGGTAAACTTGTTGTGTTTTAAAAGATATATTTTTAAATAGAAATTATATTCTTTTTCCATAAAATGTTCGATCATGTAATTTATTGGCTATTTAAATTATTCTTAATTAGCCAACAGTTAATTAAAATAGGAAGAAAATAGAAATATTACCTGCAGGGAATTACGCGTGAGTGGCAAAACGGAAAATATCTCAAACCTGAAGGTCATTTAGTCGCGTTTTTTTCACTTTTACACAATCACACAAAAACCGCGCCTTTTCGACTGTTATATATGTCTAAGAATCCGAAAGCAAGTTTTACACAAACTCAAAAGAGAATAAAAATCAAATCGAAAATTTAAAAAAAAATTGAAAAATGGCGATGGGAGTAATTGAGCTGCTTTGTTTGCAATTCAAAGCTTTGTTAAAGAAGAATCTGATACTGTCATGGCGGAACAAGCGATCCACGTTTATCCAACTCTTCTCTTCGTTGTTCTTCATTTTCCTCATATTTGGTATCGATAAAGCGACCAATGCTCAACGCGGCAACTCGACGGCGTACGAGACGGTTCGGGATCCGAAGCCGTGGGTGGCTCCGGCGATCCCTTCTTGCGAGGATAGGTACTTTATGAAGCTACCTTGCTACGACTTCGTTTGGAGCGGGAATGAGAGCCGGACCGTTGGCAGGATCGTTAGAGCCATTAGAGAGAATAATCCCGGCAGGCCCATTCCAGAGACTAAGGTAAACTAAAACTCTTTTCTATATACTCTGTTTTAATGAATACGATGAACAGCGGCGAAGCCGAAATTGTTTAGGGAGTCAGAATTGAATTGTAAATTTTGTGAGGGCCAAACTGCAAATTTACCAATTTCTGAAGGGATCTAACTGCAATATTACCATGAGACCATGTTAAGAATCAAAGAAATATGTTCATATATATAAATTGATGATGTACTAGTTGAATGCTGGTTAAATCGTTTGCAGGTTACTAATTGTGTATATATATATATATGATCAGTGATTTAAAAAGCGGACCGCGACCGCGATTGGGGTAAAAAACGGTCTGCAATCGCCGTAATTCATCCGCTTTTGCCCGAAACTGCCATATAATAATGCCGCGATCACGATTTAAAACCCTGTATATGATGATGTCTTTTTTGCAGGTTAAATCGTTTAGGACTACTGTTGATGTAGATGAGTGGCTTTACAATAATCCTATGCTTGTCCGGGGAGCTTTTCATTTTAGAGAACTGAATGGAAGTGTGATTAGCTATGGTTTACAGACTAATTCTACTGTGATGGGAAGTGGGGGGCAAGATGTAGATCCTACATTTACATTCCAAATTCCACTTCAAGTTGCTGCAGAACGTGAGATTGCAAGGTTACTAATTGGAGGTACTAAGTTCTTCCCCTATTAAGCAATTTTATTTGAGTGATGTGATTTGTGTTTCGTTGTCTTATTGGTTTATATGATAAAACAGATCCAAACTTGGGATGGACTGTTGAACTCAAGGAATTTCCTCATCCTGCAAAGGGAAGCTCTTCCTCGATAGCTTCTATCGGACCGACTTTTTTCCTTGCGATTGCAATGTTCACATTTGTGTTCGAGATTGGTTCGTTGGTGTCGGAGAAAGAACTCAAGCTTCGACAGGTCTCGAATTTCTATGTTTGAAACTTGAGATTATGGTTGCAATCTTTATACAGGAATATAATGGATTCTGTTTGTTTGCCGTTTTGATTCTTCCCCAACAGGCTATGACTATGATGGGTCTTCTTGATTCTGCCTATTGGTTATCATGGCTCACATGGGAGGGATTCATGACACTAATTTCGTCGCTCTTTATAGTTCTGTTTGGAATGATGTTTCAGTTTGATTTTTTCTTGAAAAACAGTTTCGCCGTCCTCTTCTTTGTCTTCTTCCTTTTCCAACTTAATATGGTAAAAACATGTTCATTGATCTTTACAGATTATTTGTTTGCGTTTATGATTTCTGCTCTTCATTAAGTAATGTTTTGTGACTTGTGATGCTTGATGGGCAGGTTGGTTTTGCATTCATGCTGTCATCCTTTATTAGCAAGTCATCTTCAGCCACGACTATTGGTTTCTTCATTTTTATAATTGGTTTTTTCACTCAGGCAATGTTCCAATTCTAAACTTCTTGATTTTGAAGTACTAGTCCAATTATAGTTATAGATCTTAGTTATTTATTGCAGATTGTTACTTCTGCTGGATTCCCCTACAGTGCTATCTTTAGTCGAACTCATCGAATTATCTGGTCATTATTCCCACCCAATCTTCTTGCTCAAGCACTAAAAATTCTTTCCAAAGCTACTAACAATCCGCAAGACAAAGGAGTTAGCTGGAGTAGACGAATAGAATGTGCTCCAAATGATGCCGTGTGTGTAATGACAATTGTACGTTAATGGTTCAAAATTAAAAAAAATTCGGTTGAGACCATGCTGCAATTTTTTCACAATGTTTTTTGGTAGTTAAATAATTTATGCTTTATTTTGAGTTTTCTGGACAGAATGATATCTACATATGGTTGGTGGCAACATTTTTTGTGTGGTTTGTTTTGGCTATCTACTTTGATAACATAATACCAAATGCATCTGGTGTGAGAAGACCAATATTTTACTTTTTGAGGCCTGGGTATTGGACAGGGAAAGGTGGAAATGAAGAAGGTAAATAAATTTCAATTTATATTCAAGAAATTTCCTACTTAAACTAATGTGTCTAACTTTTATTTTCTGTCTTTCTCTTCATAGAGGGTGGCGTTTGTAGTTGTATTGGTTCAGCTCCACCTGTGGACCATAATACTCCCGATGATGAAGATGTCCGTGAAGAGGAAAACCTTGTTCAAGTACAAGCAAGGGAGGGTATAGTTGATCCAAATGTTGCAGTTCAGATACGTGGTCTTGCAAAGACATATCCTGGGACCATATCATTTAGTTGCTCTTGCAAGTACAAGAAGACTGCACCATACCATGCTGTTAAAGTAAGCAATCCTTTTTCGGCCTTAGTTTTCTTCCCTGACGAAGAAGGTTATGTTTCTTCATCCCTATGTTGTCCAAATTTAAGTACCAGAACCTAAATGATTTTCTCTTTCCAAAGTACTATTTTTCCTAAGGAAATTTTTTGGCCTAGTGAGGTAAGAGTTGTTTAATTTGATTGGTTTTTGGCCTGCTAGCACCCTTTTGAGCAATTGGTTGAGTCGGAATTCATGCAACCATACATTATTGGCTCGTAGGCGATGTTCCTACGCATCTATATTTGTTCTCTTTCTTCAATATATTCAACAAGTTGTTCTTTTCTAATGATCTTAACAGTTAGTGAATATCTGCAGTAAGGCTAGAGATGGAAAACATAATGTAGATGGGAATTTAGATTTCTGCTGTAAGTGGAAATTTATATAAAATCTGATGCTTACCTGTAAACTTGTCTTCAGGGCTTATGGGTGAACCTTGCAAAGGATCAGCTATTTTGTCTTCTTGGACCCAATGGAGCTGGAAAAACCACAGCAATCAACTGCTTGACTGGCATAACACCTGTGACTAGCGGAGACGGTAAGAGGCCTTGTTCCTCGAATCTTTTCTCTTGATGTGTATAATTCAGCTCAATGGATCATCTATGGAAGTAACTATATGATATAACTTATAAACAGCATTGATCTATGGTAACTCTGTTCGAAGTTCTGTCAGTATGTCAAATATTCGAAAGATTATAGGAGTTTGTCCTCAGGTAACTCTCTCTCTTTCTCTCACATGAAGTTGCTCATAGTTGACATGTGCATTAGTGCTTGTTGCCGATTTCAGCATTTTTAAATACGAAGTTTCATAGGGTTGAATCTCAACATTTTTTTACATTGTGTGTTTTTGTAGTTTGATATCCTTTGGAATGCTCTATCTGGCCAAGAACATCTTGAGTTGTTTGCTAATGTCAAAGGCCTACCTCCAGCTACAATCGAGTCAGTATGTACCTCTAAAAACTATCTTATGCATCAGAGAGAATCTTTCGACTATCATCCTACCCATAAAGATTGATTTATTTGCTCAAATTCCAGGTAGTTAAGAAGTCACTGGCTGAGGTCAGACTCACAGAAGCCGCAAAAGTGAGAGCTGGGAGTTACAGTGGAGGAATGCGGCGTCGACTCAGTGTCGCAGTTTCCCTTCTAGGGGATCCAAAGTTGGTCATTCTGGATGAACCAGTACGTACTCCTGTTTCTTCTTCTTTTTTATGCATATAAACGAGCATTTCTCCTTCACTTGGTACCTTATATTCATTTCCATATGACTTTAGACTACTGGTATGGATCCAATATCCCGAAGGCATGTATGGGACATAATAGAGCGTGCGAAGAGAGGTCGTGTCATTGTCTTGACAACACACTCTATGGAAGAAGCTGATGTTTTAAGCGACCGTATAGGTATCATGGTAAAGGGTAGGCTCAGTTGCCTTGGAACCTCAATCAGGTTGAAGTCACGATTCGGTACTGGTTTCATTGCCAATGTTAGCTTCACTGGAAGCAACAATGAACATAGCCCTTCCGATGGAGATGCAGTCGGAACAACATACTGCCAGAAGTCTGTAAAGCAGTTCTTTAAAAATGTATGTTGTATAATTCCAACTTATTTTAAGTATTTGGTCCAGTTCCAAACAGCTGGTTTCTCATTTCGGACCGATCGAACTTTTTCAGCATCTAGATGTGGAGCCAAAGGAGGAGAACCGAAACTACTTGACTTTTGTCATTCCTCATGATCGAGAAAAACTTCTGGCTGTGAGCACTTAATCTCTGTTGGAACAATCTGTTTTTCAATCTGTTCTTTTGCTTTGCTTGTTAACCATTTCCATTTCTTCGACATTTGTAATCTCGAACAGAAATTTTTCAAGGAGCTAGAAGAGAGAGGAGACGAATTCGGCATAGCAGATATACAACTTAGTCTTGCAACTATGGAAGAAGTTTTCTTGAACATCGCGCGGCAAGCGGAGTTAGAAAGTGCTGCGGCCGAAGGACGACTAGTCACCTTGACATTAACATCCGGAGCATCGGTTGAGGCAAGTGCATCTGATGATAAAATTACACACACACACATGTATATGTATATGTATATGTATATGTATATGTATATGTATATGTATATAACTAAAAAGTAAATTTAACATATATTTTTTTAAATCCTTAAAATGCAATGCAGATACCTGTAGGTGCAAGGTTTGTGGGGATTCCAGGAACAGAATCTGCTGAGAATCCTAGAGGTATCATGGTTGAAGTCTACTGGGAGCAAGATGATTCCGGGACACTCTGCATTTCAGGCCACTCTGCCGAAATCCCATTACCTCGCAATGTTCAACCGATGGTTTCTCCGCCTAATAACCGGAACCGCTTCGGCCAGAGAGTGCCGATTCGGGGAGTTGTGATCGAGCCGAACGAAAGTTTTACACCTACTTCATAGTCATACATAATGGACACCATATTTGCATACTCTTTGTACATATTTGCTTAAACCACTAGTCTTCTTTCAGGTTTTGAGGTTTTTATTTTATTTTGAGTTAATTGCATCACACTATGATCCTAAATCTAAATAAGCTCCTAAACTTTTAAATGCATCAATTTCATCCTTAAACTATGACTTATGTTAAAAAATTGGTTTTCAAACTTTTAAATGTTCCTTTTTCATCCCCAAATTGTAACTCTCATTCAAAATTGGTCCCTAAATTTTTTTAACATTTCAATTTCATTATCAAATTATCGTTTATCACATCATATTATTATATAACACACATGACACATCAATGTTTACATTACAATTAAAAAAATTTATAATAATTTTATTTACATAGGATAATTTTATTTACATAGGATACGATTAGGCATATACTAGAACGTTTAAAAAGTTTGAGGGTCAATTTAGAATGTGAGGGATGAAAGTGAAACACTCAAAATCTTGGGGGACTAATGTAGAATGGTTATAGTTTGAGGATGCAATTAGAATGTTTAAAAATCTAGAGATCAATTTAAAATGATCATAGTTTGGGATGTAATTAATTCTTACTTTTTTTATTATGGGGTTTAGTGAATAATTTATTTTGCAACAATATTTTTTATTTCATTTCTAACATTTTTGTGCATAGTAGTAGAGGCCCTTTCTTTAATACGCATCTAAGAACCCAAGAACTGTAAATAGCAACAATACAACATCAGTAGCAAGGCAAGCTTAGAACAAACAAACGAAAGTAAATTTTTAACACAATGATGATTGTTTTGGGGCCATGTTCAAAGTTCGAAACCTATTGATTTACACTCACACTCGCAAACACCGAAAAAATCGGAAATTTTCAGAGGCACTTGGCCTATGCACACCTCTTATTGACTCGGTTTCAGTTTCATAGCATGTTCTAATAACTTTATACACCACAAAGCATATGAATTTTGAACCTAATGTTGCTGAGTCCTCAAATCTCAATGAAATCATCTCCTCCACTCTACTTGATTCGCCTTTGCTGCAAGATCGAACAAAAACAAAAGAAAGTGGATTTATTAACATGGGAAAATGGAAACCATCTTCGGTAAAATAAACGGGAAGCATTCTTTAGCTTTTTATGTTAAGGAAGCTTTAGAGAACAAACGCCGTACAGATCCAGGCCTCTATTTGTTTAGCCATGGGCAACGCTAAAGGAAAGGGTTAACTGTTAACCGACGACATTGCTGAAATATGTATACTAATTAAACGAATATAAAGCCTTTAGGGAAGTTGTACGAGGAAACATGTCAAACTTGAGACATGCTATGAGGAAAACAAAACTGATAAGTTCGAACCAAGAATCAGCATTTCATACCATTTCTGTCTCTGGATGACAATGGTCTGTCGCTTTTGCTCCCTTCTTTCCCTGCATGAACCAGTCTTTGTCCCCTTGGTGACTGTGAGCTGCTTTTACTGTTAGCTGAAAATGGCAAAGACTGGCGACGAGGGAGGTTATTTTTGTCATCTCCATCCTGGCCAGGTCGAGGAGAGCCTTGTAGTCTCAGCTTAGCCTTGGCAGATTCAGTTGCTGCCATGTAGCTTGGCAGTGGAGGACTGATTTGAGGCCCATTTTCTGGATGATCTTGTTTTGCAGGATTAGAAGCTTTCCTGCCGGTCTTCTGATTCTCATTGTTCGTTGAGTCGTCCTTCCTTTTCAGCTCCACATTTGCTATGGAAGTTTTATTACCATTAACAGTTCTATCTATTGAAGGCTTTGAATCAACAATGGCAGGATCCGAATGAAATATATCTGATGTCTCATTCATCACTAATGGCCACGACACAGTTTCAATGTCGAGTGATTTTGAAACTGCCATTGTCTCTTTTTTCATCTTCTCAGCTGAGCCATTCACTTTCACAGCAATCTCTTTCTTCACCTTTTCTACCGAGCTATTTACAGTCAAGGTCGTCTCTTTCTTCATTTTCTCAGCTGAGCTATTTACTGTATCTGTCTCTTGTCTCATCTTCTCTGCTGAGCGGTTTACTGTCACGGCTGTATCTTTCTTCATCTTCTCAGGTGCGTTATTTGTTGTCAAGGCTGCCTCTTTCTTCATCTTTTCAGCCGAATTATTTATTTTCAATGCTGTCTCTTTCTTCATCTTCTCAGCTGAGCCATTTGCCGTAGCAGTTTCTTGTCTCGTCTTCTCTGCTGAGCTATTTACTGTAATGGATGTCTCTTTTTTCATCTTTTCAGCCGAATTATTTATTTTCAAGGCTGTCTCTTTGTTCATCTTCTCAGCTGAGCTATTTTCTGTAGCAGTTTCTTGTCTCATCTTCTCTGCTGAGCTATTTACTGTAATGGCCGTCTCTTTTTTCATCTTTTCAGCCGAATTATTTATTTTCAAGGCTGTTTCTTTGTTCATCTTCTCAGCTGAGCTATTTCTTGAAGTTGTCTCTCTTATCTCCTCAGTTGAGCTAGTTACAGTCACGGACTTCTCGTCCTTCATCTTCTCAGCTGAACTATTCACTGTCAAGTTCATCTCTTTGTTTGTCTTCTCAGCCAAACTGTTAAGGCTCTGTTCCACGATATCTATGTTAGTAGTGCTTGAGACCTTCTCCGAACTTGGCTTTTCAAATTCAACCTCTGACTGCACTGGATTTTCTACTACAGGATTATGAACCTTTCTCAAGTTGCGTTTAACCTTTTCAAGCTCATTTTGTGGGTTTTCCTGCACTGACGGCTCAGCGGGATGGGTAGAAACTTTCCTCAGGTTACGCTTGGGCTTGTCAAATTCAGAGGTTGCTTGAACAGAGGTACCATCCAGATTTGCAGAACGAATCCTGCGAACACTCAGTTTTGGTCGACCTGTATCAATGTCAACATGACCATTAGCCTGTTTCCTCTGCAACTTAGAGCTGGAGGCTTTTTTCGGTTGAGGAACTGGTTTCCAGAAGCAGGATGCTGACCAGCGCTCTAACCAGATCCAGACTGAATTTGGTTCTCCAGCATCAACTTGGAGGCGCAGAGGCATTATAGGAAGTGATGAAGCAATAAGCTAAAGAAAAAAAACCAGCGGTCACTTGCCCAATGTGAAAGAGAAAAGAAAGTACAAGGAAAGGGACAAATCAAACAACATTCCAATTTAAGAAATCATGTCTACTGATAGGGGATAGCTAACAATATGCCTCTTAGCAAGCACCTAATATTTTTAGGTGTCATGAGAAACAAGACAGATTTTTAGGTTTGATTATGCGCAATATTTTTGTGCCATTGATACAGATTTTCTTAAATATATGAGAAATATCTATGCACAATCTAGTGACAGATAATTATCAATCAGACTTCCAAACATCTCGTATTTACAACACATTTGGTAGACAGGAAACGTTAGATGATCCTTTTGAGCCAACCTAATATTAATGAAATGAGAGAGTATGTATTAGCAAGAAAAGTTAGCATGCTGAAGCTTCATTGAACAAGAATAAAATAGTAGCTTTCATCTATTTCAGCCGATCAATTCGTTTCATGAAGCAATATTAATATCTGAAAACTCGGGAAATGAAAATGATTGCCCAAATAAATCATGTGCAATTGCTTCTTGCACGGTACCAGGATACAATGGATAAGACAAGCCTAAGGCCAGGTAATGACATAATGTTCTCCAGGTCAAAAAAAAACTTATAAGATAAGGATAAAGCCACCGAAGCATAATAGCCAATGCATGGAGTCATCTCCAGAAATGTGGCACAATATCAAGGTAAACTCTATATATTTTCTATTTCATAAATAATAAATATCGTAAGCACAATACCAGCCATACCTTATGAACAAAAGCATTTGCTGACAACCTTCCGATGCAGGCAGACATATTCACTCCAAGAGAAACCACAGGCTTGCTCTCCTGCCAAACAATGAAATACGAATTAACAAAGCAAATAATGGCCAGCTTACCTATTTCTTGAATAAATACAAATTTGGTGCAAGAAGATGAGGACAAAAGCAAAAGTACATGTTCTGTACTTCAAAATTTCATATATACTACTAAATCCTGCATATTGTGATTACTGGAAGTAAAAGATTACAAGCAATGACAAGGGTTAACTTCAAAAGCATTTTCACCACTCAAATTATAAATGACTACCCAAAGTACCTGCTATTAAGTTTTGCTCAACCCTCAGGCCAAAAATCTATTTTAACCATTCTCACTAAACTTGGTTAATGATGGTCTAATAAATGCATTTACAAATGGACCACCAAAGGGATGATGCAAATTTTAATATATAAAAGGTCAAGGTACACATATTAAATTTGAATGAAAAGAATGGGAAGTAAAAGATTACAAGCAATGACAAGGGTTAACTTCAAAAGCATTTTCACCACTCAAATTATAAATGACTACCCAAAGTACCTGCTGTTAAGTTTTGCTCAACCCTCAGGCCAAAAATCTATTTTAACCATTCTCACTAAACTTGGTTAATGATGGTCTAATAAATGCATTTACAAATGGACCACCAAAGGGATGATGCAAATTTTAATATATAAAAGGTCAAGGTACACATATTAAATTTGAATGAAAAGAATGGTGATTGTAGGATAAATTTCAATTATTAGCAATCAGGATGAGAGCATATACTAAAAGAATTTCCCAGATGAATCATGAATAGTAATTGCTCCACATTCCCAAAAAATTACCTGAAGATTCATTTGATTGCATTTCTTCTGCACTTCAAGACCACCATCAGAATGTCTGGCCATTACTCCACGAACATGAGCTTGTAGCTTGACAATTCCCATCATACAGCACAAAGTAGTAATAGCTTGTCTTCTAACCAAGTGACCACGAATAAGTGCCTGCAGCCTTATAATGCCTTTGAGGGCCCCGAATGCTCGGCGAGCCTTCACATGATTAACTATATTAGTAGAGGGATAATCTCAACCAAAGGCTCTTACTAAACTATTTGAAAATTGTTAGTAAAATTGCACAGGAAAAAGAGAAAAATACCAGGTAACCTCTAAAAGCAGCCTGAACAATGGTTGCTGCTTGTTTTTCCTTCATCCTTTCTGGATCATATTGCGAATCTTGGAGAGTGGAACTCGGAGAATCTATGCCTTGACTCACTGGCAGTGATATCTCATCATCATTAGAGATATTTGCACCCTCGTTGTCTTCCACTTCTATTTTCCTTTCATCCCTCTGGCTCTCATTAGCATATGCATTAAGCTGAGAAGAAAAGGGAGGAGCCTCGGCAACATCAGTTTCTGGCGCCCTGGCCGCAACCAATATCTCCTTTACATTGGCAGCATTCTGGAAAAATAACAGTTCAATTGAAAAACGGAAAGCATGCATTAATATTTTAGGACTGATGGAAAAAAGATGCCAAATCATGTTTATCTCTCAACTCCAGGAAAGAAATGATATATTCCCAATACAATAAGCATCAAAACATTCATGTGAAATACAACAGCTCCCAAAGAAATTTCCAGGCAGCTAACGTTTAAATCAGTTCATCTTTACATTTAGTTAATTTTCTCAGCAAATGGAACTAAGCCACCAAAATAAACCAAATGACAGAGCGGCCATCCATAAACTGAAAATTATTCATATATATGCTATAGAGAAAAAAAACAGTTGATAAACTATGACATAAGGAGATGGAAACACAGAGCTCGCATTATTGGATGGCACAGTATAAGAAGCAGTTCTTGCCTCTCAATCTAAGATGGAACCACAAGCCACAAATTATCAAGCAACAGGCAAACAGTGGCTGAAAGAGATATATAAATCAATTTCTTTAGTACAGTGTTCCTTGAACCAGATAAAACCAATAAATGGAATCCTAAGTAGAACTGTCAAGCTTTTTTGATAGAAAATACATTTTCTTGATACCCAAATGATTTAAAGGAAACACTTCTTATATCATAGCATTGCAAACAGTAATGTATTATCGTACATAATCTTTTTAAAAGTAAATATCATATTATAATATATTATTAGCGGTTTCTCATGCACATGAGCTAAACATCTATGCGTTGTTTAGTAGTAATTAGTAATAAATATTACCTCCCTTCCTTTCTGGTAACCAGTTTTCGAAGATCTCTTTCCAAAAAGCACCGTCTTAATCCATTTCCCTGGTGATTTTCCCATTACGCGAAGACCACTAGAAACTGCAAATACCTGTAATCGACTTTCAGCATCATTCTATGCTGTAACAACTTAAGAATACATTAGCCATAAACTCAAGAATCATTAAAAAAAATTTCAAGCGAAAACAGAATTACGCTTAACAAATTACAGTAAAATAAAAGTTCTACAAACAATTATAAACAGAAGGCAAAGCAGATTACTGGAATCAGCTAAGAATCCATTGATCTAACAAATTCAAAGCCAAATTATCAAAAATTTTGAAGAAATTAACGTAATTAGCCGTAACAGTTACGATCTACTGATCGATGAAATCAAAAGAAAAGCGATATGACGCCAAACGAAATTAAACAGAAGAAGGCTTTTTACGAGTAAAGAATTTACACCAGATCTGATACTTACCTCGCAAATGCAATACTTTCAAAGTTCAAATCTAACGTTCCTGGTATTCAAAAACACCGAAACATCAGATTTTTCTTTTCTTTTCTTTCTTCAAAATCAAATAGAAAATACAAAAAATGCAAAATTCGAGAAAATGTAAATCAAATTGTACCATGCGAAAGCTAGCGCATAACAGAGAGTAAGCTTACAAGCAAAACAAGAAGAAGATTTTCCAATTTTTTTGTTTTTGTTTCGCTCTGATTTTGTATTAGAGTGAGGAGTTCCAAAAAATAACTGTGCGAAATCTGGTACATGCGGTTCCAGTGTAATGATTTTTTAGTAGGATGGGCTGAACCGTTGGATGGGGAAACTGTTTAGAGATTGTAACCGACAGTGGAGATTTGATGATTGGGATTGTTTAAAAAAATGTATATATTTTATTAAAAAAATCATATATTCATATTTTTAAACATATATATATCCATAAATTATTTCAATTAAACATTGATTTATTTATCATCATTTTGGTTTTAATGTCTCAATCATCTATAAATCATGTCCATACAATTAAAATATTTAATTACATGTTACATTTATATTTAATATAGAATTTTATGTGTATTTGTTCACATTTTATGTAATATTAAATAAAAATAATTTAAAATATAAATCCAATAATTGAATGCGCATTTAATAAAATTTATATGAATTTTTTATTATTCTATACGTAATTAGTATTGAATAATTTTGGAAAAACATGAGTGTAATAATATAATGTTATAAAAATGATTTTAATTATACAATAAGTGTTCGAATAATATCTTTTTTTTAATAAGTACCTAAAGTATTTTTAGTTGAAATAAATGTTTGAATTTTTTTTTTGGCTAGAATAGATTTTTTTTGCTTGTTTTAAAGTCAATTAATGCCCATAATTTAGCTAAAAAACTTTAAACACATGTTTTAGTAAAAAATAGATAAAATTTAAGTATAATTTAAACGCTTATTTTATAGGTAAGCCTAAAAAATATATCAGCGTTGCCAAACGTGGAAGTTATTATTAATTGATAGCGGCAGATGCACGGGTGAAAGGCAATGATGCTAGATTTGCCGATATGGGACAACATCAATATATATATGATATAAAAATTATTTATTTTTGAATAATTATTGTAATATTATTATCCAAGAAGCAGTGAAAAACTGTTACAAGCAAACCCTATAACAGTTCCTGGGCCATCTTACAGAATTTTCCAGCCAGTACAAATGTCTTTATTTACAGTATCTAATCTAGAGTTCGTATATTGTACTCTATTACAAATATTATCTTTAATACAATCAATCAAAGAATCAGTAGTTTTAGAATTGCCACGAAAACATCTCCAGTTTCGTTCAGTCCACACATGACATATGAAAGGTTGCCAAGCTAATTTAAGAACAAATACGATGAGGGACTTCCCCTTGAGTTGCTGAATGCTCCATCGTAATTCACCATTCCAATAATATAAAAATTATGGGCTAAACTAATAATTCATAAAAAATATAAATTATTGTAATACTTTTAGCCAAGACTATGATATAACAATTAAAGATATTACATTAAAAATTATTTGATCTAGTAAGGTCAGATATCATATTTCTTAAATAAGATTAAAAATTTGAGTTAGGATCTTATAAATAAAACAAATTAGATTTGAAGATCGGTATTTGATATACTTATGGTATATTATAATTATTTTTTTATAAAAAGGAAACAAATGATTATGCTAGAAAATAGCATAGGATTGATTTTGCTAATTAGAATGAATTCAAAACAATCTAGAAACGTTTGTGATAGAATAAAATATATAAAAAAGGATTTTTGCTAATGAAGTTACTCTTTTAAGGTTATTGTATATTAACATCTCACCTAACTCAATGAAAATAGTTATCAAATCATTATATTTAATATGTATAAACAGATACTACATTGTAATCACATTTGGACTATTTAAAAAAATTAATACAAAATTTAATAAATTATATTTTATTTTATTTAGTATTTTTTAATAAGGCACACATACCACGCAGAACTGGTGTTCGAACTCGAATCACCTGAATGAATATTTCATATTAAAGTATTTTTTAATATACAAGAGGTGAACTATCAGAATTTTATTTAAGTTTATACATTTATGTAATATTTCATATTAAAGTATTTTTTAATATTTTATACTATTTTAATTTTTTATATCGCTTATATAATTATCTACGCTTAACACTTATTTAGAATTGACTATAAAGTCGAATAATTTTTTTTGAGGTTAGTTGTGTGGACGAGTCTTATTTTATAAATTACTTTATTTCAAATTTAATTGTGAATATTTTATAATATTATGATACTAATAAGTTTCAATTTAAACGATTTTCTTTAGTCACATCTGATATATACATATATATTCCTTCATTTTTTTTCACATGTGATATACATATATTATACAGACTTGAACTTGAAAATCGATCCACTAGTTATTAAAAATTTCATGTTCATCGAATTTTATTTTACAACTCAAACTTTATTTATTTTTTTTTTTTACAAATCAGGTTGAGTTTATAAAATTACGATTTTAGTAAGCCGATTCAAAATTTTCACTAATCAAATAAAATAATATTTTTTTCAAAAAATATAGTCGAATTTTGCTCCTACACTTACCTACCGTGAAATGAGATTTGGACGCAGTAACCATATTTCCTTTTCCTGGTTGTGACATTAGATGTTTCCCACCTATACCCTCACTGTCGGCAATCAATCACTGTTCATATATATATATAAGTTAAGATCCACTTACACAATGTAAAAAAGTTTTACACGTTTTTTTGGATCGTTAGATGAGGTGAATGGATGGCTCAGATTAACACCTTACTTTTTTTTCCCAAGTGATAATCTTCACATATTCTACTGTTTATCTCATCCATCCGTTTCACCCATCCAACGATCCAAAAAACGTGTAAAACTTAGAGAGTTTTACACTGTGTAACTGGATCTTATCCCTATATATATATATATATATATATATATATATATATGTTGGATACGATCAACTTACACTGTGTAAAACTCAATTACTTTTACACAGTTTTTGGACCGTTGGATGATAGTAATTAATGGCCCAGATTATTTCCTTATCTTTTTTTTCTCAAGTGATAATCTTCATATTTTTTACCATTAATCTCATCCATACATTTCACTCATTCAATGGTCCTAGATTAGTGTGAAACTAAATAAGTTTTACACCATGTAACTTAATCTCATCCATATATATATATAAACAACTTTAATTTGAATTTGTGCAACATTTTATTGTCCAAAGGTTTCCGTTGAAGAAGCAGCCCTATATATATATATATATAAACAACTTTAATTTGAATTTGTGCAACATTTTATTGTCCAAAGGTTTCCGTTGAAGAAGCAGCCCTATATATATATATATATAAACAACTTTAATTTGAATTTGTGCAAAATTTTATTGTCTAAAGGTTTCCATTGAAGAAGCAGCGTTGAAGAAGTTAAAAAATTTAATTCTTTTAAAACATGCGTTTGAGATTAAAATCAAGGCGTAAAATTCGGTGAAAAAACACAAACGTAAGGTGTTCGGTAAAATTTCTCTGGTCAGCAATCGATTTTCTTTTAAATGTTTTTCTAAACGTGTTGCCGAACGAGCCCTAAAACTATTGTTATCTGTCATGTGTACCAACAAACCATCACCAAAAGGGAAATGATGTTTTGATTTCCAGCTAACTACCCTTTCCATAGCCAGTAGTGGTGTTGATGTGTGGGATCCCTCAACAAACATACATTTTGTTAGCATTTAGTGCTTTGTCAATTGCAGGTCCACACTCTACACATATCTCTCATTTTCATATAAGGTGAAAAGTTTTATGTAATAACTTGTAGTATTTGGGGTTTATTCAGAATTCAGAGTTTAGGATTTAAGGTTTATGTTTTAAGATTTGGAGTTTTTGGGTAGGGTTTTAGGTTTTAAATTTTATAACTTAAATGATTAATATCCTATACACCGGCGGTGGAAAATAAAGTTTCCACAAGCGGGTTTATTTAGGGGTTTAGATGTTAGGGGTTTAGGTTGTATGATTTAGAATTTAAGAATTATGGTTAGAATTTAGGGTTTGGGGCTTGGGGCTTGGGGTTAGATTTTTAGGGTTTTAAGGTTAGAATTTTAGGTTTTAAATTTAGCCTTGAAAATAGGCATGCTTGTGTAAATTTTTTTTACACTGACAGTGTATCAAATATTAATCCTAACTTAAATAGGACGGATTGTGTTAATTTTTTACCCAATTTGCATATCAAAAGATTTTGACATTTTAGCATTTGGGTGAAAAATTAGGCAATCCTTCATATTTATATTATAAGATTTAAAATTTAAATCTCTAATTTTAAAACCCTAGATCTTAAACACTAACTTTAATCTTATATTCTGAACTATAAATATAAACCCTAGGCTAAACTCGTGAACTCTAAAATTAACAAGTTTTCTCTATCGTGTATCAAAGTTTTTCTTGAGTAATAATGGTATTTTGTGGAAGTCTAATACATGGTTTTCAAGCTACAAATGAAAAGGACATTTGAAATGCCCAATATGCAATATGTCTTATTTTCCTTGTACTAAGAATCAATCATTCTCAATTTGGTATTTTCATAGGACATCACAACCCTCTTTGAGCATACAAATGAAGAACTATAAACCACCTATGGACACTTCTATAGCTAAAAGTAAAAAAAAAACTTGGCAAGAAAGATAGTTTTTGAAAAGTTTGATGAAAAAATTAAATAAAATATCTAGAATATCGGGTAAAGAACATAAGTAGTCACTAAACTTCAAAAAATATCATTTTGATCACAGTATTTTCAAAAGTTACAAAATTATCATTAAATTTTCAAATTATTATAAAACTTTCTTTAAATTTATCGATTTGTTACAAAATGTTTATCCAGTTAACCGAATTGTTACATATTTCATAACATTTCAATGACCATTTTGTAATAGTTCGATAATTTTAATGACCATTTTGTAATTTTAGAAAGTAAATGACCAAAAGGATCTTTTTCATAGTTTAGTGGCTATCAACACACTTTATCTTAAAATATTTAATTATATAAAGTCTGACTGAAGTAAGTTGAGTCTATTGAGTTAGGAGGGCAACTAATTGAAGCAATACTAATGAGAATGACATTTGAAATGCCTAATATGCAAAAATGTCTTATTCTCCTTGTACTAATAATCCATCAATCTCAATTTGGTATTTTCATAGGCACTTTTATAGCACAAAGTAAACAACTTGGTAAGAAAGAGTTTAGAAAAGTTGGAAGAAAAAAAAAGTTTGTATAAAATATCATAATATTAGGTAAATTACACAAGTAATCACTAAATAAATAAAAAAGATCGTTTTGATCACAAAACTTTTAAAAGTTATAAAATGATTATTAAATTGTTATAAAACGATCGTAAATTTATCAAATTATTACAAAATGATCATTAAATTAACTGAATCATTACATATTTCATAACATTCAATTATCAATTTACAATAGTTCGATAAATTTAATGAGTCGAGTGTATCAAGAGAAAAACTAATTGAAGCAATAATAATTAATATTTCTTGTCGACACTATACGGATAAAGATTCGAATTTTAATATTATCATTTTTTCAGCATCGTTTTTTATTTTTAAAAAAAGTTACATTTAAATACGGGCCAAATAAGCTTGTAAAACATATTAAAGCCCAACCCAACTTATGTACACTATAAACTTGTTTTATTTCTTTCAGCCTCCATTTTAGGCTCCATTGTATTCCTCTCTAAAACCCTGCAATTTTTTTTATTCATTCAAAACCCTGCATTCTTGTCAGCCAGCCTCTCTTCTTCATTGATTTGAGCCCCTTCGTCAAGCTCAACCTCGGGTCTCATTGTATATCCCTTTAAAGGTAGTGTTTTTTTCCCTTTCCCGTTGGTGATTCTCGCGTTTTCTTTTGTTATTTCATTGTTTGTTTCAAGGGTTTGTTCATTTGTTCGCACAATGACCTTGCTTGATGTAATAACGAAGGCTTCAGCTAATACTGAGCTGCATAGTTCTTTAGCAGACCACCCCATAGTTCTAAACGCTGATGATATTTTCCTCAAACTAAAGCCCGAACCTGAAAACCCTAATCCCACATCGCTTGTTAGTCCCCTTACGGGATGGGGAATCTCTGAAACTGATGCTAAACTAATTGAATTAAGCAAATTTTTTTATACCAAGTTAAATAGAAGGCTCAAAGACATTCATAACTTCAATAAAGAAGAGTTTCTTGGTATGTTTACTCTATTTCTTGAGAATATTAGGGAGAAAGGTGGGATTTTTATCGGGTTCGATTCGAATGATTCTGGGTATACTTCTGTTTTGCTTGAAAAGGTTGGGTCTTTGATTGGTGGAGATGTTTTGAGTTTGGTTTTGGAAGCTTGTATTAGTTTGGAAATTTGGGAATTGCTGGAGTTGTTGATTGTTAATGGCTTGATCAAGCATTCGTGTTTTTCGAATTTGATTGTTAATCTTGCTGCCAAGAAGAGGTCGGATTTGCTTTGTCTTTGTGTTAAACATGCTCGTAATTTGGGTTCGGTTGAGTTGCTTTGCATATTGAAATATTTTCTGTGTCCACCTAAAGATGGTTATGGTAGTATGGTTATTGTGAGGAAGGCGTGGGAGAGTCAAGCTTTGCTGGCTATTGAAAAGGCCAGACTCGGAAAGAAATCACGGTTCACCAAGGAGGCTGCGATTTTGCTTATGGTTGCGCATGATGGGTTTTCGGATGCTGAGCTTTGTTTGCATTTTTTGCTAGCTTCAAACAATGTTGATGAGGTGATATTGTCATCATCGCTCGGTAAGTTAGTCGGTAAAGAGTTGATGAATTTGATTCGGTACCTGGGGAAATGGTTGAAAAAGTATGAAAGCTTTCCTCTAGCCATTCCGTGTCCCAAGGCTTCCTTTGGTTTGGGCTTGAAGATCTGTGATTGGGTACCCAAGCTTGAAGATGTCGCGAAATGTCTTGGGTTTCTCGTGGATGAGAACTTCTCTTCGTTGATGTTGAATCCCGAGCTTCGTGAAGAACTCAAATCTATCGAGGGAGTGGTTAGTTCCCTAGCCTTTGAAGCAAGATTTTGTTGTTCAATGGCAAATGTAATCGAGAAGTTGGGAGAAGGAGATATGCAGAGCTAGGAGTTACGGTAACATTGCATTGACACACTCTTTTCCGATCATTTGCACTGCCGCGTTAACTAGACTTATGTTTCTTTTGGATTGAATCAAAGTTATCTTTAATCTTTTTGTCTGCTCATATTTAAGTCTTTGAGTTCTTACGAATTACGATTGCTTCGTTTAGCTTCTATGTTTTGGCAAAATCATCTATCAGCAAGTTCGGAAATGTCTTATCTTGTAGCCTATGATACTTTTATTTAATTGTCTGTAAAATGTTTGATATCTACAAGAACCCTAGAGAAGTACTTAGGCAATGCATACACAGGTAATTTCTTCGGTTCCATGATTAGGCAATCATAATGACCGAATGAGCTTCGCTCGAAGCATTATATCTTGTTTGTAGAAACTGAAGCTACGTACCGGACGACCTTATAATTTTGGATAACATACTATACGTATGTAGTTAAGACAAGAATAGTATCATAGATACGACATGACACGGTTAATACAAATATTGTATTTACGAACCAAGATCAGGTTTTTTATTCGTAGGACCTTTTCCGAGTTCTTCGCCTTAGGAAGGATGTTCATTGTACTGATAGACCAGATAATTTTGGATGCTATTGAAAACATGAAATGGCACATGTTTAGTATAACATAGTACTAGTGTCCCATGCTCACTTCAATTCCTTGTAAAGCAAGGCAGGCTTGGCATAAGTTTAAATACGCCTATGGATCGTATGTAAGGAGTTCGATGCTCTTTAAAGTTATTGGGTTCGAGTTATGTGGTTGGAAAAAATAATACTACGAGAACCTTCTCATTTAATGATGTGTTTTTTTTGTTTGGTTTTGCATTTGGGGTCCAAAAATCCCGATTGAACGGGAAAGTATGCCTCGGTTATTGAGCCAACATGTTTGGATTTAAAAATCCAAACGTGATTTTGGGAAAATCAAAATAGTAGCTTTTGCGTTTCGGCGTGATTTTTACACTATATTTTTACACAATTGTGATTTTTAAGAAAAAAACTCTCAAACATAAATCACGTTACTTTAAAATCAATTATACACAAAATCAATTTTATAAAATTACTTAGTTCGGCCTAGACGCCCGACCCAAATTAAGAAGATTACACGGGGAAAACCGAAGCTAACTCGTTTAAGCCGACTTTGATTAATGGCCTTATTTTTTCTTTTTATCTTTTCTAGATGCATATTGAGATCCTATATGTTTAGCAAGACACATAGAAGTAAGCGACACAGCGATCGGATGTCAAACATGGGTTCAATTGCAAAACTATAACCTTTAGAGACTAAATTGTAATTTCTGAAAATTATAGGGACTAATCCAATTTTAAGATTATCAAACATTAATTAGTCATGTAACATGTATCCATGTTAAATTTCATCACAAACGGATCATCTAAACTCAACCAATTGAACACACAACATTCAGGGACTAATATATAACATTTCAGAACTTTAAAATATACTTTTAACAAAAAATAACGAACATGTATTGGTACGCTTAAGTTCGTATCGATAATCCAAAATCAATTTTACTACCGCAAAACCAAACACACACAATTTGGACCAAACTCATTAGTCCTTTCATTGGGTTTGTGATTGCTTTGATATCATTTGTTGACCCTGAAAGCTTTGTAACATAAGATTTTGAGTAAATTGTATCACTCGTTTTCAAACTACATTCTCATTCTAAATTGATTTTTAAGTTTTGGAAGTTCCAATTTTGTCCCTGGTCTATGGTTTTTATTCTAAATTTATCTTTAAACTTTTAATTGTTCCAGTTTCATCCTCAAATTATGTCCCTTATTTTAAATCGGTTTTAAATTTTGAATATTTCAATCTTATTCTTAAATTATTATTTATGTCACATTATATTATTACATGTCATTTAATATTTTTTATAATATTTTTATTTATATAAGATATGATTAGTATATATTGATGATTTGAAAGCTAAATCGAAATGTTTAAAATTTTAGGGATCAATTTAGTATGAGAGTCATAAATTATGAATGAATTTTGAATATTCAAAAGTTTAGAATCAATTTAGAGTGAGTCACAATTTGATGATGAAATTAAAACGATTAAAAGTTTAATGCTTAATTTAAAATAAGGATAGTAACTATTATCAATTAACTCTATAATTTATAATAAATTTTCGGAATCTCCCGATGTAATAGAAAGTTACGAAACAAGTAAAGAACATTTGATTTTTCATCTTTATTTCAATGAAACAAGCAATTCCAATTTCCACCCCCACAAAACAGAACATTTTGAAGTTAAGAATATGCCAAAACATAGGTTCACAAGACAAGAAAAGCTTTATGAACATAAACAAACCCAGAATATTTCAAAAACGAAAAGCACAGTTTCAATCCTATAAAAACGATGATACCATGGAGTTTTGTGTTATGTTAACTGTTGTTTTATTTCCCAATTAGCAACAGTAAAAGGGTATCAATCTGAAAATGGCGAATGCCGGAGACGCATTGAGTCGACGGTGGTCGAGCCATATCGCCGAGAAGTTTGTTCCCACATCGTACTGGACTGTGGATTCCGAAGGCAATTATTTGCTTGACATTGACCTTCCTGGGTTCAAACATGAGGAGGTGAGAATAGAGCAAGAGTCAGCTGGTTACATCAAGGTTGAAGGAGAAAGGATGCCGAATGAAAACAAATGCATATACATCGACCAAACCTTCCGGTTGCCGGAGAATTCGGACACCGAAAACATCCTCGGCAAATTCGACGGTCAACATCTCTGCATTACAGTCCCGAAGAAAATCACTGTGAATGCTACTGCAGATCAGAGTTCACAGGAACAAGAGGATGACCACGAAGACGAAGGAGATTGTAAAGAAAACGAAACCAAAAATGAAGGTGAAGGAATTAAGAGCAACAGCAGCAGCAGCAGTGACCAGACATGTCGTGTTCCTGGTTCAAAGAAACCGGAAGGTAAGTATAGTTTGTTGTCAATCGTAATCAACGGTGTCGAGCGTAACAAGGGGATTGTTCTTTCAGCTGTTGTATCATTTGCCATTGGGGTGTGGGTGTCCAAGCTTTGGGTCTAAGTATTGTTTGCATTGTTCATGAATACGTATTAACGTATACATAAATCTGTACGTATGTATATATGTATGTGTATGTCACATGTGTATACTTGTAACAAACATGTTGGCGTTAAAATATACATGGGGTTAAGTCATCTAGTTTGGTGTCTTTATTGTCTTGCCAAAGAATCAGAATCAACAAGTTAGTTAACTGATAAGAAACTGATAAATTTGGTTGAATAAATCGAAAATTATCGATTCGGTCGATTTCATGGATGGTATCAAATTAAATATAGAACGAATCGTTGTGAACAACTAAAAACGAAACTTACAGAAAATAGAACAAACTATAAAACATCGAAAACATCGGTTGAATAGTTCAACCGGTGGTGCAAATGGTGCCTAAACTGACAGACCCCAAAGCCTGGAACAAAAAGCCTGAAGGCAAGGTAGACGAAATCACCGGTGGTGCAAGCAGCATCGTCGGTTACAGACAGTAAAAAGCAGTAGTTGGGCAGGGCTGGCCACATTCTCCGGGCTAACTACCGACTTGATCATCATCAGGTCCTGCAACAGCTTCCCAAAAAGAAAATAATCAGTAACAGCATTTCGATAGATAAAGCAGTTTGAGGACACTGGTATTCATTCGCCAATCGTTCGGGTGTGGAAACAAATGTCTAGGGAGTTGAAATGTGCTTTCGTACGGCTCAAGTCGCTATGTTTGCTAATGATTGTCACTAAACTAGGTACTAACATCCGTTCCTCGAGTTCGAGATGAAGAAATGGATGAAACTAAATGAACAAATTGCTAATGATTACCTTGTTTTGATCCTTTTACACGCTTAGATTCTGTTTCTGTGGCTATGCACTCTCGTGGCCGCTTATGCGGCGGCTCCTCTTCTCTAAGTCCCAAAGCATACATATATCTGATTATCTGCATATGATGCTCGCTTCGAACAAGTTTTTTCAGGACACCTGCGAAACAAGTAATCGAAGTTATAAGTCCTGTTGGATTTCCCAATGCAAAGGAACAATAAACGACAGCTAAGGTTCATTCCAGGATCATGGCATCGGGTTTCTTGAGAATGAAGCAATTGCATGTAGATAAGAGAAGGTAAATAGTTTTATAGACTTTACAATGGTTCTTATCTTCCAAACCAAGAGCCTTAAATATGTCAGTGTTTTGAATATGTTGAGCAACAAACACTAAAACACCGAGAAGCTCATCGGCATCGAAAGCATCGGCCAGTCGGAAAGAGGCTAAAAGCCACAGGAATCCCAGAACCTCCAATTCATGGCCGGATTCAACTCTCATTTTTGTTAACCAATCAAAGGCAAGCTTAATAGCTTTTTCTCTAACACGAGGATTAATTTCGGGTGAAAGTTCCATCAATTGCTCTAACAAGAGAATACAACTTCTTCTGGCAACTTTTCCTTCAAACTCTCTGTCTCCTTTACACAAATGTGGAGGGTAAAACCCCTCCATTGCATCCAAGACGAGCTTTGCAGGGTCCGCTGAACGTTGAAGGGCCAAAGCAACTTCAGTACCTATTGAACCGTGGTCTTTCCAGCACTCATTTAGGAACATCTGCAAATTCTTTCCATCCATGTTTACACAAAACCGAGGACGTGCTCGTGAAGAATGATCGACAGAAGCAAGGCCCCTCTTCCTTTCAAGTTCTTTAGACCCTTCTGCAAGTTTCTTCTCCTTTGAATCGAGATCTTTGAACCTCTGCTCATACTTTCTCAAACATTCATCATAATGCTTCTCTTTTGCTTCAACCACCTGATAACATAGCTCGAGACTTTTTTCTTTTAACTCGATATCTTTACAACGATGCACGAATTCCTCCTCTTTCCTTTTAATCTCTTCCAACTGCTTTTGCACCCCTTTCTCGGTCGCTTCAAGCCTCTTGCGTTCATGCTCATATTGTTTTGCATCAATTTCAAGAACTTTGCATCGTTCTTTAATAGCCTTTTCTTCCAACTCAAACTCTATAAATCGCTTCTCGAAACTCTTCTCTTTCAGCTCAAGTTGCTCTTCTCTCGACTCATGCTCCCGCAAGCATTTCTCCAAATCTTTCTCCTTCAATCCAACTTCCTCTAATTTATCTTTTACCAATTTCTCAACCGACTTAACTTGATCCTCACGTTGTTTCACATTAAATTCAAGATCTCTAAGACACTCTTTCGAAGCCTTTTCTTCCAAGGCAAACTCCATAAACCGCTTCTCGAAACTCTTCTCTTTCAGCCCGAACTGCTCTTCTTTCGACTCATACTCCCTCAAGCGTTTCTCCAAATCTCTCTCTTTCAACCCAACTTCCTCCAACTTATCTTTTACCAATTCCTCAACTGACTTAGCCTCATCCTCGCGTTGTTTCACACTAAATTCAAGATCTCTAAGATGCTCTTTTGAAGCCTTTTCTTCCAACTCAAACTCCATAAATCGCTTATCGAAACTCTTCTCTTTCATCCCAAGTTGCTCTTCTTTCGACTCATACTCCCGCAAGCATTTCTCCAAATCTTTCTCCTTCGATCCAAGTTCCTCCAGCTTATCTTTTACCAATTTCTCAACCGACTTAACCTCATCCTCACGTTGTTTCACATTAAATTCAAGATCTCTAAGACACTCTTTCGAAGCCTTTTCTTCCAACTCAAACTCCATAAATCGCTTCTCGAAACTCTTCTCTTTCAGCCCGAACTGCTCTTCTTTCGACTCATACTCCTTCAAGCGTTTCTCCAAATCTCTCTCTTTCAGCCCAACTTCCTCCAGCTTATCTTTTACCAATTTCTCAATCGACTTAATCTCATCCTCGCGTTGTTTCACACTATATTCAAGATCTCTAAGACGCTCTTTCGAAGCCTTTTCTTCCAACTCAAACTCCGTAAATTGCTTCTCGAAACCCTTCTCTTTCAGCCTGAATTGCTCTTGTTTCAACTCATACTCCCTCAAGCATTCCTCCAAATCTTTCTCTTTCAACCCAACTTCCTCCAATTTATCATTTACCAATTTCTCGCTCGACTTCACCTCTTTACGACGCTGTTCAAGATCCTTCTGCTCTAACTCAAAATCCCTAAATCGCTCCTCGAAAACCTTCTCTTTTAAACCGAACCCCTCCTCTTTAAGTTTAAGCTCTTCCCGTTGTTCTTCAACAGAACGCTGAGCGGCATCCAAAACACTTTCCACATCTTTCCATTTAAGATTAAGTAAAATAACGGAAGAAGAACAATCATGAATTTCCTTCATAGTTCTTTGCAAGCTGATTTTTCTCTACTCGATGAGTTCTGATTCAGTTAACTTCTCCATCAAGTAACTCAAACCAAACACTCAAACTTCAAATCTCAATGTATATAGAACCCCAATGGCCAAACCCTACAAAAAAATAAAAACAAAATTCCTTGAGAGATTGAAAATAAGAGAAATTTATAGGAAACAGTGAAAATAATCAAAAGATAACAAGCCAATTAGCTAAGTAAAAAACCCTATTACAATGTCAAGGAATATAAACATGACAATCAAAACATAATGGCTACTAAAATCATAGAACTTGAATACAATGTTAAGCTTCTACTTTCACTTTGGAATTTTTCTCAGTAACCAAACAAACCCCAGAACCCCCGTAGCAACCCCAACTCCATCAAAAAAAAGCAGAGAAAATAACACACAGGGAAGACAAAAAGCCATGCAACCCACGAATATCAACGATCAATCAACATAAATAAAGATGAAACAGAAATTTTCTTAAAATTTAACCAAACATGAAAAAAAACCCAGGAAAAAAACCATACCTTTTAAAAGTGACACTGAATATGAAGCAAACAAGAAAATTTCTTTCTTTCTTTTGGAACTAAAAAGATTAAAGCAAGAGAGAAAAAGGCATTGGCTTTCTAACTTCTGTGAAGGATCAGAACATGCTTTTCGTACCTTAGCTCTCAGGTTGCTTCAAAATTTAGTGTAATGGGTTTAATATAGGGTTTAAAGCTTATGGGTTAAGTTTCAAGGTTAAAAATTTAAGATTTAAATTTTATTGTATAAGTAGGTATATTTTTTACTGACAATTTTATTGATAAATAAAAGTAAAACAAAAACATAATATATTAAAGATTTTAAAACATGAAAGAAAATTATATATTTAAAAAGAAAAATAATTGTATTCTAAGAATAGGGTGAATTATATTGATAAATATACATATTTTATATGGTCTTTTATATGTATCAAAATTTTACTCTTTTAAAATACACAATTATATTCTAATTCAATTAATTATTAGTTCGATAATAAAATATTTTTTCTTGTAAATATTATAAATATATTACTCAATTAAAATATTGTTAAAATAAGTTATTGATCATTAAAATATATTATACAATGATGTAGTCTGGTTTAATAACAGTTTGTCCTTAAAACTTATACAATTTATTAATTTGATTTCAATTCGAAACGATTCAATAAATTTAACTTTTCATGTTTAAATTTTTTATTATTTTAATTTGTTTCTCTCATAATTGTTACTACATTAATTTCTTGTTATATTGTTGGTATAGTAACAGTTTAGCATTAATTTATTGATGTTTTATGTAAGGATGGGCACATGCCAGGAAGGGTCATGTTTTTAGCCCGCCCGCACATAACCCGAAAATAAATATTTAAAATCTACATCTAATTCAACCCGAACATATTTTTTAAAAAATACGAAACGACCCGATCTAAAAATAAATATACTAAACCCGACTCAAATTATAGAAAATAAATTAATTTTACGGATCTAATTGTAAAAAATAATTTTAGGGGGCTAAATTGTAAATAAAAATTTATTTTTAATGATTTAATTATAAATATATATATATAAAGAGGGGTATTATTATAAATATCTCTAAAAATTATGAGAAAATTACACAATTAGTCTTGGGTCGGGTCGGATATTTTCTACCCTAAACCCGAACATGACCGAATTTACTCTTAATAAAAATCTAACACGACCCGACCCCGATTTTTTCATTAAAAAATCTGGCTGTCGAGTCGGGACTCGATCGGATCGAGTAAAATGCCCTTCCCTAGTTTTTATGGCATAATGTAATCATCCAACTATTATTTTGATTCAATGAACTCGTTTATTTTGATAGTATCACAAAAAAAAGATTAAGTTGATGAAATTTTTTAATACGAAGAGTAAAATTTATTGGAGTATTTTGAATTAGGATATAATTAATATAATGTATAAGTTTTGGAGCAACAAATGTTATTATACTAGGTGCATTAGACATTTGTCTCAATTTTAACAATAGAGTAGTTTGTTTTTAATAATATTTTGATCGAATGACATGTTTGTAACATATAGAATACAAGTAACATGTTTGTTATTAAATTCGTAATTAAGTGACATTAAATGTATTTTACCCTTAAAATACAATAGAATAAAAAGTGTTTTTAAAAGTTTTTGATTTTTTTTTAAATAAGTGCTTGATATTCTTTTTTAAAAGTTATTTTTAATAGATAAAATATTTATTTTGAACAATATTTTTTAAAATATAAAAAATAGTGATATAAACAACAACAAAGGAATAATTTGTCCAAAATCTAAATCCAATGTAATAATTTTTTTTGAATATGGCCATTAAATTTTTATTATAACCCTAGAAGATATTACAATTATAATGCATCCAAAAGAAAAATAATGGGACTATTCTATCCAATTTTTTTACAACAAAAAACAAAGAAAAATGAAAAACTTCTATAGAGATAAGCATACCATCAAAATCCAGAAGCTTCCTGAATCTCCATGTCTCAATCCAATCGAAACTCATAACTGATGAAAAAGGAGTGGTGAGTGATTAAAACTATCAGGCAGAATGTTCCACTACCCAGGACTGATTACATTGGCAAACAATCATCAACCGAGTGGGGATCTAACTTTGCGTGACCACCGACAAAATCATAATCAGGAACTAGCACCGATTAAAAACTCTATGCGAGTAACGATCGACCGCTAAGGTATACCGAGAGGACAGATGAAACAAAACCACAAGAACAAAGACAACATGTCACGAAGACAGAAAAAAAACGTGTCACAAGGATAGAGAAAACGCGTGCCATAAAGACAAAAACTTTTATTAGAAAATAAGAAAATAATAAACACCGGCAATCGACAACCAATAATTATGTGATTACCGATCGCCGGTTAACGCAAAAAATTAAGAGAAAAAATTACAGACGGCGTAGATCGTTAAAGAGAAAAAGTTACAATTAAAAAACTAGGCGGCTATATCCGAATGTAATATTTTTATGAATCGAATTTGATGCTTCATGATATTTTGACGTAAAATATATTACCTTAATTTAGATATTCACTTATGCGTTATCCCTTAATTTTAAATTTAATTACTTAATAAATTATTAAAATTTTTAAAATCAAATAATTTGACCTCTCATGACTCATGAGATTCTAATCTTAATTTCGTCCTTGGCTCTAGGACGCAGGGACTTATTTTTCCATTCTAACCTACACTGGTCGGCCTGGGGAATTAACCGGCGTCACACACGTGTAGGGTCCTGATTAAGCGTCCCCACAAGCCCCTCCGTCAAACATAACTTAACGTCTTCGACGCCGCCGGCCGCCGCAACCATCAAAGAAAGCGACGGAGCAGTCAAGTCCAACAAAGCCAACTACCGATCCAAATATTTCCAAGGACTTTTCCATCGTTCCAGCTCAGGTTCGGACGTTTCCCAACGACTAATCCATTCTTCTCATTGGCTTTGTATAATCAAATAATGAATTGCAAATAATGAATTGTATAATCAAATAATAATTAATTTATCAGTTTTGAGAGTTTCAAATATAAAATTTTCATCGGACAAATGTTCCGATGGAAAAACGAATGATTTTTATCGTAGGAGACATGAATTCAATTGCAATGTCTGTAAGGTGTATACTTTGTCAAAGAGTTATGAACAAATACTATAATCACATTTAGACTATTAAAAAAAATTCATCAAACTATATTAGAATTATACAATTTCTTAAAAAATTAAAGAAAATCTTGCATTTTAAATGAGATCATAAGCACTCCTTCATAGTTTTTCACTCGCAACTAAATAAACTCAAATTAAAACTAATTTAAAAGTTCATACATAGGTGTAGATGTAAGAACTCAACAAGCGGTTTTAGTAGGAAAAAAATTATATTTATTTTAAGAGATCCGGATTCAAATCGCTTTGTCTGCAATGCATTGTCAAAAGGTTAAGAATATGTATGAATATATATATAATCTTGTAATCACCTTAAGACTACTAAAATAAATTCGTGTAAACGTAGGTCTAGTCTTAAATTAAAATGTTTAAAAATTAAAATTTTGTTAACTATGTCAAGACTTCATTGGTGGATCTCATAATTATTTAAATATGAGAGAAACTTCATTACACAAGTCTTTTAATTTTAGAGGTTTAATTTAGGGTTTAGAGATTAAAGGGTTGAGTTGTAGTGTTTAGAATTTAAGGTTAGTAGTTAGAATTTAAGGTTTAAAGTTTGTGGTTTAATTTTTTTGGGTTTAAGTTTAATAATTTAGAATTTCAGTTTGTAGTATAAATATGCACGCTGTGTAAAACTTAAATATTATTAAAATAAATATTAAACCCTTTAAAACTTCGTAATAGCATGTCATTACTATCAATCGTTGTACATACGGCGGTGGCTAGCTAGATATGTAGTAACAAGTACAAGAATTCCACCGTAGCTTTATTCGGCCGTCACCGGTCACCACCACTGCAACCAAACATCAAGCGGCTACCCTTATTTGAGTTTGACCTCCGTTCACTGCGGAAAATAATCAAACATCTAGTGTTCTATTTGAGAAGAAAGCCACCATCTACCACCAAGTCATGCCCAGTAACAAGCTCAGAATCCTGAGAGGCCAGAAACACCACCGCATCAGCAACGTGCTTCGCTTTGAGCACCGCCCCTTTCAAGCTAGTGTATGGCTCAAAGAGCTGCTCCGCCTCCTCCGCCTCTTTTCCGAGGTAACGGCAGAGTAACGGAGTTCCCACAACAAACGGCGACACGCAGTTCACCCTAATCCCATGCACCCCAAGCTGTTTGCTTGCCGATCTTACCAACCCAATCACCGCGTGCTTCGACATGAAGTAATCGGTGTCCCTTTCACCGCCGGAGCTACCGCAGGTGCTCGCCGTACAAACGATGCTCCCTCTCACGTTTTGTTCCACCATGGCTCGGGCGGCGTGTTTCACGCAGGCGGCCATGCCGCGCACGTTGACGCTGAAAAGGCGGTTTAACTCGGCAAAGTCTAGTTCGAGGACTGTTTGAGCCGAGTTGCTAAATATCCCTGCGTTACTGAACATGATGTCGAGCCGCCCGTGGTTTTGGGCCGTCGACTGGACTAAGTTCTTCACTTGCTCTTCGTCGGTAACGTCGCAGTGCACGAATGAGCACTTATCGGAACCGATCGATTCGACAACTCTTTGGCCTAACTCATCTTGGATGTCGGCGATCACGATCATGCGGGCACCGTGGACGGCGAAATGGTGGGCGGTGGCTTCTCCGATGCCGCTTGCTCCGCCGGTGATTATGGCTATTTTGCCTTTGAGCTTGGACATCATACAGTCTGTTGAACTTGCTATTCAGAGACACTAGGAAGTGGACGATAGTGATAAGCCACCATTAGATGCATATAAAGCTTTATATGCTGTCATTATTAGGATAAAATTCGTCTCCCCTTTTCGGTGCCCCTACATATGCCCCAACACTAAAAAATACTACAAAATTAAAATCTAAGCCCTAACCCTAAATTCTAAATCCTAAACCCTACACCCTATACCCTAAAAATACACCCTACCCTAAATTCTCTAAACCTTAACCACAACCCCTAACCTAAAACCCTAAACTCTAAAGTTAATTTTGAGCGTAGGGGCATATGTAAGGGCACCGAAAAGGGGTAGGGGATTTCCATCCTCATTATTATGGTTGATTATTCAATTGAATCTAGTCAAATAAAATGTTTTCAGGTTAGTTGAGTGGATAAGTTCTATTAAAATTTATATTTTTATTTAATTTTTTATAAGAATTGAATTGTTTAAATTTTTTATTTAAATTTAATTATAAATATTTATAATATTATTATATTATTAGTTCTAATTTTAACACAAGCTTAACGTAATCTAAGCCTAAAACGAAAGCTTAAGGCAGTTGTTAAGTTTTTTTTGATCAAAAGGAAAAAAAAAAACTTGCATTAAAATAAGAAAACAGAACAAGGCCACAAGTTCAAACCAACGCACAATCGCCTAGTAACATGCTGAAGCATGCAGCCCGAGAAGACATCAAAGGAAAAAACATAGCAGGGATCACCCCTAAAAGACACAACATCCGGCAAGAAGCAACGACACATAAAATAAAAGGCAAACGAGAGTGTTACCGTAACCAAGGGATATCCCTAACTAAGAAAGAGGGAAAATCAACAACAAAGAAACCTTTGTCAATCTGAGGGTCGGCCTTGAGACTCGAACGCGGCATCTGAGTAAGAGCTCCATCCGGAGGCAGGCTTCCCTGTCGAAAGACAAGGTCCTTGTCAACTGGACTGCTATGATCGAAAGACCCGACTTTGAGATTGACCTAACCAGGGTAAACAACCCGGCATCGAACACAGCCTTCCGTTCGTTGCGGGAAAGCTTAAAGGCAGAAAACCAACGATAAAAAGGACCAAGCCCGGTAGGGCACTTCTGAGTTGAAAAAGTCATAATGAACCTTTGATCATTTGACACGAACCACAAAATTTATATTCTAAAGTCTAAACGTTAAACCATAAAGTTTATGATTTATAGTTTAAGATTTAAGATTTAGGGTTCATAATTTTATATATTATTTATAATATAAACATATTATATTTATGAATAATATATTTATATTATAAATATTATATAAAAATTAAATACATTACACCTTTATTTTTATATATTGATATATATATATATATATATATAGAAATAAAATATTTTATATTATCTATATATTAATATTGTAAAACCGAAATTGATTTTGATATAACACATAAACTTAAGGACCAATTTGCAAAATAATAAATTTTTAAGTACTCTTTAAAGTCTCACAATTGACAAGTATTTTTAAACAAAATAATATCTAAAGACATGTTCTTAATCATATAAAACTTTCTAAAGTCTTTTCTTATGTTTTTCAAGCCTAAGTATGCAAAAACGCCCAGGCGTATCGATACCCTCTTTGGCTACTGGAATTTTGTTTTTTCGAATATGATTCGAATATAATTACATGTTAAACATGATTCGAATATAATAGTTGAAAAAACATGTAATTATATTAGAATTATATTCGAATTATGTTCATATTATATTCGAATCATATTCGAATTACATTCGAAATATCATATTCAAATTATATTTCGAAAATAATTTGAATATGATTCGAATATAATATAGACATGGTTCAAATATAATTCTAATATAATTTGAATTTTGCTCAAAAAAATATATTTCGAATATAGCAAAATTCGAATATAATTAGAAGATGATTCAAATATAATTTGAATATGATTCGAATATAATACGAACATGATTCGAATATAATTTAAATTTTACTCAAAAACTATAATTCAAATATAATTCTAATATAATTTGAATTTTGCTCAAAAAATATATTTCGAATATAGCAAAATATGAATTAATAATTCGAATATAATTAGAAGATGATTCAAATATAATTTGAATATGATTCGAATATAATACGAACATGATTCGAATATAATTTAAATTTTACTCAAAAACTATAATTCAAATATAGTGAAATTAGAATTAATAATTAAAATTTAATTGGAATTCGAATCTAAAAAATTACTAATTTAGTATTAAAATATTTGTTTTTATTTATTTTTATTAAATATTAACATTTTAATAAAATAATATTATTAATAATAACAGATAATGGACTAAATTATAAAAATTAGAAACAAATAGGGGTCAATTTAAGGTAAAAATAGACTTTTCAATGACTAAATTGAACAAAAAACAAACCTGACAGACTTGACATGTCATTTACCCTTTAAATAAAACCAGACGGATTGACTTAGTCAACCCGTTGATGACGTGGCAGGATGTTATTGGCCGAATTTTTTTTAACGGAATGGGGCAAAATGGGTAACGACGAATTGTTTAAGGGGAAAAAGTGGGCAAAATGAAGTTTAGGGGACAAGTTGGGAAATCGGGTATACATTAGGGGGAAAAAGTTGTATTAAGCCTAATATTATTTGGGTTATATTTTGATACACAAGTTGTGTAAATTTTTTGGGTAGACTATCATGTTGACCACCAATCTTTAGGTAAAGTATTAAAATGACCACCTTAAAAAAAACGCGTCATTTGACTACCCAAACTATTAAAATGGGATCAATTTGGCCACCTGCCGTTAAGGGGCTAACGGAAGGTGACGTGGCAGTTAAAAAATTAAAGGTATAATCACACATTTGGTCCTTACTATTTACACATTTTTTCAATTTAGTCCTAATTTTAAACTAATAAAATAAATTAATTAGGTGGTGACACGTGTCAACACCTTATTGGAGGAATTTAATTATTTATATTTGATTAATAAATTATTTTCCTCCTCCAATCAAGTGGTGACACGTGTCACCGCCTATTTAGAGGAGAAAAATAAAATTAACCACACATGCTATCCAAGGGAATTGAACTTGGGCAATCTAGGTACAATGGCAGTGGCTTAACCACTACACCAAGCACAATTGTGTGCTTTAAAACACCAAATTCAATATATATCTATTTCCAATCAGTGTTCTCCGCCCTTCCCTGGGTTCTCATCGTCTTCATCTTCATCATCTATAAAATGCTCTGCAACCTGCAGAATTGAAATTTGATTTTCATGACCATAGTAAACCAAAGATTAAGGATACAAACTATCAAGAAAATCTCAAAAATCAGTGGAAATATAATCACATAAATGGAACCCAAAATATGCCATAAAGAGTGAGCCAAGAACAATACTCTCAGTGGAGTTATTGCTCCGGTACTGTAGGCTCTCGAATAATCTGCTATTGTCCATCGTCGGAAGCAGCTGGGTTTGAGATCATCCAGTGACTTCTCCGAGCTTACAGGAATGCATTTTATTGCCTCTTGAACTCGTTCCAGTGGGGATGCATTGGAAAAATCGGTTTATGTTCGTACTGTTTGATTGAATTGGTGATTGTCTTTGTTGTTGACATTGTTTCTTTTTAAACAGACGACAATTCGGTAAGGGAGAGTCGAGAAATGGCGGACCAGATAGACTATCGGTGGATAATCCCCTGAAATTATCTACGCGTGACCGTGACAGGCAGAGAAGCTCGCCTTCAAACCTGTCATTTGACCTTGATGCAGCTATGCGAGCGGGACAGCCTTCATGTAGCCAGGATAGTTTCTCGATCGATGCTGATTTTTCGAACAAACTTTCCATTGGATCTATAGATTTCACTGACCAGAATTTAGATTTTTCTATGGTTTCCGCTACCCCTACGGGACAACTGCCTCAAAGCTCAGTAAGAAGAATTCACATACAGTTGGATTCCCTTTGATGAAGATGAAGACGATGAGAACCCAGGGTAGTCAATTATATTAATTATTTGCACTTTGTATCACAAAAATGGCTTTAGCCCAGTGGCTTTACCGTGTCCTGCTTACCTAGGATACCCAGGTTTGATTCATGCTGGGTGCAAATGTTCCATTTATTTTCATCCACCAATCAGGTGACACGTGTCACCACCTGATTGGGGGATAAAAATAAATTTATTAAATTAAATATAAATAATTAAATTCCTCCAATAAGGTGTTGACACGTGTCACCACCTAATTAATTTATTTTATTAGATTAAAATTAGGACTAAATTGAAAGAATGTGCAAATAGTAAGGACCAAATGTGTAATTATACCTTTAATTTTTTAACTGCCATGTCACCTTCCGTTAGCCCCTTAACGGCAGGTGGCCAAATTGATCCCATTTTAATAGTTTGGGTAGTCAAATGACGCGTTTTTTTAAGGTGGTCATTTTAATACTTTACCTAAAGATTGGTGGTCAACGGGATAGTTTACCCAAATTTTTTTTACATAACTCTTCTATAAAGTCTAAAACCTAATTCCCTAACACTTTAAAACCTAAGCCTTAACCTTTAACCCTAAACTCTAAATTCTAACCATAAACCTTAAATTCTACACCTTACAACCTAAATCATAAACCATAACCTAAATCTCTAAGCCCTAAAATTAAAAAGCTAGTATAAATTAAAGTTTACACAAATTTGTGTATCAAAGTATTTTCCATATTATTAATAGTGTTATTTATTTCATAAAATAGTTTGAATTAATCTCAAGTAGTTTGAGATATATAATATTTCTGGTAAAATATTATATGATTTCAAGTAAGTGTAATAGTTAAGGTTTAATCTTTCTATTTGAAGGTCTTGAGTTCAAACCATTTTAAGCATATGGTTTTAATATTTTTCCCTCAGCAAAACGACGTCGTTTTGGACTAAATTAGACTTCAAAACAGTTGCAACAAAACGACGTCGTTTTGACTTAACGAGGGTGTTGAGAATTAACGGCGAAGTGATATTTTCGATTTACAAACTAAAATTCAGTGTTAATTTTAAATTTTTTTAAAGTTTGGTGGCATTTTCGAGCCAACGGCTATAGTTAAGTGACATGGGGTGTAGTTTATTTTTTTAATGTGTTTTGTACACTTAAGTTTTAATTGTTATTTTCCTTGTCTCGCTTTTTTTCCGGGAAAAAATCGGTAGATCAATAAGAGTGTATCACGTTTGAAAAAAAATAGTTGATCTTTAATTAAATATGGCAAATTACATGTTAAATATGTTTGGTTTTATTTTTATTCATTTTAATCCCTAAAAATCTATGCATGGAACATTGCACTAATCAAAAACCAAACCTCAATTCGTAAGTTCTCCCCAATGCGCACGGGATTCATGACTTGGCGTATCTGAGACACATGCATAAGAAAATGAGAAGGAATTAGAATAATTTCTTATGTTAAATTGTCATTATGGGATGGAAATCGTCAAACTATGCCATTTTTTTGGTGTTCTTGTGCTAAAAAAATGAATTTCGAGTTTAAGGTTAGAGTTTATGGTTAGGGTTTAGAGAATTAAGGGTGTGGTGTATTTTTAGGGTGAAGGATATAAAATTTAAGATTATGGTTTAAAAATTAATTTTTTAATATTTTTAGTGTAGGATATAGTAAAGGACAAAGAAATTTTGTTCCTCATTCCAGGGATATATCTTTTATCTCCGAATTTAATTGGTCAACTTTTGTAATAGGAGTATTATTTTCTGAAATGTGATGAATTAACAAGCTTTATATCTATATTGAGATTGCTCAAAATTTCATATGTTAATTAAATTTTAAAACGGGAAAATTTAAGTCTGATACAAAAGAAGTGGTAAAATAATTAATATAAATTCGTATGCAAGGGACATAAAGAATTAATGTAAAAATTTGCCTGATTTACTACAGGTTGTCTTATTTCTTTATGTTTCTTTTAGCACATTTTCCCTCCAAAATAAATAATATTCTTATATTAAAGCTAAAATATCATTTTCTTCTAATGCTATGATTCAAATCGACTTTCATTTTCCTCAGCTCCCCTTACTTAACACTACTGTAAACTATACACATAAAAATCTATATGAAAAATAAAGTCTTTGTAACAAAATACTACGAGAAGCTACATGAAGAAAAAAAAAACAGATAAGCATATACGGTAAAGTTGTTAAAATGAATATTACAACTACTTAGATAAAATTGGGCATGAACCAAATTGGTGGAGGCCAAATTGATAGTTCTGAATCACAGGTTTTGTAACCCGGCAAATGTTGAATGCTTCCATCGCTCAAATTAAAGATACCGACATCACAACCACCTACAATCCCCTGGTGATGTTGCAACATGTTGTTGTCCGTAAAATAAATGCAGTTACCAGCATGTCCAGGAAAGTTTTTGCAGGACAGGGCGAAAGATGAGTTCCATCCCAAAAATAGCATATCATCGCCAATAGAATGAATTTCATACCATTCTCCACGACTTGTATCAGGCTTGAAAACCCTGAAACCACAAGTCTTGTACGTGCAAATTGAGCGAGAATCGAGCTCGGAGATACCAATTCTTGACAGGATGTCGACGGTGCGGTGTACCATAATCAGCCCACCAGAAGACTCAACTAGATAGAACCTAGAATCTAAATCTTGGCTTAACTTTGACACCAATGGCGTCTTCTTCGGGAGGGAACCGTGGATGTCGAAAACCACTACACTTCCCTCACAGTCCACAGCATACAATTGTTGTTGGTGAAATATAACATCACACCAATATCCAAGGTCGAGGAAGGACCACTTCTTGTCCCCACGTTTACAATATGCCAACCCTGCATAGTTACCGTATATGGCCACAGCAACAAAATCCTCATCGGAATGTGGACTAGACGACAATATAACCTTCTCTATAAAGGCATTTCTAACAAGATCTTTGCTTTCGGTAAAGAAATAAAAGCCGCTAATATCATCATAGCCTCGGATGCCATACTCACTGCCGGGCTTATCGGCTCGATAGTTGACTACATCGGGAAACTTGGTTCTGGGTGGGAGATTCACTTGAGCACCTGTGAGTGGATTAATAGCACAGATTGAATTGTTTTTGTCTATGTTGACTACCCAACCATGGGAGGATCCTCGAAACAACATTGCTTTATGAGGATCGGAGAGCTCAAGACAATGGACTTTCTTCTCCAAGGGGTCAAAGAATCCGAACGATGTGCCGCTGCCGATCTCGGTTTTGGTTTTGAGTGGTACCAATAGCCATGGCAGTAGATTTTGTTTCTGGTGATATATCTTCGGTAAGGCCAACTGCCATGACGAGCACACACATCTGCATTTAACTTTATCTCGATACAAGTCTAGTTTCTCTTCAATGTTCCTCACTACATCTACCGGGAGCTCAGACCACCCACCCATTGAATTGTTTCTTCTATTCGTGTACTGCACATACAAAATTCATTTAGATTTTATTACTATTGATAGGAATAAAGTCCTCGAAGAGGATACAAAATATAAACACCTGCAATTGCAAATACTGGGACAACCACTACAAACCAGTTTCAACGCCAATAAAGAACAGTAATCAAACAGATTGCCACTCAAAAAGACAAGACAATTAAGATTCATGCCATTGTAAGAACGGCTATCAACATACACTACAAAATTGAGAGGAGAAGCGAGAACGTACTTACTTGGGAGTTATGAGTCTTGAACTAAACACGAACCCTAAAATATATATAGGAAGAAAGGTGGAAGAGCCTTGAAACTTGTTAATCAGACTACAAACTGAACGTACAATCTCGATATAAATAGTTGGGCTAAGGTGCATGACGAATACTTGTAGGAAAAGGATTGTTAAACTTTGAAATTAACCTAAACACCTCATATTAATTTAATCGTCAGAGAACCAATGGATGTAGGAAAAGGATTGTTAAACTTTTAAATTACCTTAAACACCTCACTTATGGGTAAGGTTATATTTCGATCACCCAATTATTAAAATTTAAATTTAGGTTACTCAATTAATATTATGGTTGCACTGGGATCACTCAATTAATATCATGGTTACATTCACCCGTTAAATCATAAATGTTGTCGATTAATTAGGTATAATGATAGTTTTAGTCTTTGAAGCTTTTATATTTCATCGTTTTAGTTCAAATTTAAAATAATTCAATAAATTTAACCCTTCATATTTTAAAAATATACAAATTTAATATTTTTATATAAAACAGATTTCTTAATTTCTTTTCATTAAAAAATATAGTTTTACAATAATTTTGCAGCAGTAATTTTTATTTTAAAACAGACTTGCAGAGAACTTAAAAAATCTGATTTATAATAAAAAAATCAATAACTTACGTGGTAGCAGTAACTAAAACTTGAACTTTTGTAGAAAATTACGCGACAATAGTAGCTAAAACCTGGAGGTTTTCATAAATAATTTTAAATAGATTCAATGCTTTTTAATTTTAATGTAGATAGTAATTACAGATCTAATATTAAAAAATAATTATAAATATCTTTACATTTACAAATTTGCATATTAGATTAATGGGTAAACTACATAAATAACCACTATACTATTGAAAAAGTCGCGATTTGACCACCTTACTTTTTTTCGAAGCAATTAAACCATCATACTATTAAATTAGATGCAATTTGACCACCAGCCGTTAGAGGTTAACGGCAGGGTGACGTGGCAGTTAAAAAAATATTGGTATAATAACACATTTGGTCCTTATTATTTACACATTCTTTCAATTTAGTCCTAATTTTAATTTAATAAAATAAATAAATTATTTAATTAGGTGGTGACACATGTCACTACCTTATTGGATGAGTTTAATTATTTATATTTGATTAAATAAATTTATTTTCATCCTCCAATCAGGTGGTGACACGTGTCACCACCCAATTAAAGGATGAAAATGGAGAAAACCAATAACGCACCCAAGGGGAGTCGAACCTATGTCTCCCCTGCACGATGAGCGATGGCTTACCACCACACCAACTGCTGTTTTGTGATCTAATTCCTGCAATATATTATATGTACGTATTTGTTTTCAAAGGCAGCACCCTAACTGGATAGAATCCAAGCATAGTCCCTCACAGACTCAGGCCGAGACAATGGTATTATCAAACCGAGACAAATGTCGAACTGAAATAATAAGATAGAATGTTATTATATGTTGAACTGGAATAAAGAATGCTAATGAAACATGTTGTTGTAGTGATCTAATTTCCTGATATTTTCATTTGTTTTGCAGTCGGTAAAGACTCGTGTCATAAAGAACAACCTAAATCCGGTCTGGAATGAAAGTCTAATGTTGTCAATTCCAGAAAATGTTCCTCCTTTGAAAGTGGTGAGTTTGATTCTTTCACACCAAAAGGAAAACGTGAAATTTGTTGTCTGGAATTTACATATAGAAACATGGAAGCTTAAACTCACTCTACCTTGTTTTATACTTTGCAACATAAGTTTTGCTACGCTGATACTCGTGTGTATGACGCCTATATTCGATTCATGTTTAGGCACAAATACAGATATATGACCCTCTTAAGACTTCTAAATGCATGAAAAAACTAGAAAATTTTGAACATACTTGCATTTGAGTTGGAAGTTTTAGGTCCAAATGCATTGAAAATTTTAGAATATGCATATCTGACACTACATCCAAGTCTAGTTAGATAGACTGGTGTTCTTGCATTCATGAATATGCTGAATGCCGATTATGGTTCAGTAAATGATACCTGGGATTTATATGCAGTTTGTGTATGATAAAGATACTTTCACGACCGATGATTTTATGGGAGATGCCGAGATTGACATTCAGCCGATTGTTGCGGGGGCGAAAGCCTATGGAAAGTCTGAGATTAATGAATCGATGCAGCTCAGAAAATGGGCGTCAAACAAAGACAACCAGCTAATAAGCGATAGTATCATAACATTGACAGATGGGAAAGTTAAACAGGAGATCTCGTTTAGGCTGCAAAATGTTGAGAGAGTAACGTTAGAGATTGAACTCGAATGCGTCCCGCTTACGCAGTAGTGGTCGTAAATATTCAGGTACATGTTGAAATGTCTTAACTTGATTCGTCGATTCGACATTTGTCTCGGTTTGATAATACCATTGTCTCGGCCTGAGTCTGTGAGGGACTATGCTTGGATTCTATCTAGTTAGGGTGCTGCCTTCGAAAACAAATAAGTACATATAATATATTGCAGGAATTAGATCACAAAATAATAGTTGGTGTGGTGGTAAGCCAGCGGTCATTTTGCAGGGGAGACACAGGATCGACTCCCCTTGGTTGCATTAATGGTTTTCTCCATTTTCATCCTTTAATTGGGTGGTGACACGTGTCACCACCTGATTGGAGGATGAAAATAAATTTATTTAATCAAATATAAATAATTAAACTCCTCCAATAAGGTAGTGACACGTGTCACCATCTAATTAAATAATTTATTTATTTAATTAAATTAAAATTAGGACTAAATTGAAAGAATGTGTAAATAATAAGGACCAAATGTGTTATTATACCCATATTTTTTAACTGCCACGTCACCCTACCGTTAACCTCTAACGGCTGGTGGTCAAATTGCACCCAATTTAATAGTATGATGATTTAATTGCTTCAAAAAAAAGTAAGATGGTCAAATCGCGACTTTTCCAATAGTATGGTGATTATTTATGTAGTTTACCCTAGATTAATTAATGATTTCAAATGAAGAACTTTAGTGTTAACCATGTTATACAAGTGATTTGGAAGAAAAAATGACTAAATTGATATATTTTTTAAATATGGAGGGTGACTCAAATGTAATATTATCTAGAATTGATTGACCCAACTTTAATCTTACCTATAATTGAATGACTTAAATGTAACTTTTAATAATTGGGTGACCCAAATGTAACTTCTGGTAATTAGTGACCTAAATGTAATCTTACCCACAATTGAGTGACATTTGTTGTAGTTTACCCTAAATAATATTTAAATGCAACTTGCCGCGACAATAGACTCGGCGGGAAATTCAGGAGAGAAAACTATTTTGAACTCGAAATAAGCGAGATTGGGAAAAATGGAAGGCAGCGAAAGCGAAGCAATTTTCGATTCTCTGAACCTAAATCCCCAGCTGTTCATCAAATGAAACGCTGAACACAGTTGATGATCTACTCAACGATGCATTCGATTTCTATCTCCAGTATATTTCTCCCTCTCTCGGTTTCTCTTCATCTTTCTATTATTTTTCCCTCTGTGATTTCTCTAAAATTTTGTAAAAAATTTGTGAACACTTGCAGAGAAGCTTCCAAAATTTTGAAAGTCGAAGGCACTGACCGTTCCAATGATCTAACTAAGGTAACCTGCAATTTTATTTTATTTTTTGTAATTTTTTATTTATTATAGCTGAAAATGATTTATAGTTTTAAGAATTTTGCTAATAATAGTTCCTGCACAAATTAGTTTGCTTTAAGTTTAAAATTTAGATGACTTGATTTCGTTAATCATGTATCACATGTTGATTGTTCTTTGTTTATTGAATTCAATCGTTTCTGCGTTTGTCCATATTTTTCTTCTCTCGAATTCTTGAATGAAGATCAGTTAAAGGTAGCTTTGGGGAATTTAGACTTAGAAATAGTATAAATTATGTAGTAGAGCACATGTATATGTAATGTTTATGATTATCTTTTAAATTTATATATTTATTACATAGGTGAATTTGAAGATGAAATTCATGTCCTATATCTTGCAAATATATATAATCATATTGATTTTTTTACTGATTCATATGTATTAGTATATATTTATTTCATTCCTACAGTTTATATAATAAATGAAATACAAATCCAAATTTTCGAATTCATGTTTCAAGTATAGCTTAATGTTAGAAATTATTTGAATTGACGAAATAGAGTTGAGGAGTACTAGGAAATTCAGGAAAAGTAATAATGTTGTCACATTTTGAAGAACGAGGAAGGTTGAGTCTGTTATAGTAACAGTTAAAGACCTGACCCTTTTCCTGATGGCACACTAATTTTCTGGTTTTTTGTTCTTTTTTAGGGTGTTAATTATATTTGCAATATGATTCAATCAAGTTTGGATAAGCGGCTTGCTATGTGCGAGAAGTACCGTCTTCGCCACTGTTTTACGGTTCCTGAAGGTTTTTCTTTACCCAAAAATGTAGGTTTTTGCTATGATTCTTCTGTTCAGTATTACTTGTATGCAAATCCTTACATGTTGAGAATTGGGTTTTATTGTTGCATCATGCATGTCGAGTTTATTACTTGATATTCCCTTGACTTAAATGGTGTAAAATGTATAGAATGCTAGACAAAATTGAAACTAAACTATTGGAGAGACATGGAGCTTTTCTTTTGTTCCTTTTTTATACTAAAGAGATATGTGGCTGTTTGTCATGATATAACATGAAATAAGATTTTATAGCCTTGGAATTCGCATTTAGGTTGCTTTGAGAACTTGAATTTCAAAATAGTGCAATTCATGCAATAAAGTACATGTAATTATAATATCCATGATTATTGTTCAAATTCATGAATTTGTGCGATGCCTATTTAGCAGTAATCTGAAGTTCCTAGGGATATTTCTGATGTTGTAATTCATAGAGTGAGTTAAAAAAAAATCTTTAAATTTTTAATCATTTTGAATCTTAATTAATTTTGACATAACATGTGCGTGTATATGTTTCATTCTCCCAAATTCCCAATTTATATAACAAATGAAATCTAAATCCAAATTCTCAAGATTATATTTCCAAACATAGCATTAGGAAAGTAGGGATCTTCAAGCTAACATTATTGTAGAAAATTGCAATCTCAATAATCTGCCTGTTAGTAGGATTGACAAGAGGCAACTACTAGGCAACAACCATTTTTCGCAGTTGGGAAGTTGGGACAAAGATAAAAATGCATATCATGAAGATCTTCAGAGGCAAAAGATGTCAAAATTTTGCTATGTGCTAGCAAAATATAGAAGTCTAGAAGATAAAAAAAGAAAAGAGATGGAAAACTCTTCATAAATGCACGCTTAACTTGTTAAAATATTCCTGTACTTTATTTATACCTTGTTAAAATTTTCTTTATTTTAGTTGTAACTGTGAACTCTTATGTATTTTCCTTTCTAGGATGAGCTACTTGCTAGTTCTTCAATGATTCCGGATGCTCTATCTGAACCAGATGTGGATGCAGAGTTGGATTCATTAAGGAATACACTTACATTGGTGAGAGGGATTCTTAATTATGATATATATGCCAATGTTGCTGGAATGTTTATTTGCATGGAATTTTTTCCCTCTATTGAATATGTCTAAAAGAAAACTTCTCCATAGGTTGGGGCTGAGACTGATAAGCTCAACAGTGAACTTCAAGAATTGGAAAGGCAGTCTGCTTCAAGAGGGCATTGCGCTGAACTTATTAATGAGACACTGCAATTGTATGAAGACTCCTCTGTGCATGACATGTTCCAAGGTAATTTACGTTGCCTAGTATTGCATTAAATCCATGAGATAGTGCTTACTGCTTAGAAACTTTTTCCATCCAATATCATCCAAGCACCAAAGACGCTCTCGAAATATGTCGGTAACCGTGTTATCTGGACTACTTTGGTAGTTGTTTATGTTTCTTAGAATCTTCATTCTTCTTAAAAATACTCATATCCTTCTCTCGTGTCTGACATATCCTGGCATGGTTATTGGGATATGACCTTTCAAGGACCCTTCAAATACATTGAAAAACTTTAAAATATCAAATAAACACGTGTTGGACATATACCGAGTCCAAGTAACCTAAGCAGTTGTTGCATAGAGTGCTATTTGATAATTTCATTTCTGTTCTTTCATTTTCTTTTATGCTTCAATTCTTGAAGCAGCTGCAACACTGCCACAAGTTCCTAATTTTAGGGTCAGTTTTATTGTTGCAACCAGTTTGAGCCTTTAGTTAATCAAGAAAACTTTGTCAAAGCCTTTAGTATTTCATGCTTACGAGCAGAGAGGGTTTATAGTTCCCTTACAGATGACTTCACCTTGAATCCGAATCCAAAGAATGGTACAAAATTCTTCCCGTTTCAGTATGTGCACACTTACTAGATCTTTGTATTCCATGCTTGTCTTGTAATGTTTCCGATTCATGCTTGATGTTTCCTATGGGTTTTCCCCATCTTCTTATGGCGCAGCTTAACGGAATGCGCTTCGCTGGTATGTTGTGCCAACGATGTTTCGGCGGAGAACGCATTCCCGCAGTTGCTGCAGAAAATTTTATAACTTCTGTGTGACGACTTGCAATGATTGCGTAAGTCGTCCTTTTTCGTGAATGACTTGTGGCAATAAATGCATTTATGATCCTTTGCCATTCTGTAATACAAAAAAGAAAACTTAATGTAATTAGCATGTAGATGGAGAGATACGTTCATTGGACCAAATCCCTCATATATATACTTCTTAACAGGATAGAAAGAAAAAGAAACTCTTTAGTCTAAACGTTCAATCAGCTCAAAACAACTCTATATGTAAGTATTCCATTGCGTAAAACAAAAAGAACAGTTGATACGACATCATTATAGAGCAAAGCAAGTATTAGCATTAGGCATGTCATAACTGAACCCTGAAACGGAAACTCTGAGTTCTTTGTTACCATCAAGAATTCAAAAAGAAAGAAAAGGAAACTCTTTAGTCCAAACGTTCAATCAGCTCAAAACAGAGGAGATTATAAATGAAAACCAACACGGAAGGAAAACTATTTCTTTTTTTTCTAGGCGTAAGAAAGTGAAAAGGAAAGAAAATGATACCTGTGAATCCTCAGGAAAGTTCTTTGTTACCACAGTAAGGTTGTGGAGGAGGAGATTATAAATGGAAAAAAAAGGCGCCAAAATCTGCTGAGAAAGACAGTTAAGAACTCTTAATTATCTGCCCTCTAAACACCATTAAGTTAATTAATAATAATTAAAAATCTCAATGATTCAACATATAATTATAAATTGTTTAAAATAAAATTTCAGTTAAATTATTTTCTATATACATTATATTTTTATTTTTTTAAATAATTAGATCCAATAACAACCTTAATCAATCTAAAAAATAAAACTTGAAACTCGAAACTTGAAACTCTAAAACCTAAACATGAAATCTTAAACTCTAAATTTAATATTTAAATTTAGGATTTATAATTCAAGTTTAGGGTTTACTTTCTATTTAAATTAATTGTATATATATTTAAAAAAATTATATCATTAATATTGTAACATTTAATTATTTAAAATATTAATATAATTATATTTGGATTATTATTCTATACACTGGCGGTGGAAACTTTTTGTTTTCGCAAGTGCCTATAATTGGGTTTTAATTTAAGGTTTAGAGATTTGGGGTAGGGATTTAGAATTTAGGGTTCATGCTTAGAATTTCATATTTAAGTTTAGAATTTAGGGTTTAGGATAATAGGGTTTAGGTTTTAGGATAATATAGATAGGGATTTAAATTTTAACCTATGAATTCTAAATTTTAACTCTAAACCCAAAATTCTATCAACAATCCCTAAATTCAAAACTACTACACTTATACCTCTAAACTTTAAACCCTAAACGGAGTCCTTAACCCCCAAAACTAAGGCGCTTGTGTAAAAAAAATTCCACAAGCGCTTGTGTAAAAAAATTACCCATTATATTTACTGATATTTAATTTTTATTTTAATTTAGAGATAAAATTAGGGCTGTAAACGAACCGAACGTTCAGCGAACCGTTCGGCGGGAAGTTTGTTTATTTATTAAACGAACAAACATGAACAAGATTTTTTGTTCGTTTAATTAAATGAACGAACACGAACAAAGGGCTTGTTCGTGAACGTTCGGTAATACGTTCGTTCATTTATGTTTGTTCGTTTGTGTTTGTTTATGTTCGTTCGTTTATGTTCATTTAAGTTTATTCACATATGTCTAGGAGTGTTCATTGTTCGGTTAAACCGAACTAACAGACTGAACCAAAACAAAATTGGTTAATCTATTAGATAATTTTAGGTTTTGACTAAAATTTAAGAGTTTTTTCAAATTTCAATTATAGATTAATTCGGTTTAAAATCGGTTAATTAACTGAATTAATCGAACTAACACAAAATATTAAATATTTAGCACATTATGTATGTTCGTTTATGTCCGTTTGTGTTCGTTTATGCTCGTTTATTATTTAAGCGGACAAACATGAACGAACACGAACAAGCTACATTCCTTAATGAACGAACACGTACAAGAATTTTTTTGTTCGTTTATGTTCGTATTCGTTCATTTGTTCGGTTAAAGTTAAACGATCGAACATAAACACATCTTCGTTCGTGTTCGTTCGATTCGTTTACATGCCTAGATAAAATTATAAAATCCTTACTTAAATTTAGATTTACCGAAAAGTAAAACAACTTCAAACCAAAGTATCCGATGTAAAATAAAAAGTTACGAGCATCTACCATGAAACTCAACTAGTGATTTTAGTGAGAAAACGAATAATGTTTATTTTAAGAGATTTGAGTTCAATCGTTTTGGTTGCAGAGTGGTGTGCATTGTAAATTTATAAAAATATGTTTAAAAACAATTTGATTGAAAGTTTTTAAAATATATTTTTTCTCATATTTTTTTATTAATAATAAATTTTAAATTATAACAAAGTTGATTTTTTTTTAAAAAATATCAATATAAATAGTTTTAGTAGGACATATGGAGTAATTTTTGAGATTAATGTATTTTAATTAATGTTATAAATTATATTATAACTAATATTTTTTTATAAATTGTATATATTTAATTTTAACACATTTTCAACCTAAAATGAATTTATCTTTAATTACATGATGAAATAATTGGTTTGGTGAAATGGTTAAGCTTAGATGGTGGGTGTTGGAGAATTTGGGCTAGAAACTAAGCTCAAAACTTTTTTTTTACTTTTAGGACCAAATTATAATACGAGTCAAAATTTGAAGATCTCATGTGTAATTAACTCTAAAGTATTCAAATCAAAATAAGGAAATTGTAAACTATAGAGGTTAAAGATTAAATTATTCGATTTCCAATAGTTAACTAAGTATTAGAAAAGGATGGATGATGGAATTTTTTGAAAAGGTTGTGTTGATTGTCGAAATAAATAGGGGTCGAAAATGATGGTCCGATAATGGTCGGGATGGTTGCTCTAGATTGGAACTTGTGTATTGCTTTTGTTCTTGGATGGTTATGGTGCTTGGAGAGGAGTCTGACTCTCTCTTTTTGCAGTCCGGTTTTATACTACTTGAACAAGTGTCATGATAGGTTTATCGTGGCGCACTAATTGGACTGTCTATGACTTGATGGACGAGACACGGTATATGTGTAAGCACGTGATGGCCAGATGAGACGCCATGTTGCTTGTAGTCTTGTTTTTTCGCCGTAGATAGCTAGGGGTATCGCACAGTTCGCGGGTGAACCTGTGCGTAGTGATTCACATGCGTTGCTATATCATCGCCGGTCGTCTCTTGTTTTACACAGTTTGCAGTCTCGCTCACTCTAGTTTCTAGGTGTGGCGGTGGGTGTTTATAGGTACTAACTGATTGCATATAATGAATGTGTTTTTTAAATGTTATTGTTTAGTTTATGGTTTAGAATTATACGTCAAGATCTACATTTTTAGACTTTAGGTCAAAAATTCAAATTTTAATTTTTAAAAAGAAAACATACACATTTATGTAAATTTTTCACACTAAAAATATTACTCTTTTTATTTTTTAGTTGAATTGGTCTAAATCCGTCTATTGATTATGGAGCTTTATTTCAAGTTTAGTTCAGTAAATAGAGTTAAGCGAAGTCCTCAAAATCCGGTCCAACCGGTTCTCAATTCATAGTTCAAAGTGGTTTTGGACGGTTCACGGTTCATCCATTTTTTTACAACTTAAATTTATAAAAATATATAAAATATATTAAAAAATTATAAAATAAATGCCCAAACTATGCTTATTTTTTGTAATTGATGCCTAAAGTATTTTTTGACTGAAAGAAGCCTAAAGTTTTACCTTAGCTGAAATGGGTACCTAAAATTTCAATTTTGGCTTGTTTTAAAGTCAATTAAGGCACATATTTTGGTAAAAAAAATTAAGGCACCAATTTCTTCTAAAAAAAATCTTTTGATATCTATTTAATATATATATATATATAATTTAAGTACTTATTTGATAGTTAAGTCAATTATTTAATATATTTTCATTATTAAATTCAAAAGAAACTAGTTATAATAATGGTAAATTACACCACTAGTTATTTAATTATTAATATATTTTATTTATATTATTTAACTATAATTTTTTTTCAATTTGGTGACTAAGCCTTAAACAGACCATCTACAACCAAATTTTGGCCAGTGATAAACTGAGATTCCTCACTAGCAAGGAAGACAACAGCATCGGCCACATGCTTCACCTTCAATACTCCATTGTTTTTCAAGCAAAACATACTCGAAAACATCGATTCTATGTCTGCCGCCCCCATCCCCAGATTTCCACATAGAGCAGGCGTTGCCACCGGTCCCGGTGACACGCAGTTAACGCGTATCCCATGCTGAGCTAACTGAGTACTGGCACACCTCATCAAAGAGACCACCGAGCTCTTCGACATCACGTAATCGGTATTCCTGTCACTCGCAAGTCCGGCAGCTATACTAGCCGTGCATATGATGCTTCCTTTGGTATTGGCCTTCACCATGGCCTGCCCTGCATACTTGATGGTGGCAGCCACCCCACCTACATTGATAGCGAAGAGCTTTTCGCAGGACGATAAGTCGAATTCGAGTATTGTTTGCATTGATTTGCTCAAAATCCCCGCGTTGCAAAACACGATGTCTAGGCTACCTAGAGTTGGATCGCGGATTGAACAAGGGATTCAACATCTTGCTCCTTTGTTACATCGCAGTGGACATAGGTACATGCACAACGGTTTCCGATTGATGCAGCGAGTTTCTCACCCTTCTCGTCTTGGATGTCCGCGATCACGATGGCTCTTGCACCGTGGTCGGCAAAGAGATGCACGGTGGCCTCGCCGATGCCACTCGCACCGCCAGTGATTATGGCTACTTTGCCTTGGAGCTTGCAGGCTTTGGGGTCTGCCATTTTATGCTCAAAGCTTATGTTATGAACCATGAAATTGATCAGTATATATAGCATCCTCAATACCGTAATGATTCTTTATTTTTCATGGAATCTGACTTTAATTCTTTATATTATCTAAGAAATCTTCACTTGGTCCGTATAAACGTACAAATATACATGTCAGCTGAATGTAACTCTAATGTTTCTTTATTTTCATAAATTTGACTTTTAATTCTTTATTTTTATCTGAGTGATTATTTGGTTCATTGTTGATCGTTCGTCTGGATTTGCGTCGGTACACTTTGCTGCTACTTCAAGAATTGCTTCTAAAGTTCCCATGTCGGCGTGGTTACACCTTCGATCGACTACGTCTTCCAACCGGTTCTCGTTCAATATAGTGTTCATCTGCACATGTTCTTGTATGCCAACAAGACAAGATCGAGACTGTTGCAGCCATTGCTCATTCTCGAGCGATCATGGGAGAGTGTATCCATGGATTTTATAGTCGGTTTGCCCAACACTGACGGCCTGTCTAGTATAATAGTTGTGGTTGACAGGTTTTCTAAGTATGTGACGTTTATTCCAGCATCGAAGGTGTGCCCAGCTGAGGAAGCGGCTCGTCTTTTCCTCAAGTACGTGGTGAAGTATTGGGGAGTGCCAAAGACGATTATTAGTGACCGGGACACGCGGTTCACGGGTAGGTTTTGGACCGAGTTGTTCAAGCTTATGGGATCGAGCCTGAACTTCTCCACCAGTGTTCATCCACAGACGGACGAGCAAACCGAGTGAGTGAATGTCTTATTGGAGATCTATTTGCGGCACTATGTGAGTGCCACACAGCTGGACTGATCGAAGTTGCTAGATGTGGCCAGTTTTCCTACAACTTGCAACGGAGCGAGGTGACCAACCAAAGTCCGTTCGAGATCGTGACCGGGCAGCAACCGCTCACACCCAACGCGGTTGCCACCAAGTACGAGGGGCCTAATCCAGCAGCACACAAGTTTGCCAAGGAGTGGCAAGAGCATCATAATCTAGCCCGAGCTTGTTTACACAAGGCGGGGAAGCGGACCAAGAAGTGGGCGGACACCAAGCGTAGGGACGTGAATTTTAGTGTTGGTGACTTAGTCCTTGCCAAGCTCACCGGGATCTTGCGCAACCCAACCGTGCACAAGGGGCTTGTGCGAAGATATGAGGGTCCATTCAATGTTGTGAAGCGGATAAGCACCATGGCCTATCGTTTGGAGTTGCCACCGACCATCCGAGCTCATCCAGTGTTCCATGTTAGTCTACTCAAGCCGTTCCATTAAGATGAGCTAGATCCGGATCGGGGAAAGTCACACCGAGCGCCAGTCGGGGTGAAGGTCTCCTATGAGAATGGGGTTCGAGAGGTCCAGGCAGAATGAGTTATTCGACGACCGAGTCACCGGCCGAGGCACAAGTACTTTGTCCAATGGAGGGGACTTCCCGACAGTGAGGGGAGTTGGGAACCAGCTGAGGCCCTTTGGCAATTTCGAGACCAAGTGAGTAGGTATCATTCCAGCCGAGTGACGAGGGCGTCGCCAGAACTAATGGGGGAGAATGTTACGGACTGCGCCCATCCATTCGAGCCTAGCGTGCACCAGTCCCTTGAGGAAGCTCTCCACGTCATTTTGGGCTTGCCATCACCCACTAGAGCTAGCCCATCACTTGAGGTTGAAGAGCCATGCACTTTGGATATGGCAAGTAGCATCTCTCATTTGGCATCTTCTTCTTGACACTTTCCATATCCATTGTAATCTCTCTATCTTTGGAATGTTTGACCATATCTCCCTAGATCAAGGGATTGTATAGCTCATCTTAGATCTAGACCGTCGATGCACTCTCATTGTAACCGTTGGATGTAAGGGGCTCTAACTATAAATAGAGGCTTATCCCCACCTCATTTTCTCACTTCAGTTTTGAGTAATACACAGAGCATTCACTCAATTCTCTTTGCCTTGCTTTGTTTTGCCTTTGCTTTCAGTTGTTCTTAGTTTTCCGCAAGGATCTTAGCACTTAGGCTTTGATCGTTTCAGGCTTACTTAGGCGCAACATTGTTCGAGCGCGTCTAAGGTCGCACGTTCGTGATTTCGAGGTTCTACGAGTGTGACACATGACATAACTAAACCCTAAAACATCATTTCAGAATAACTAAACCCAAAATGAAAACCAACTTTTTTCTAGGCATAAAAAAGGAAGAGTGTTAAGGGTTTTACCTCTCGGTTACTGTTGAACAGAATACGATATAAAGAACTGACTCGAGTCGAAGAACCGTAAAATAGAAATTAAAGGTGACCTGAAGAACCAAATGAAAGAAAACGAATGTTAATATATGCCTCGATCGTATGAAGTATGAACCAGAAAGTGAAAAAAAAAAAGAGAAAATGATGGAAATAACTGTGAATCCTCAGGAAATTGGTTGGGAAAGGATTCTTTCGAGTTCTTTGTTACCACAGTAATGTTGTCTTACTTCTCACGAGCTTCAAGAATTCAGAAAAGAAAAAAAATCAGTAAGGAGAAAAAGGAGAAGGAGAAAATATTGTTGGGTTTTTTAACTCTTTTGTCAGATCCTCCATACAATTTACTCTGGAAAATGGTGAAGGGGTAAAAAGAAAAAAATGTCATTATAAATGGAAAAAAGAAAAGGCACGAAAATCTGGTTGAGAAAGACGGTTAAGAACGGTTAATTATCTGCACTCTAAATCGAATGTAATACTTTTTAAGATTAGTCTATCACGTTCGACGAACACCGCTGAACAATGCTAAGCACCATTAAATTGATTAAAAATCTCAAGGACTCAACATATAATTATAAATTATTTAAAATAAAATTTCAGTTAAATTATTTTCTATATGTATTATGTTTTTATTTTTTTAAAATAATTAGATCCAATACCAACCTTAGTCAATTTAAAATAATTAAATCCTGTATTTTCTTTGAAGTTTTAGGTAATACTTCATATTCATATATTAGTATACTAAATATTTCTATCTTGTTTATTTATGTCTTGAATCGTGATTTATATGTTTGTGTATGCAGTTCACTTTTGTATTTATTATAATTTTTTGTGCTTGAAGAATTGAAAGATAGCTCGAGAGTTGGGATACATGTATGTTGCACATCTGCTGATGGATGAATTTTAACGTAAAAATTCTTCATGATCGATCTGCGGCAAGTAATTAAAGCAATTTTTAGGAAACGTTTTATGAATCATCCATGTTCTTATAATAGAATCAATTATTATACTCGATACTAACTTTCATATCAATCAGCTGCTTTGAAACAAAATTATGACACTCAATTATTTGATTATTCAAAATTATGACCTTCAATTGCTTTCAAATTTTCTGCCAAAAAAATGCAATTTTGAATGCGAAAAAAAAAGAGCACATGGGTAATGAGTAAGGATTGATAGCAAAAGCAACAGCCATATTATATTTGTTGATAAGGATTAATTATGTTAATCCATTTAATGGGTAGAATACAATTTTTTAGGAAGGTATTAGTTACATTAAATAGATTCTATTTGAAAAATAGAATAAAAATTAATTACATGAATATTATTAGTTCTTATTAACAGCCCTAAGGGCTGTCATTAGCAAAACCCATTAAGTAATGTTATAAATTATATTATAACTAATATTTTTTTATAAATTGTATATATTTAATTTTAACACATTTTCAACCTAAAATGAATTTATTTTTAATTACATGATGAAATAATTGGTTTGGTGAAATGGTTAAGCTTAGATGGTGGGTGTTGGAAAATTTGGGCTAGAAACTAAGCTCAAAACTTTTTATTTATTAAATGAATGAATATGAACAAAAAATTTTTGTTCGTTTAATTAAATGAACGAACACGAACAAAGGGCTTGTTCGTGAACGTTCAGTAATATGTTCGTTCATTTATGTCGTTCGTTTATGTTTGTTCGTTTGTGTTCGTTTATGTTCGTTCATTTATGTTCATTTAAGTTTATTCACGTATGTCTAGGGGTGTTCATTGTTCGGTTAAACCGAACTAACAGACTGAACCAAAACAAAATTGGTTAATCTATTAGATAATTTTAGGTTTTGACTAAAGATTAAGAGTTTTTTCAAATTTCAATTATCGATTAATTCGGTTTAAATCGGTTAATTAACTGAATTAATCGAACTAACACAAGATATTAAATATTTAGCACATTATGTATGTTCGTTTATGTTCGTTTGTGTTCGTTTATGTTCGTTTGTGTTCGTTTATGCTCGTTTATCATTTAAACGAACAAACATGAATGAACACGATTAAGCTACATTCCTTGATGAACGAACACGAACAAGAAATTTTGTGTTCGTTTATGTTCGTGTTCGTTCATTTGTTCAGTTAAAGTTAAACGAACGAACATGAACACACCCTCGTTCGTGTTCGTTCAGTTCGTTTATAGACCTAGATAAAATTATAAAATCCTTACGTAAATTCAGATTTACCGAAAAGTAAAACAACTTCAAACCAAAGTATCCAGTGTAAAATTTTAATTAAAAAAAACTTCCTTGTATACATAATCAGATAGAAAGTTACGAGCATCTACCATGAAACTCAACTAGTGATTTTAGTGGGAAAACGGATAATATTTATTTTAGAATATTTGAGTTTAATCGTTTTGTCTGCAGTGTGTGTGTGCATATTGTAAATTTATAAAAATATGTTTAAAAACAATTTGATTGAAAGTTTTTAAAATATATTTTTCTCATATTTTTATTAATAATAAATTTTAAATTATAACAAAGTTGAATTTTTTTAGAAAAATACCAATATAAATAGTTTTAGTAGGACATATGGAGTAATTTTTGAGATTAATGTATTTTAATTAATGTTATAAATTATATTATAACTAATATTTTTTTATAAATTGTATATATTTAATTTTAACACATTTTCAACCTAAAATGAATTTGTTTTTAATTACATGATGAAATAATTGGTTTGGTGAAATGGTTAAGCTTAGATGGTGGGTGTTGGAGAATTTGGGCTAGAAACTAAGCTCAAAACTTTTTTTTTACTTTTAGGACCAAATTATAATACGAGTCAAAATTTAAAGATCCCATGTGTAATTAGCTCTAAAGTATTCAGATCAAAGTAAGGAAATTGTAAACTATAGAGGTTAAAGATTAAATTATTCGATTTTCAATATTAAGTATTAGAAAAGGATGGATGATGGAATTTTTTGAAAAGGTTGTGTTGATTGTCGAAATAAATAGGGGTCGGAGATGGTGGTCCGATAATGGTCGGGATGGTTGCTCTAGATTGGAACCTATGTATTGCTTTTGTTCTTGGATGGTTATGGTGTTCAGAGAGGAAGAGTCTGACTCTCTCTTCTTGCAGTCCAGTTTTATACTACTTAAACAAGTGTCATTATAAGTTTATCGTGCGCACTGATTGGACTGTCTATGATTTGATGGACGAGACACGGTATATATGTAAGCACGTGATGGCCGGATGAGATGCCACGTTGCTTGTAGTCTTGTTTTTTCGCCGTAGATAGCTAGGGTATTGCACAGTTCGCGGGTGAACCTATGCGTAGTGATTCACATGCGTTGCTATGTTATCGCTGGTCGTCTCTTGTTTTACATTGTTTGCAGTCTCGCTCACTCTAGTTTCTAGGTGTTTATAGGTACTAACTGATTGCATATAATGAATGTGTTTTTTAAATGTTATTGTTTAGTTTAGAGTTTAGAGTTAGACGTCAAGGTTTACATTTTTAGACTTTGGATCAAAATTTTAAATTTTAATTTTTAAAAAGAAAACATACACATTTATGTAAATTTTTCACACTAAAAATATTACTCTTTTATTTTTATTTTTTAGTTGAATTGGTCTAAATCCGTCTATTGATTATGGAGCTTTATTTCAAGTTTAGTTCAGTAAATAGAGTTAAGCGAAGTCCTCAAAATCCGGTCCAACCGGTTCCCAATTCATAGTTCAAAGTGGTTTTGAACGGTTCACGGTTCATCCATTTTTTTACAACTTATATTTATAAAAATATATTAAATATATTAAAAAACTATAAAATAAGTGTCCAAACTACGCTTATTTTTTTGTAATTGATGCCTAAAGTATTTTTTAACTGAAACAAGTGCTTAAAGTTTTGTCTTAGCTGAAATGATTACCTAAAATTTCATTTTTGGCTTGTTTTAAAGTCAACTGAGGCACATATTTTGATTAAAAAAAATTAAGACACCAATTTCTTCCAAAAAAATCTTTTGGTATCTATTTAAAATATATATATAATTTAAGTACTTATTTTATAATTAAGTCGATTATTTAATATATTTTTATTATTAAATTCAAAAGAAACTAGTTATAATAATGGTAAATTACACCACTAGTTATTTAATTATTAATATATTTTATTTATATTATTTAACTATAATTTTTTTCATTTTGATGACTAAGCCTTAAACAGACCGTCTACAACTAAATTTTGGCCAGTGATAAACTGAGATTCCTCACTAGCAAGGAAGACAACAGCATCAGCCACATGCTTCACCTTCAATACTCCATTGTTTTTCAAGCAAAACATACTCGAAAACATCGATTCTATGTCCGCCGCCCCCATCCCTAGATTTCCACATAGAGCAGGCGTCGCCACCGGTCCCGGTGACACACAGTTAACGCGTATCCCATGCTGAGCTAACTGAGTACTGGCACACCTCATCAAAGCGACCACCGAGCTCTTCGACATCACGTAATCGGTATTCCTGTCACTCGCAAGTCCGGCAGCTATACTAGCCGTGCATATGATGCTTCCTTTGGTATTGGCCTTCACCATGGCCTGCCCTGCATGCTTGATGGTGGCAGCCACCCCACCTACATTGATAGCGAAGAGCTTTTCGCAGGACGATAAGTCGAATTCGAGTATTGTTTGCATTGATTTGCTCAAAATCCCCGCGTTGCAAAACACGATGTCTAGGCGACCGTAGAGTTGGATCACGGATTTAACGAGGGATTCAACATCTTGCTCCTTTGTTACATCGCAGTGGACATAGGTACATGCACAACAGTTTCCGATTGATGCAGCGAGTTTCTCACCCTTCTCGTCTTGGATGTCCGCGATCACGATGGTTCCTGCACCGTGGTCGGCAAAGAGATGCACGGTGGCCTCGCCGATGCCACTCGCACCGCCAGTGATTATGGCTACTTTGCCTTGGAGCTTGCAGGCTTTGGGGTCTGCCATTTTATGCTCTAAGCTTATGTTATGAACCATGAAAATGGTCAGTATTTATAGCATCCTCGATACCTTAGGCCTCAAGTTATCTTCTGTTGCAACTTGCAAGCTGATTGTAACTGTAATGCTTTTTTATTTTTCATGAAATCTGACTTTTAATTCTTTATATTATCTCAGAAATTTTCACTTGGTCCGTATAAACGTACAAATATACATGTCAGCTGAATGTAACTCTAATGCTTCTTTATTTTCATCAACTTGACTTTTAATTCTTTATTTTCATCTGATTGATTCTTTGACTAGAGAAATAAAGATGCCAAGTAGTGCACGGTTCGGTTCGAATCCGTTCTGAAAAGAAATACGAGTAGCCGGTTCAAACGAGCCAATGAATACAGAGAAACCATTGGAGTTGATAATTAAGCCCCATAGATTGGGACAAAATCGCAGGAACACCAAGGAAAATTTGAGCAATAGCCATGTTACTTGATACGTACTCTATGTCTAACAATAATCCGAGTGAGAGTCGTAGAAGTCACTAGGGCAAGGCGACATGACCTCTTGCTCGAGCAACTGAACTACTTGGTTCATTGTTGGTCGTTCGTCTGGATTTGCATCGGTACACTTTGCTGCTACTTCAAGAATTGCTTCTAAAGTTTCCATGTCGGCGTCGTTACACCTTCGATCGACAACGTCTTCCAACCGGTTCTCGTTCAATAGAGTGTTCATCTGCACATGTTCGAGCAAAAACACAAATTATATTGTGTATTTTCCATTTAACTCAAACAAACCGTTCTCTATCATAATAGCTGAAAAGGTTCGAGGAGCTTACCCAGCCAACAACATTCAATCCCCTCTTTACGAAAGCTGGATCGGTTGGCCTTTTTCCGGTTACAAGTTCCAACAAGAGAACTCCGAAGCTATAGACATCAGACTTTTCCGTGGCTCGGCCACTTTGAAGATATTCTGTTCCATAATTACAAGTTATACTAAATAAATATAGGTGCAACCAAAACATTTTAAATGACAGTTCTTAATACGGTAAGATGTACCTGGAGCCAAATATCCGAAAGTGCCAGCAACCACGGTAGTGACGTGTGCATCCTCGTCCACCAAAAGTTTGGCAAGACCGAAGTCTGATACATGTGGCTCCAAGTTTTCATCGAGAAGAATGTTGCTGGATTTTATGTCGAGATGAACTATCTTCGGACAACAATCATGATGCAAGTATGCAATACCTCGGGCAGACCCGAGGGCTATTTTTAAACGAGCGCACCAGTTCAATGGTCTGGATTCTTTGCTTTCTGAAAATGTGACATACGAAAGCACACGGTTAAAACCGAAAATTTCAGTACCATGTTAATGATTGCATAAGATATCATAGGACATAGATAAGAGCATACCGTGCAGGAAGTCGTCCAAGCTGCCCATAGCAAGATAATCATAGATAAGAAGTTTCGATGCCGGCAACCTGCAGTAACCTCGTAGGTTAACTAAATTAATGTGTTTGACACTGCCTAAGATCTCTACCTCTCTCTCGAAAACCTGGTCGGACCCTTCACGATTCCGGTCTATTCTTTTAACAGCAAATGTTCCACAATCATTCATCACCATTCGATATACAGTTCCGAATCCCCCCGACCCTACAACATCCTCTTCATCAAGAGACTCTAACTTTTCTATAATCTCGCTTGACGGATACGGCAGATCCCCATGAAAAGTGATAAGTTTTGCACCTACAGAAAAAGGGTTGGTCGTTCAGATTCGGGGCAGAGGCCGGGAAAAAGGAGCATTCACTAGAAAAGCCGAAGTTTAGCTTACTCGAATCTTGGTGGACTTGTTTTTTGACTTCTGTATATTTCTTAGCATCCCTTTCCTTCTTTGAGAGTAGACATATCCACAGAAATGCAAGGAGAACAACAAGCATGACGGCCAATGTTGACATTGCACCGATCAACACCCCTTTAATGTAATGAGATGATCGCTTCGTTTGGACTGCGGAAATCAAAAACGATAATCCTCAGATTATTACATGATTAAAGCTTTTAAGACATATAGCAATTAAAGTTTGACTTAACAACAAAACTTGCCTATTGTTTCATCACTTTCAGCATGAGGAAGGACTGCCGGGAATCCCAGTGAGGTCCGACACGGCTTGTGAACTTGTTGGCCGCATAGATCAAAATTACCAAGAAATCTGAACATAAAGGAGGAACCATTCAGAATCAGAACAAGCTAATATTTATGAGTTTCATGCATCTTTTGAATCCCATGCGCATGTGTTACGAATACATGAATGGAAAGCATAGATATAGAAGTTGTTCATAGTAATGAGAAGAGTACTCACGACTTGTTTCCAAAAGTGTTGAGCACTCCGATATCCGGGATTTCACCGGAGAAAAAGTTGGTGGACAAATTGCTACATCAAAGAGGAACCATCAAAAGCTTAAGAAATAAGAAGCCTCTTTTTTGCAGTTAAACAACTAGAATTACATCTGCCAAGCTATAACTCAATGTGAACTTACAGGTACCGCAATCTTGTAAGACGGCCTAAAGACGAAGGTATGGCACCCTTTAGCAAATTGCTCGATAAATCCCTACAAACAACAAAAGTATAAACAAAGCAAACCCTTCGATCCACATCGATGCCAAACAATAGCGTATTCAGGGAACTTACAGTACAGTGAGAAGAGAAAGGCTTCCGATATTCGATGGTATGCCACCTTCAAGATAATTAGCTCTCAAGTAACTGCGCAGACAGTGAATCGAAGCATGTAAACACATCGAATTAAATGCCCCACAAAAGTGAGAAAAACGAAAACATGTCATGCTTACAGAGCTCTCAAATGAGTACAATTTGTAATCTCATTAGGAATTAGTCCATGTAAGTTGTTCTGGTGCAATGCCCTGTAATACCAACATTAAGAATGTTAAAAAGAAGACAACATAACCAGAATCAGCCCCACTATTTCTAAACAAAAGAGCTGCACAAGCTAAGCTAGGATTCGAATTTCGAAACCCGGACTTATTAGTTTAAAAAACTAAGAAATGAACTCACAGTCTTTGCAATCTGTTGAGTTTGCCAATGCAGGGAGATAGTTTCCCTCCTAATTGCATGTATGGTAGGTTGCTGTAGAAACCAACACACACACATATATATACATACATATATATCAGTAAAAGCTAAGAAAAATAGACAAAAGTGAAGCAGAAAATGATCAAAGAAACAAAAAGGTGTGATTTACATTGATCGAACTCTTTGAAGATTGGGGAAACAAGAAATGCCAGTCCAATTGCAGGGTGTTTCATCAGTTGCTAGCCAGTTTCCAAGATAGTTTCCACTGTCATTCAATGTGCTTTTGAACTCCAACAATGTTAGACCTTAAAAAAACATTTAAAAAAATCAGATCAAAGAAACAGAAAACTCAAACTCCATTTCTAAGCATTTTAAAAAATAAGAAAAATCTGGGAAAGTTCTTTTGCAAAACATCAAGCTGAAAGTTTAGAACTTTCCCAAAAAAAAGAGCAAAAAGACAAACTTTCATTAAAAACACTAAAACAGTGATGGGTTTGCAGCTATTACCATCGTCAGTGAGAGCAAAAGAGCCGGAGCTGAAAAGGGTAGCTGCAAAAAACACAGAGGAAAACCAAACCAACACCTTCATTTTCCTGCTCAACTTCCTGCACAAGATTCTGGGAAGTGTTTTGAAAGATAAAGTGTGATTTTTTTGTGTGAGAAAAAGAAGGGTTTTGGAAGTGAATGATGAGAGTGAGGAAGTAGAATGTTTTAAAGAATAGTAATAATTATTTGAAGCACGAGAGAGAGAGAGTATTTTCAGAATATTTTATGAATACAAATGGAGGGCTCTCTGACTCTCTCCTTTTTTGAAATTTTCATTGAAACTAGTGCTGCTGTGTAGCCGTTGTTCTACCAATTGAAATTCAAAATAAATCCCCAGGAAAAGGTTAAAAAGAACTGCATTGCCAGGCATTGGCAATTCACCTAAAATCAATTTTAAATATTTCAATGGTGACATTGTTTTTTAATTGTAATTATGATGGAAGTTTACACCATTTTGATTTAAAAAAGTTTACACAATTTTATGAAAAAAAATAAATGTTTTGTTTTGAACATCAATTTTGTAATTAAAACAAATTTATACCTTTAATGTAGGATTTTAAAAATAATGAAATAATTTCTTTTGAAACTAATAATTAAATAATTCTAAACTTTGTATAAAACAAATATTGAAATCAACTTTGGATTAAACAAAGGTGTTGTTGACTAAACTGACTTTATGTGATTCAACCTTGTATTATATACATTCAACATAAGAAAATTGTTTGATATACATAATGTGTCAAATCTGGATTTATTTTAAGATTTAGAATTTATGGTTTAAGGTTTAAATTAAAAATTTATATTTTAAAATTTATAGTCTAAATAAATAATTGTAATTTTTTTATCAAACTTATATAACTTTAAATATAAATTCGATTTATGACCTATATTCAGGCATTTTTAAACACATTTTAATCCATGAAACAAATATTTTAGGACCAAACTTTTAGCAAATGCAAAAAAAATAGAGTACTAAAGTAGGGCAAAGCAAGTGGGTAATGTTTTGGGTATTGTCTTTCAATTTAGCAGTAAAAGGAACGAAACTTGTTTATGTGTCAAACCTAGTAAGATCTATTTTGATATTATTTTTTAAGCGTGATAGAAAAAAATAATTGTTTAGTTTAAAATTTAAAGTTTAAGAGGTATTTTGTCTCTGAATTCAGAAACAATATCAATTTAACTCTTTCATAAAAAACACATTAATTTAGTTTTCGAACTCAAAATTTATATCAATTTAGTTTGTTTGACTAATATTAGTATTAATGTGTTGACATGACCATTAACAATACTAATGTGACAACCCACGTTGAATGATGCATTGTTACCCTATAAAATTAATTTTACGCTCAAACTCCTTAAAAGATTAATTTTACCCTCGAAGTCTCCAGAAAATTAAATCTTTCTCCTCGATTACATCAACATTCACATGTGAGTTACCACGTCAACACTTTAACAGTCAACGTTAGTCAAATGAATAAATTGATGCAATTCACAAATTCAATGACCAAATTAAGTGTATTTTCGCGAAGAGACTAAATTTATTATTTGGTATGAACACAGAGACAAATTCTTAATCCAACATTTAAATATTTAACACTATTTTTAATTGTGAAGAAACTCAACATTATTTATTGAAAGACCATTTAAAAATGTAAGAATTAATATAAAAAATACATATAAATTTACAGAATAAAAAAATGTAAATGAAATCAAATAAAATTAACCATGGGCGGAGCTAGGTGGGAATATTAGGGTGTAAATAATCCCACTTAAAAGTACATATTATATAAAAATATTAGAATTGTATTACAATTTTATATAAGAAATATTAAAATTGACACACTTAATTTGTTAGATTATAAGATCAACAATACTTATTTGTAGTGGTATAAGAATTATATTAATATCACATTCTAACCGTACTATATGAAAATCTTGGCTCCGCCGCTGAAATTAACCCAACCAACGGTCAGGATAATAATCTTAATTAATTATCATAACCAGACAATAATGATCAATATAATAACTAAAAGCATATATTTTATGTACATCACCTCACCAAAACCCTGTCAGAAGAAGAACGTAAAAGTGGGAGGAAAATTATTTGAATTTAGACCCAGAAAAAAGGTAATAACTAATGCTTTGAAAAGCTTCACAACATTCATAAACCTAACACCAAAAGCCACTCAGAAAATCATGCCAAGCTTTATGGGTTTGAGAGTTTATTTGTATTTCAAGCAATATCTTCGCCCCACTACCCTACTTGATTGATAATCGATATTTTACGGGCAGGTGTTCGTGTTTATTTGTTTGTTTTTTTTTGAATTTATATGATATTTAGATTCGAATATTTTAAAATTTAATTAATGTGTGCAGTAGATTTGAAATAGTATTTGAATATGCTTTACAACACTAGCAAATGGTGATAAATGACAAACTCATTAGAACGAAGTTAAGCCCCTAAAGAACATACGGGGATATTAAAGTTGGATTGAACAACCCTATTCCGAATTAACGACGGCGATGGTTGCTATCAACTGGTAACATCGCGGTTAACATAGGAGTTAAGGCCTTTTACGCCCGAGAACCCTGGCATGTTGAATCTCGATAGTGGTAGTTGTGCTCTCCCCCTGCTAAACCGTCTCGGAATAGGAGGGAAGGAGCCAAAATCGACTCTAATGAGTTCAAATCCTGCAAATGAGTGAACATACAAAAACAAACTCGCCAAGCTGAGGAAAGGGAAGACGAAGGGATAGTCGACACGAGAAGAAGTTGTAGAGGCAGGGGACGGACCGGTGCAGCCAAGCAAATAGTAGCTACGAATGAATCCGTTTTACTTTTGCAGATAATGAATTTAGATTCGAATATCCAAATCAATTATTCATCTATATTATAAAAAAAGGCATAAGAATAGAAGAACTACTTCATAAAATTTAACAAAGATTGATCCATGAAAAGAAGAAACAGATGAAAAACAAACAAAAAGATTTGAAACATTTCTTATAATGTCACATTTGTCAAAGACAACCCTACACTACATTCTGCACAAAATAGTAAAATGAAACAATCACCAAACATAGACATGAAAGAAAATATATATACCGACAGGCGACACGCCCTTCACATTCTACCAACGTCTAACCTATGCACTGGGACTCGAAAGTGAGTGACAAGTATTCAGCAACGATATGCTAAATTCGTAGAATCATACTCTGGCGCCCATACCTGGAAATGTATCGAGTATGATAACTTTAGAAGAGAAGAAAAAAAGAATAATCCACATAACATAGGAGCTGACAACTTCAACTGATTAATGCACACTGCAGCAGCAAGAAGAAAACAACCAAAGCCGGCGATGTAAACATGTTATGAAAGAATATTGTGTCTTCCACCAAAAAGCCCAGTGTTAAACTTGAACCTAATGCCATTCGTGAAGCAACTGGTGTGGTACGTTTCAGATATAGATCGTTTATTGACATCAAATGGTGAGAGAGAAACATCGAGCAGTCACAGGCATAACAAAGTCGATCGATCCTGTTACCTCAAACAGCGATAGCTTGGCCGGTAACTGCATCGTGGAGCTGCAACGAACCGTCTTTCATCAAGTTAAGACTCAAGCTCTTGAACCTCTCTCTCGAATACTGCCTTGATGCCTTTCTCCAATCGGTGCCAGCTTTCATCATGGCAACGAATTCATCGTAACAGATTCGCCCATCCTGAATAATCAAAGGTTGACAAAGAGAAAAAATGGGACAACTATTAAAATATATGGAAAAAATGCAAAGTTATGGAAGATCATGCCCCCAATTATTTGTCTGATCTCAAACACGAGTATTTCAAAGAAAATGAAGAATCTGAATAATACATAGCTTATAGTAGTTCTGTTTCAATTAAGCACCATGAAATTGAAAGTGATTTACAAAGGAGAAATTTATTGAGAAATGGAAGTCATACCTTGTCGGTGTCAACTTCACGCATGATGTCGTTCAGTGCATCAACATCAGTTTCACCAGATTCATCAGCTAACGCGTCTCGTAACTCATCCAGCTCAATATATCCACTCCCATCTTTGTCAAAGAACATAAATGCTCTGCGGAAATGCTCATCATTTTCCATCTTCTGCAAGTGAATTGTCACAGCTACAAATTCCCCGTAGTCCAATACTCCATTTCCATCAACATCAGCCTGATACAAATAGATCAAAAGGAAACACAAGTTCACATTCAAGTTTTTGAGAGCCAAATGAGACTATCAGGGGGAAAAAGAGTGATAATGATTATATCGCATTAGGTTTTGATCTTTCAGTTAATTAAGCAGACAAAAGAAAGGAACCAGACCACTTCCATTAACATCTTCATCTCTGGTTCAGCCAATTGCGAACCAACCTTCCGAAGCCCGGCCTTCAGCTCCTCGTATGAAACTTTCCCATCATTGTCCGTATCCATCAACGTGAACATGTCTTTTATTACTTCAACCTCCTCTACTGATAAGTGCTCTGCGATTACCTGCAGCATTTACAACAACTGAATCACCTGCAGGAACTTGCAAATTGCACTATAGCACAATGATTTTGGATCTTTAACCGACAATTTCACATGATCTGCATAAAAATGCTTACCCTTAAAGCCTTCTTTTTAAATCTATTCATCACGGAAAACTGCTTGAGCCTGGCTCTCACAATATCTCCCAATGGAACATTTGGAGCCTTCTTTGCATTTTGCAACCAGGGATGTTCTGTGCCCAAAGGAAGGGTCAAGGAAGGACGAGATTAAACAGTGAAAATCAACACGAGTATTCAAAGAAGTCGTAAATGTCTCTATGCAAGTAGGCATCTAATGGACTTTAATTCAAAAGTTATATTTCCTTCCTCGACAACAACAGCAAACGGAAGTTTTACCAACTGAGAAACTCAATGAAAACGGGTCGTAGTGCCCCACTATGCTCACTTCGAAATGAATTTCCTTCATCAATTCAATATAGGATTGACTAACATTTTAACTAGATAAATGCATACATATGTCAACATTTGACCCCACAAAGTTGCAAATAATGTTGAGTCCTTGTCAGATGCCAAATGCTATAAATCCAACTGATCCACGGAATAAAGTTAGCTCGATGCTCGAATTCATTATGGAAGGGATCTGTACTTTCAAGATCACCCTGACCTCACTCTTTATAACAATAATTCACAATGTTTAGGCAGAAAGCAATATGGGTCCTCAAATGCTATCAAAATGCTTTTTTTAGCTAAATATGCAAATTGCCTGTACTTGATACTAACAGAAAATTCAGCATGATAAGAACTGCCGGAGAACCTACCGAGCACCTGTTGAGCAGTCAACCGTTTCTTAGGATCCGGTTCTAACATCTGCCTTACAAGACTCTTTGCACTATCCGAAACTTGTGGCCAAGGTTCCCTCTTAAAATCAATGACCCCTCTCAAAATCGCAAGAGCAACACCCTGTTCAGTCTCTGAAAATAAGCAACACAAAGGTAAGCGATCATTCATTCATTCATTCATACATACATACATACATACATACATACATACATACATACATACATGTGTAGATACGTGCGTGCGTACATACATACAACTGTACAAGGATGTAAAGGCACAAAGTAAGGGAAAGGAATACCTGCCCAAAAGGGAGGAACCCCACATAACAAAATGTAAAGGATCACACCAGCACTCCATACATCAACCTCTGGTCCATAATTTCGTTTCAAAACTTCAGGGGCCATATAATATGGACTGCCCACGATCTCCGAAAACTTCTCCCCTGCAAAAACAAATCCAAATTTCCAAATATCAATCCTGCAATCAAGCTGAAATCCATGAATAAATCTCACTAAAACAGTAATCAAACTCCAAAAAAAAATCAAGATTCAACTTTTGAACAAATATCTACGAGCAAAACCCGAAATCCAGTCAAATCAAAATATCCCAAAGAGAACTCAGCTCTATTTTCAAAGGTTTCAAAAAATAAAAATCGAAAAATCATCACAAACAAGCAAAAACCCAGAATTCAAAGAGGAAAAATCATCCAAGACCCTGAAAATGAATTAAAAAAACAGACAAAATCGAAAAGGGAAATAAACAGAGAAATAAATCCCAACACATACCAGGCTTAAAAAACACAGACAACCCAAAATCGATCACTTTTAGCGGCGAGTGTTCTTTCTTGTTAGCGAACAAAAAATTCTCAGGCTTCAAATCTCGATGCATAACGCCATTCTCGTGGCACATCCTAACCACCTCAGCTATCGTCTTCGCCACGTTTGCCGCCGCGCGTTCCGAGTAATGCCCTCTCGCCACTATCCTGTCGAACAGTTCCCCACCTTCACAAAGCTCCATAACCAAATGGACGTTTTCATTGTCCTCGTACGTCGCTTTCAGCTTCACGATATTCGGATGTTCCGGCAACGTCGACATTATGGCAACCTCGCGGCGGACGTCTTCGATGTCTATGGCTGTCCGGAGTTTCTTCTTGGAGATTGACTTGCACGCGAGGGCTTCCCGCGTTTCCCTGTCCGTGCAGAGGTAAGTGATCCCGAACTCGCCTCGCCCCAGCTCGCGCCCGAGGATGTACTTGTCGAAAATTCGAGTTCGGTGACTCAGTGGGATCACGTCTTTCAGAACTCGGATCGGAGCCGGCGAGGCGACGCTCACAGAAAACGGATTCGGTTTCCTTTCTCGGGCTTTTTTCTTTCCCTTCTGGTTCTGGTCAGACCGATTCGGTTTACTTTCCGGACTCTCGTCCGGTCTTACGCATGCGTTACAGTTTCCCATAATCAGAAAGAATTCAAAGAACAAGGGAACTAAGTCGCCGCCGCTGCGGGGTTGGTGGGCGGAGGACGGCGGAGGGAGACCGAGGAAGAAAGAAAGAAAATAAGAAAACGCGGGGTGACTGGTCAGTCGAGAAAATCTGGGGGTTTTGAAAATTTCTTCGCTGTATGATTTTGATTATTGTTTTATTAATATACATTTTTAATAAAAATGATTTTCTTTTTATGTTATTAATATGTATTTTTAATGTTATTAATTGGTTTAATTAGTGAGGAATGTTGAGGGAAATTATTCGTGGTCACAATTTGATCTTTGATTTATCGGTCATATTAGTCTCACAATTTGACAACTTCTCCAATTTGGTCACTAAATTTGAATTTTTATCCTTTTGATGATATGTAACATTAACATTTTGAAATTATGTTACATCATTTAAATAAATATATTTAAATTTTTTATGTGATGGCATGGTATAATAATACCATATCCTCAAATATAAAATAATAAAAAATAAAACTTGAGTATTAAGTTTAAAAAATTGTCTAGCTCCAAGGATAATGTGGAAACAATTTCAAGACCAAATATTTTAAAATTGTATTGTGTATTGTTGTGGAGTTGATAGAATATTTATTTGTGATATGTTCGACATAATCGTGTAAATAAATTATATTATATAAATTTTAATATAATTATTTTTACTATTTTTATCATATTTTTATCTATTTTGGATTAATATCTTATACACTGGCTGTGAAAACTGAAAGTTTCCACAATCGCCTTAATTATAAGGTAGGGTTATAATTTAAGGTTTATAAGCCAGGGTTTAGTTTTTAGGGTACTATGGTGAGGAATTAGGTTTTAACCTATAAACCCTAAATTATAACCCTAAACCTTAAATTGAAACAATTGTCCTTCAATTCTAACCCCCTAAACCATATAGCCTAAACTAACTCCCTATACCCTAAAATTAAAGCGTTTGTGAAAACTTTCAGTTTTCACCGCCTGTATATACAATATTTATTCATTTTATAATACATTATAATTCAAAGTTAGTAACTTTTAAGTCTCAAATATAACAAATCAGGTGCACACCCTTTTTATAGTTATCTTTTCCTTCTAAAATAGGGATGGAAATCGTCTGGCCTTTTTATGTTTCCACTTTAAAATAGTAGTTTAGAGTTTATGGTTTAGAGAATTAAAGATATGATGTATTTTTAGGGTGTAGGGTTTAGAGTTTATGACGTGGAAATTAGGGTTAGAATTTAGAATTTATTTTTAAGTGATTTTTAATATGGGGCATAAAATGATGCATAAATAGGGGCAGAAGATTTTTACCCCTAAAATAGACAGTAAATATTTTTTTATTGAAAAGGGGGAAGCATCTACTACACGCCTCGTTAAAAACCCTCCCTAAACCTAACGGAGGAAAAAGAGTACGTGTAGTAGAGCGACATAAGAAACCAAAACATCCATGCGAATAACAAGTAAAGATCAGACAAAAAACCGATCAATCCAAAGCAAGTCTGACAACACCCTACCCAGGCAAACAATGTGGCGCAGCAGATAGCACCTCCGACACCTACAAATAACAGCAGCAACAACCAAAATGCTCCAATATCAACACACAACAGCAGCAACCGACACCAGCAACCATGCGATCAGCCAATCCCCTCTGAACATATGCCATTGCTTCCATGTAAATCACGACGCAACCAATCCCGCACCAAATGAGGAGGCTCATCAAAAAATACCTCACCAACATCTTGCTCCCGCATGTTCTTGGCAAGCAAATCCGAGACCATATTCGCTTCACGACAAACATGTCGAATCTCCACCGACCAGTGACGTTGCCGCAACTCTTTAAATATTAATAATTAGTTGGCCTAGTGAGATTACGCTCTAGGTCCTTAAGTAATGTCACTTTTAGATTTTTAACAATATAAATTGAGTAAATTAGGTTGATAGAATTGTTCCACAATAAATTTATGTAATTTTTTATTCGAATTAACTGAAAAATGAGTCAGATACTAATGATTGTATAATTTTAAATATGTTATAATTTTTAAATAGATATTTTTTCTATTTAACAAAGGAATCTTCCAAAAGATTTATTAATTAGTTTTTTTTCATTTTTTTCTCAAAACCTTTATGAAGAAGGAAAAACAATCTAAAAATTTTTGGACCCACGAGAGAAAAATACTTATTGCATTAATCGTAGCCGTTCCTTTTTATTATTCCAAGACAGCCGTCCGTTTTTTTATTAATTGCTTATTTCTTTTTTACTTTTTTCCTAAAAAATAAAAAGAATCTATTGTCCACGGTTTTTTACGAATTGAAAGAGAGTGGCCGCAAATACATCTAGAAGAAAGTTTTTATTTTATTTTTTATTTATTAAAATAAAAAAAGTACAAAAATATTTTATAATTTTATCATCTGTTGAATTAAATAATAATAATAATAATAATAATAATAATAATAATACATAGTGAAAATGATGGAAACTTATATGCAGAATGATAAGGGTTTCCTAGTTTCTATTTTTAAATTTCGATTTGGTTTCCAATCATATTCTAGAAATTCAAATGTTGTAAGTAAAATAAATTAGACTAAAAAAAAAGATCTTATAATTGTCTCCTATAATATTTAATTCAAATAATTATTCTACAATTTAGATATCGATAACCATATCAAATATTATATATTAATTAGTAAATATGTATTTGTTGTCCGATTGCAGTACTATAATCTTATTTTTGTTATTATTTAAATGATTAATTTATTAATATGATTAGTTGATGCATATTTTTTGGAAGATGGCTTTAGTATTTGGGTTGGTTGCAACTTGCACTTACTAGGAGGAGTTGCTCAAAATATTAGATCATATATTTTATATTATTTTATTACACGGAGTTAGAGTGAACAAAATTCGACTCAAAAAATTGAATTATTCGACTCGACTCAAGGCGAAAAAACTGACTTGTTTTGACTCGACTTGACTCAAAAAAAATTTAAATAAAATTTGAGTTATGGAATGGAAATTCGAATAAGTCGAAATTTTTAATAATTAGTTGATCAGTTTTCATATTCTAGTCGAGTTTATCAATTCTGCATAATATATTATGTATAGCACATGTGAAAATATAAAGAAATATATATGTATATTGTATATGTATATAGAAAGCTGTTGAAATTGAAATTAATATATAATATAACATTATAAATAATTACAATTAAATTTGTATTAAAACTTGAAAACTCGAGTCGAAAATTTTACAAATAAAGTTTGAATCGTGAAATATGATTTAAAAAACTCAAATAATTCGAAATTTTTTAACTCGACTGGACTCGATCGAACGTCTAACCCTACACGAAAATGGGTTGGTTGCTGATGCCATAAATATCGTACTAAAATTAAAATAGCACTACATTTCTCCACATTATGATTTTTGTTTTAAATTGTTCTTTAAATTTTTAGATTTTACAATTTCATCTTCAAACGATTTTTATTATAAATTTTTCTATAAGCTTTTAAAGGTTACATTTTCATCCTTAAAATATAATTTTCGTTCTAAATTGATCTCTAAACTTTTAAATATTTATTTTTCATTCACAATTTGTCTTCTATGTCACATCATATTGTTATAAAAACACACATCATAGCTCACATGCAATTTAATAATCTTACAATTATTTTATTAACATGGGGTATGATTAGCATATACTGATAATTGAGAGATGAAATTAGAATGTTTATAACTTTGAGACGAATTTAGAATGATGACTATAGTTTGAGGATGAATTTGGAACGTCCAAAAGTGTGGTTATCAATTTAGAACAAGAATCATAGTTTGAGGATAAAATTAGAATATTCAAAATTTTAGGGATCGATTTTGAAATGAAAGTCATAATTTGGGGATGTATGTTATAACTAACTCAATTAAAAAACAACAATTTTTTTAAAGCTAAGTTGATTACAAGTAGTATATGTTATAAATATACTCTCAACTATTTGACAATGCATGCTCAATCACCCTGCTGCAGCTGCTGATGCTCGAACCCGTAACCTCTATGAACAACAATCGTTCCCTTAACCACTGAGTCAAGTTGGTTCGTACAAAAACAACGATTAACTTTAGGTTGTTTAGGTTTATATTTATAAATCAATATACATCCCATTAATACAAAAATATAAAATATTCTAGAAGCTGTTAAAATCAATACATATACCTTTATTGGTAGTTAATATTTTTTTTCGTTAATATACACATAAATACGTTACATAAAACACAGATGGACCAATAGCATGTGTGTTATGTGAGATTAATTATTATAATTAGTGAATTTAATTTATTTGAGCTTAGTTGAAATGGTTCAATTCTTTTAAAGATAATTAGTTAATAAATCACGTTTAATAAATTAAATTTACTTAAAATAATAATTATGTTGTTATATCAAAACCCGATATTATAATTACAAGACAAAATGATATAATTATTATTGTGATAGTTATATTAAATGTTCAAAAAATTAATTCAAATAAATTGACGTTTTATTTAAATGATACGAATTTGAATAATTTTATTTGTAATATGTGCGTAAATTATAACAATTAGAAATAAAAATTGATGATTTTATTACGTATTTAGATTTGAATATGTTTTTTAAGGACAAAAGTTCGGCTTAAATACCTAACTCCAACTGCCATTTAAAATCTTTGGCGTAATGCAAAGGTTAGATTTCGTAGCCTTGAATTTTGCATCGTAAAAATGATTAAAACATTTAAAATTTGCATTATAGTAAATGGTTTTGTTCTGAAAGTTTGCAAAGAAAAGTAAAAAATAAAGGGGCAAATTTTGTCAATAGTACTTGTACCATACATAAATTGTAAAATTAGTCCATGCACTCTATAAACTAAAAATGATCATATTACAGTAAAAACCGAATTCACAACTTATATACAGTTCAGGGACTAGTAGAAGAATTATGTGACCGAGAAAAAGGGGTAAACAATACTATTGGTAACTAAACTATTTTCGCTTTTTTGTTTCGGTCATCAAACTATTATTGTTGACAAAATTGTCATTAACGTTACGTTTTTTGTCACTAGCCATTAAAAAAATCTCGGAAAAAATAATAGTTTGGAGACCAAAACATGAGAGAATCAACAGCTTGGTGACCAAAACATGAAAGAAAACATTAGTGACCAAAATAATAATAAAAAACATAACGTTAGTGACGGCTTTGCCAAAAATAATAGTTTAATAACTAAAAAAAACGAAAATAGTTTAGTGACCAATAATGTTGTTTACCCTTTTAAAAAATGTAATTATGTCATGCACTGACCATTATTTTTTTTCCCACAAGTATGATCAATTTCACTATAAAATTTTAAATTTTAAATTATATGCATAAAACCCTACGCCATTAACCATAAACGCTAAACACCAAATTTCAAATTCTTAAAACTTAAACCATAAAATAAATTTATAAATTTAAAATTAGACATGCGTATGAAAAACAAGTTTTCTACCACCGAAATATTTTTTTTAAAAAATAGGTTTGAATTTATGAGTTTGCTTAGAATATTTGGGGTGGAAAAATTAGGTGGAGGCGTGGTCAATATGAGGATTGAATATTTGAAGCACTCACCAAAATACCAAGTCTTTGAAAGCACAGCTTAGCTTAGCTCAGCTTGGTTTAATTAACACCACTTTTACCAAATAAGAGGCTGAAAGTCAAGATTCCAGAACATCAAAGTCAACACAAATTTAAGATCTAAGAGTTTAGTTAGGGGTTAAATTTTAAGAATTTATGTTTTATAGTTTAGAATTTAAGGTTTAAGTTTAGAATTTATGATTTATTGTTGGGATTTTAGGATTTTAATTTTATAGTGTAAACACATAAACTTGTATCAAAATCTTACCCTTTAAATTTACCCTCAAGGTAGAAGTTGAATTAATGTAATCTTCCCTCCGTTTTTTTACCACATCGATATAAACATAATAGAGTGTGCATATTAAACTGTAACTGTTAATCATAATTGTTAACTGATATAACTGTTACATTTTATAAGTTGATTAATGAACCGTTAAGACTAAACGGTTTTGGTTAACCGAATCATTAAAAATGATGGTTAATGGTTAACCTATATGTTAATCGTTATTAAATTATTTATACATATATTTTTGTTCACAAGATTGACTACGTCAATCTCAATGTTCTCTTATAATATAACATTTATCGGAGAGACAATTTCATTATTCTAAAAAAGTAGTGAATATGTGGAAACTTTGTAATAAGTTACATGTTAATCTGTAACCGAACCGTTAATAACGATTAATAAATGTTAACCATTAGTGGTTAAAATGATTAACTATTTCTTAGTAATTAGATTATGATTCAATAACCGCTGTAATAAATTAATTGACCATTTAAACTAAACGGTACAATTAATCTATCATAAACACCTCTATTAGCAGAGTCAAAATAATTTATTTTAAAACAAAACTTGATAATGTGATTTTTTAGTATTTGAAAAGAGTATTTTTTTTTAGGTCTAGTTATATTCCTAAGCGGGGGGAGAAGTTGATAAATTTTTCTAGGACGGACTTGAGTTATATAATTTTGTCATTATAACAACTCTTAACTTTGTGACAATTTTATCATTTTAGGGGGCAAAATGTAATTTTACCACTATCAACTTAAAACTTTTTAGTTTTAAGAGGGTCCTTGTTAATTCTTGGTTTTGCCTCTACTCCCAATCTTTGTATTATTTGTACATTTTTAAATTGCTCACTTAAGCATGTTTTTTTAATTGTCATGTATAATAATTTAACGAAAGTTTGTCGAATATATTATCAATTCAACTTCAAATATCAAAGCCAAAAAAGTAGACGAATAAAATTTGAAATATACGAAAAATACATGGACTTAAAGTATAATTATATTATATTATAAAAAATACGAAAATAACTAAATTGTCAAAAAGATTGCATGCTTAAAACATGTTATTTCAACAATTTTGAAGGCTTAATTGTTGTTAACTATCGAATTTATTGAATGGTCTCGATTGTGAAGATGATATTATTTCTCTTAAGTGATTTGAGTTTGAGCAACGTAATTTACGGGACAAATGATGTTATTTTTGTGCTATATTCGAACTCCATTTCCTTCAACTAACAATAAGAAGAAAAAATAAAAAATATTTGCTGTGATGATTTGTAATTTCGTCATAAAGAAATATTTATAAAAATAAATCATTATATATTATATCTACTTCACGTTTATATGATTTTATTAAGTTTAACCTCACTTAGCAATGATGAGGAGTCTCCTTTAATGTAGGGGGGGACTTTATACTTTATGGTCTGTCATGGATAATTAGCAGACCCCATAAAATAAAAGAGAAAAGATGACCCCCATCATTTGTGTTGGAAATAAAAGAGAGAAAAAAAACAATACTTTTTTCACTTCTTCTTTTATGTTCCAGTAACGGATTTAAAAATTAAAAATTAAAAATTAAAATATTTTTTTCAAATAAATATATGAAAATAACTTCTATTTATACACTAAATAAAATTATTATTTTAAAAAAATGACACAAAATTAAATTTATTTAAAAAATAAAAATGCGGATACTCGCCACCACTCGAGTGAAACCCTAGTTTGAGGTTTATACTTTATGTTAATACTCTTTCTTTCTTTTTTAACATAAGGATTTGGGGTTTTTTCGGTCCTCTAAAGTCTAAACCCTAGGATTTCCATTCCTTCTTTACTTTATGCTCATACTCCTTGCCATGGAATAAAATTATGACCTTTACTTTGAGCTTTCACCTTTTTTTCGGTTTAAAACCATGGTTTAGACCTGGATTAAAGGTGTTCCTTATGGGCAAATTGTTAGATGGCCCAATAAGGACCACAATGAATAATAATTTTTTTAGTTCTTTTTCATTATATAAAGATTAAAGAAGTAAGTATTTATTTATTACATATAAAACAATTATATTTATCAAATATGAAAATAAATAAATGGTCAAATTATTTAGAAATGTAAATGAACAAGCATTCGACGGACTGTTTGTATAACGCTTGTTTATGTTCGTTCATTAAGCTAAATAAACGATCATGAACAAAAAATTATATTCATGTAATAAACTAACAAATATGAATAAAGATGTATTGGTTTATTTAAGTTCACGAACAATCTCGTTTACTATTTTCCTTTTATTTTTATATAAAAATAATGGTGAAGTTAGGGACTAAATTGAACACATGATGATTTTTGAAGTTCATATTGTAAAGCTTGAGGAGCTTAGGACTAGCGGCATTCACCATTTTCTTCAACGTATATGTTTACGAACGCTAAACAAACGAACATGACTATCTTCAAAAATAAATAAACGAACATGAACATACTATTAAAAATTTTAAACGATCATAAATCGAACATAAATACATTTAAAAATAAATAAGCGAATACAAATACAGTCTTATTCATTAAACCTCAGTTCATTTATACCCATGATGTTTATTATATGGATTTGTAAGGCCGACATGTGTCTTTGTTTTCTTTAATATGTAATTAAAGGACATTTGGCAACAACACAGTCTCACTTGTGGAGTATTTTTATTATTATTAATGCATTGAATAATAATTCTTATTTTATTAGTCATATACTATATATAATACAGATTTAATCTTTATACTATAATTTGGTAATTTTTTATCCTTGTATTTTGTAAATTTTATAATTGCAGTCCTAATCCGCATAATAATAGTTAAATGTGTTAAGTCAAAATTTGTTATTATCTTTGTAAATTTTAGGTGCTTAAAATTTTTTGCCCTTTTAAAGTGTTTATTTATTTTTGTTAAAATATGTGTCTCAGCTTGACCTTAAAAGAAGTAAAATAATGATAGTTTAGGCACTTAAAAAAGAAATAAAAAGTGTATGCACCTAAAAGGAAAAGAAAATGTGATAGTTTTGGCACCTAAAAGGAGACAAAAAATAGTTTAAGCACTTAAAATAAAAAAAAACATAATAATTTGAGCACTTATCTTGACATTAAGCCTAAATTAAATGATAGGTATATTTTTTTTACATGAGTTTGATTTCTTGGTTTAATTTACCGGTTATAGTTTTTTTTGTCCATTTATAAAATTTAATTTCTTGGTGCAAATCGACATTCATATTTTTGGCCCAAATAGATAATTGAGTTTGACTTTTTTTCATTCAAATTTATATACATACATATATATTATCAATTAATTATTAAACTATAAATAATAATATAACTCATGAAAATTAAAAATGGTTTGAATTCGTTTAAGTCCGTATGACCTGAAATAATCTAGATTTAAAACAATCTAATTTGAACAAAGTCAAGTTCATGTACCAGTTTGAATAAAAAAGCCAAAATCATATACTTAATTCGACTAAAAAACTATGAAGCCATATTGAACTAGAAAGTCAAGTTTAGGTATCAATTTAAATTGAGAAGCAAAGTTCAAGTCCTTAATTGCACAAAAATATAAAGTACCGAATTGAATCAATATACCAAGTTTAGGTGTCAAAATGTGTATTGATTCTAAATTTTTTAAAAATATATAAGTTGCATTATGCAAAAGATCTAAGGGATAAACCAACTTTCAATCCTTGAAAATTTAGCCCCATGGTAGTCCTATTGATGATTGACATAATATCATAATGCCACATTATCAAAAAGATCAAAATAGGACAATTTGTCAATTTTGTATACTAAATATAATTATAATAAAGTTTAGGGGTTAAATTACTAAAGGTTGTTAAGTTCAGGGACCGGAAGTTGCTTTATCCCAATATCTAATTTGCGTGTGCAATATTCTTAAAAAACACGTGGCTAACGAAGTCCGCGAGTTTAGTCGTTTTCCAAAAGTATTTTGTCCGCCCTGGATTCGTGGGGTTTACGAATTCCCAAATCCTGCTTGAGCTCCAAGAAACATTTACTGTTTACGATTCATTGTTTTATTTCAATAATTAGATACGTAAACGAATCAAGATACTCGAACTGTTTGGCGGGAAGTTCATTTACGTTCGTTTATTTATTAAATAAATGAACGTGAATAAGAATTTTTGTTCGCTTAATTAAATGAATGAACACGGACAAATGATTTGTTTATTTATTTACGTTCGTGAACGTTCGATAATCCATTCGTTTATATTCGTTTAAATTTATTCACATATGTCTATTTATATTTATTAGTTTTATAAAAAAAATATTATAATTTTTTAAAAAAAATTCACATATGTAGGTTCGTTTAAATTTATTCACATATATTTTTTTTATTTCTAAAATCATCCATCGCCATGGAGGTAATCTTCTACATGATGTCGATTGGGATTTATATAAAAATGTAAAGTAAAAAATGATTTTTTTGGCCACCGGTGGGGACTTGTTCAATCAAACTATGGGTTAGGATCAATTTACACTGTGTAAAACTCAATTAGTTTTACACAGTTTTTGGACCGTTAGATGATGGTAATTAATGGCTCAGATTATTTCCTTATTTTTTTTCCCAAGTGATAATCTTCACATTTTTTACTGTTAATCTCATCCATCCATTTCCCTTATCCAATGGCCCTAAATTAGTGTAAAACTAAATAAGTTTTACACCATGTAACTTGATCCCATCCATATATATATATATAGGGATGAAATCAAGTTACACTATGTAAAACTCATTTAGTTTTACACTAATCCATAGCCATTGGATGAGTGAAATGAATGGATGAGATTAAAAGTAGGATATGGAAAGATTATCACTTGGGAAAAAAGTAAGGAGTTAATCTCATCCATTCATTTAACCAATCTAATGGCCATAAATTAGTGTAAAACTAGTTGAGTTTTACATAGTGTAACTTGATCCTAACCCATATATATATATATAGGGTTATGATCAACTTACACTGTGTAAAACTTAATTACTTTTACATAGTTTTTAGACCGTTGGATGATGGTAATTAATGGCTCAGATTATTTCCTTATCTTTTTTTCCCAAGTGATAATCTTCACATTTTTTTACTGTTAATCTCATCCATTCATTTTACTCATCCAATGACCCTAGATTAGTGTAAAACTAAATAAGTTTTACACCATGTAACTTAATCTCATCCCATATATATATATATATATATATATATATATATATATATATATATATATATATTCAAAGTAAAAGGTTGGCCGAGTCTTATAGACAAAATAAACGATTTGAATTGGAAAATGTATCTTCTTATCTTGGTCTTTAGGTAATGGATCAACAATTGTTCCTTGATCAAAATTTTTTTATTAGGTTAAATTTTGATATTTCTTCAATAAAATATTGAATTTCAATTTAGTGAATGTAAACAATAATGTTGATATCGCTTAAGTATGTCATGAGTTCGAGGCCTTGTGTATGTAAAAAATTTCCGTAAGGAGATTCACCCACCATAAACAGGTGTGCAACGCGAGTCGGTCTGAATTAATCAGGGTAAAGTACTGAAGAACATAGAGTGCAACCAAAAACATCAAACTTTAGATGTAATTGAAATATATGACTATTAAATATGGAAAAAATCAAATAAAAAAACCAAATAAGATAATAATATAGATTGAATTAAATTAAATTGCAAATTAAAAAAAAAATTTAATCCGGAACATTGTGAAAGGGCTTGGATTAATCCAAAATTTCCATTTTATATTATTTTGTAATTTAAATAAAAATATTATAGTATTAGAATAGTAATTTAGGAGGATTGAAAAATAAAAGTTTCTTTACCAAAGGCTTTTTTTTTCATTAATAAATTATAATCTTAAACCTACATAGAGGGAAGGAAATATGAAATCTAGAAGAAGAAAGTGGGTCCTAATGTATCTAAAACCACGACCGAAAGCTTTGTTAAGATGAACTAGACCTCTTAATAATTATTTGGGTAGACATTACCATTGGTTACTAAATTATTTTGATATTTTTATTTTGGTCATCAAACTATTATTTTGTGTAAAATCGTCACAAATGTTACATTTTTTCTGTTTTAATTACCATTAGTCACTAAATTATTTACTTTTTCTGTTTTGGTCATCAAATTATTAAAGTTATCATTGTTAAATATATATAAGTTGTACATTTTGTGGCTGTAAACTTAGGGTTTTTTACTTCCATTTTTAAAAACATATATTTTTATTTTTGTCATTCAATATAGGCTTAATATTAAAATAAGTGTTTAAACTATTTAATATTTTTTGGTGTTTAAAAGTTTTTTTGTCCCTTTTAGATGTTCAAACTATCTTGTTTTTCTCTTTTAGATATCTATTTTTTTACCCTTTAGGTGCCAAAACTATCATTTTTCTCAAAATAGACGTCTATATCCATACTATCATTTTTTGTTGTCAAAGTAGGTATTTCAGTTTGACCTTAAAAGGGAAAAAAATATAGTTTAAGTATCTAAAAAGGTAAGCACCTAAAAAAATAAAAATAGTTTAGGCACCTAAAAAAGAAAAAAAAAACAAGATAGTTTAAACACTTATTTTGACATTAAACCTTTCACGGATACTTCATTGTTAAAATTGGATTTATTTGGCGCCAGAATAAATAAATGGGTAAAGTACACAAACTGTCACTGAACTTTGGTTAAAAAATAAAATGATAACCAAGCTTTCAAAAATCAAAAAATGACAATTAAACTTTATGTTTTATAACAAAATGGTAACTAGACGTTAAATCTCGTTAAGTGTCTATTATAAAATTTAATATAATAACACATTTAGTCTTTCATATTTATACATTCAATCAATTTAGTCCTAATTTGAAACAGTTCGCTAAATTTAACCCTCGTTATTTACACATTCTTCAATTTGGTCCTTAAAGCAAAATTCCTAAGTACGGTAATATGATAGATAATTACAATTAAATTTTTATAGGAACTCGAAAATTTGACTCGACTCGAATCGAAAAAATTTCAAATAAAGTTTGAGTTGTAAAATATGACGCGTCAACTCGAATAACTTGAAATTTTTTAACTCGACTCGATCGAACGCTCATCTATATCTTAAGATATGACGCATCAACTCGAATAACTCGAAATATTCCAATATTTTAAATCATTTTTTCTTTTAAATCAAATATTTTTAAAATAAAATATTTAATATTTTCATATTTAAATCACATCAAATATTTAGTAACTACTTTAAATATTCGATTTAATTTAAAAATTTGACTTAAAAAGATGATTTAAAATATTCGAATATTTAATTAGATTTTTATAGGAACTCAAAAACTCGAGTCGACTTGACTCGACTGGAATCGAAATAATTTCAAATAAAGTTTAAGTTGTAAAATATGACGCGTCAACTCGAATAACTCAAAATTTTTGACTCAACTCGATCGAACGCTCACCTCTATCTTAAGATATGACATGTCAACTCGAATAACTCGAAATATTCGAATAATTAAAATCATTTTCTTTTAAATCCCATAGAATATTTAATAACTACTTTAAATATCCGATTTAATTTAAAAATATTCGATTTAAAAGAAAATATATTTAAAATAGTAAAATATTTAAAAGAAAAATATTTATAATAGTTATCAAATATTCGACGTGATTTAAATATGAAAATATTAAATATTCTATTTTAAAAAATATTTGATTTAAAAGAAAAAAATGATTTAAAATATTCAAATATTTTGAGTTATTCGAGTTGAAACGTCATATCTTAAGATAGAGGTGAGCCTTCGATCGAGTCGAGTAAATTTTTTTGAGTTATTCGAGTTGACGCGTCATATTTTACAACTCAAACTTTATTTGAATTTTTTTTCAATTCGAGTCGAGTTTTTGAGTTCCTATAAAAATTTAATTGTAATTATTTATCATGTTACCATACTTTGAAATTTTGTTTTAAAGACCAAATTAAAAGAATGCGTAAATAACGAGGGCTAAATTTAGTGAATTGTTTCGAATTAGGACTAAATTGATTGAATCTATAAATATGAAGGACTAAATGTGTTATTATACTAAATTTTATTACAGACACGTAACGAGATTTAACGTATAGTTACTATTTTGTTATAAAACATAAAATTTAATTGTCATTTTGTGACTTTAAAAGTTTAATTATCATTTTATTTTTTTACCAAAGTTCAGTGACCGTCTGTGTAGTTTACGCTAAATAAATATAGACAAACAAAATGGGACAGGAAGTAACCGGTAAGTTGCCCAATTCTGTCTTCGTTGTTAACTTTCTCGGACTAGTATATTATGTTGTGATTCCAGTTTCAAAGTATATTAATATTACACAACAAGTATTGTACTTTGTGTTGTTTTTATATGTAGAAAATAACATGTTAAAATAAATAAATTATTCTTAACTTTAAAAAATCAATTATTTATCGTCAATCAAGTGTTTCAATAAAATACATTGTTTTAGTCTTGATTAACATTAAAAATCCAAATTCAATACTAAATAACTCCTTTCTCCTTTTCTTATAAAGAAAAATAATAATAATTTATTGTTTAACCACTTATTTTTATCTACGGACTAATTCAGATCAAGTTTTGTAGAGGTCTTTCCCAAATCACTCTATTCACAATGCCATGATTCGAACTTTTGACATTGTTTAAGGGATCTAATGTCTTATCCCACTAAACCAACTGAATGTTGGTATAGTTATTTTTAATTCTAGAATATTTTATCATTATTTTAACAAATTTAATTCAAAATCTACCAAAGTATTGATGCAGTTTTTGATATAATTTTCATAGCAAATAAAGAATAATAGAATGAATATATTTTGTTTTGCAAGCTAACCTCACATCCACAAGACTCCATTGGCCTGCTTTGTTGTCTACCTTTATTTCCATATACTTACACCCCCAAAGCAAATCTTTATTCACAAAAGAAGAAATAAAAAAGTAAAAATTGACAAAATATTCTTTAAATATTTCATTGTGGAAATTATTATTTAATTACTGGTGTTGTTTTTGATATTACAACTTTACTTAGAAAACACATTACTTTTTGATATAGAAATTTAATTAATATCTTTGTATATTCAAATAGTATTTATTTTAAAGTAAAATTTGAAATGAGCATGACGAAGTCTTTATTCACAATTAACCCCTGCATTGTATTTTTTTTAATTTTGAACACTTATTTTTTAATTTTACTCAATAATTTAAACTATCATCCTGTATCGATTTATACAAAAATACAAGTCAATAACATCGCATTACTATTTATCATATCAATATCGATGAAGTGTTTGTCTAGACTACATTCTTATTAATTGGCATTGTCAATTTCTTTTTGGATAAATATTCTATACACAGACGGTGAAAATTTTCAGTTTCCACAAGCGCCTTAGTTTTAGGATATAAAGAGTTAGTTTAGGGTATAAGTTTTAGGGGTTTAGGTATAGAGGGTTAGAATTTAGGGATAGTTGTTTCAATTTAAGGTTTAGGGTTATAATTTAGGGTTTACAGGTTAAAACCTAATTCCTCACCTTATTACCCTAAAAACTAGACCCTAACCTATAAACCCTAAATTATAACCCTAAACTTTAAATTGAAACAACTAACCCTAAATTTTAAACCCCTAAACCTTATACCCTAAAACTAAGGCGATTGTAGAAATTTTCAGTTTCCACCGCCAGTGTATAAGATATTAATCCTTTCTTTTTTACCTTTTCGAGTAATAGTTTAAGTATTCAATTGAGTAAAAAATATAGATACCAAAATGCAAAAACTTGTATAGTTCGGAACCACATGGTTAATTAAGCCAAAATGTTAAGGCTGTAATAAGCAGCTACCGTGACAGCCACTCCCAATTTGCTTGGAAAAAAAGAGAGGGTTGACAACATAGAGAAAGGGAAGAAGAGAGCCGCCTCTATTTTCCCTCTCTAAATAAGTTTTTTTTTTTTTTTTGTAAAGGCTTCGCCTTTATTTCTTTCTGAAACAGACCCAGAAATTTCAACCCGGTTCTCAGGTATTTCTCTTCTCATAAAACTTTGATCCTTTCGTTGTTGGTTTTTTTGCATTATATTGATCTCATTCTTTACTGGGTTCCAGCTCTTTTTCTTCTATATTGCTCCATTTTTTTAATTGTGGTTTTTTCTTGCTTTATTCGTATGGTTAAGCACATAGGCTTTGTTGGTTCATTATATTTTGGGTTTAAAGTGAGTGTTCTAACGGTTGACAAAGAAGAATGGCGTTTTTAGATGGATTTGGGTTGGCTGTTCTTCTGTTGTTTTTATTGATCTGCTGTAAAAGAGAGGCACTTGGTGTTAATTGAAGTTATTTGCAGCACTTGATCGGTTTATTTTCTGGTGGCTGATTTTGTTGTCATTTAGAGTATGGTTTTTCCTTTGTTTAATGCTAAGGTGATTGGGGAATTGCTTGCTAAAAGAGGTGAAAGGGCTGCCGAATTGTGTAATTTTGAAATCTAGTTCAAGGACTTTTATTATTTTTTCCGTTGATTGGAGCGTTTTGTTTAAATTTTTCTACTGTTTTCGGAGATCGAAAACATGGAGCACCCCGTGTTTGATTTTCAGTTGATGGAAAATAATGGATTGTTTATTTTGTCAGGGAAAAAATGGAGTCGCTTTTTGCATGATATAACTGCAATTGTCATTCTTTTCAGCTACCTATGTTTCTCTGTCTCATAACAACCGTGTGAATGTCAACTCTGGGATCGGTTCTTTCTCGTTCGGGAAAACTATTCTTCTAGAGTTGCAAAGTGTAGATAAGGTATTCCGAATTGTTGATATTGGCTGTAAAAATGTTGTAGGCACATGGATTGCTCCCTTTTGTAATTGATAACAAGGGCTAGAGCTGAAAATTCCTTTTGGAACAATAGAGAACCTCTTTGTTTATTCTGTGTTATGGTTTGGAGTCGTTGATATATTGCGATTCTCATTCATCTAAATTTCTTGGTGTATAATAACTTGTTCTATTTATTTTCCGGATCTTAGTGAAGATATCAAACGGTATTGCTGGATTTAAAATTCTCCATATGATATTCACATGTCTCAAAATATAATTAGCTTGCATTTAGTGGCATGTAACGCTATTTCTTTTGTAGCAAAGATGTAGATTATCCTCTTTGCCTTTGTCTTTGTGTGATTCAATGCTTTTCTTATTGGTTGATATATGTGGGGTTAAACTTCTTTTGAAAAATCTTATGGTATGTGCAGATCATGTTACGAGCAAAGCATATTGGTAACCTGTCCAATGGTGCAAGGTCATTTCTATTCAGTGGCTCACGAGGTAGTACTGCAGATGGAAATTCGTGCACGTGCACCGAAGATGAGACATGTGTTTCAAGAAGGCAGAACATAAGAAATGAAACTTTGTCCAAATCCTCAGCTACGGGAGCTTTGAAGTTGGGGACTGCACCCCAAGCTGTTGATTCTCATGAAGCCGAGAGAGCACCGCAGCCTGTTTCTCATCCTATTCCTTTGAGTGGATCTAACATTGTAAATTCTGCTCGTAGCACTAATGCTGTTCAACACGATGAACATGCATCACCTACCATTTCTGACCAGTTTGTTAAAGCTGGCATTGAAGCTGTGTCATTCTTCTCCGATCTGATGAATTATAAACTTCCTTTGTCTGATGGGGGTTCAATATTAAGCTTGCCTAGACACTGTGTGGTTGAATCGACAAGGACTCTTCCAAATATAAAACCTTCAGCTTTCAAGTCTGTCAAAAGAGAGAACTTTGCCAAACTCAATCCAAAATCGTCATCTGAAATAGCAGCAGGGGAAAAATCAACAGTTAGCAACCATGGTGCAAAAGATAGAGGCAACAAATCCAATTTTGTTAGAGGTTACAAACGAGTTTCAAATGCCGAAATTGTGGATTCATCAGAAACTCATAGTAGTTCTGCAAATACTTATGATAGGAGGAAGGCTATACCGCAGAGAATGAAAGCTCAATCTCATCGTTTCATGTCAAATTTTAATTCCAATGTAATACCTTCAAGTGCAAAGGTTTCAGATTCTGGTATGGATGGTTTCAGGAAATCCTTTAGAGACATGAAAATGGCAACAGGAGTGTCTATGACCAGATCTCTAGGAGGCACTGGGCATGCGGTTGAAACTGTATCGCAGATTTTGCAACAGCTGAAGTGGGGCCCTGCTGCCGAGCAAGCACTTGAAAAACTCAACTTTTCAATTGATGCATATCAAGCTAACCAAGTTCTAAAGCAAATACCAGATCCTTCTGTTGCTCTTGCCTTTTTCCATTGGCTGAAAAACAAGGCTGGATTCAAGCATGACGGTCATACATACACCACCATGGTGGGTATCCTTGGTCGTGCAAGGCAGTTCGGGTCGATAAATAAATTGCTTGACCAGATGGTGAAGGATGAATGTCAGCCGAATGTTGTGACATACAATCGTCTTATTCATAGCTATGGACGTGCAAACTACTTGAACGAAGCTATCAACGTGTTCAATAAAATGCAGGAAATAGGTTGTGAACCTGATCGTGTCACATATTGTACTCTTATTGACATCCATGCCAAAGCTGGGTTTCTTGATGTTGCCATGGACTTGTACCGAAGAATGCAAGCAGCTGGCCTTTCTCCTGATACATTCACTTATAGTGTGATCATCAACTGTCTTGGAAAGGCCGGGCACTTGCCTGCTGCCGACAGGTTATTTTGTGAGATGGTTGATCAAGGTTGTGTTCCTAATCTAGTCACCTACAACATCATGATCGCTTTGCATGCAAAGGCAAGGAACTATGACAGTGCTTTAAAGCTTTACCGGGATATGCAGAATGCTGGATTCGAACCTGACAAGGTCACATACAGCATAGTAATGGAGGTGCTTGGACACTGTGGATATCTGGATGAAGCAGAAGCGATTTTTGGTGTGATGAAAAGGAAAAACTGGGTGCCCGATGAACCGGTTTATGGCCTGCTGGTTGACTTATGGGGTAAGGCTGGTAATATCGAGAAGGCTCGGCATTGGTATCAGGCCATGCTACAAGCAGGGCTGCTCCCCAATGTTCCTACTTACAATTCTTTGCTCAGTGCTTTCCTTAGGGTACACAGGTTGTCAGATGCTTATAACTTGCTACAAAGCATGCTAGATTTAGGTTTAAATCCTTCTTTGCAAACTTATACATTGCTCCTGAGTTATTGTACAGAGTCCGGGTCACCGTATGATATGGGGATTTGTTGTCAGCTCTTGACTGTCACGGGTCATCCTGCACATATGTTTCTGCTAAGTATGCCTTCAGCGGGACCTGATGGTCGAAATGTGCGGGATCATGTGAACAAGTTCTTGGATATGATGCACAGTGAGGACAGAGAGAGCAAGCGGGGGCTGGTGGATGCTGTTGTGGATTTTCTTCACAAATCAGGGCTCAAGGAGGAGGCCGGGTCTGTTTGGGAAGTAGCTGCGGAGAAGAATGTGTATCCCGATGCTGTTAGAGAGAAAAGCTCGTGTTATTGGTTGATCAACCTACATGTGATGTCGGATGGTACTGCCGTAACAGCATTGTCTAGGACCCTTGCCTGGTTTCGCCAGCAAATGCTGGTTTCTGGAGTCAGTCCCAGCAGGATCGACATAGTGACTGGATGGGGCAGGCGGAGCAGGGTTACCGGATCATCGCTCGTGCGCCAAGCTGTTCAGGATCTTCTTAACATTTTCAGCTTTCCGTTTTTCACCGAGAATGGCAATTCCGGGTGTTTTGTAGGGTCTGGAGAGCCTCTTAACAGATGGTTACTTCAATCATACGCGGAGCGGATGCATTTGCTGTAGTTCGTGGTCCACCGTAGCATAACAGAGTTTTGTTGCAGGAAGTAGAAGCGGTTTTGTATATTTAAATTGTTAGCTGCCATTTTAAAGTTAAATAAGGAGCTGATCCCAACTCCTTCATATGTTACAGTTTAGATAAGCTTTTTTACTGAAAATTCGAACCCGATATTGGATCTGAATGCTACAGATTGGCGATTGTGCAGCAGCGTGTAGTTAATGGCTAAAACTTTTTGGCCGAGAAGTTCATGTACATGATCTAACTTAGCATGGCATTTCCAAGCAGCTTCTCCATTTTCTAACTTTTAAGTTTCAATCTATGATGATTTTTAATCTTTTCCATTTACTCTGGTTTGGATGCTATGCTGATTTGCTTATTGTAGTCGATGCAGCTGAAATATGAGTGCCGTCGATGTCCGGTGGGGTAGTCTGAAAACTCATTTACCGACTAATTTGTATCGAATACTGCGGTTGACGAGTTGGGCGGATTTAAATCAATGATCAAGCGGTTGGTGGTGGGTTGGGTGACGATTTGAGATACGGATGATAGGGTGGGTGAAGCTCCAACCCACCCAAATCCGACCCATTACCAGCCCTACCTACACGACCACCGACCTATTAATCTTCTGTGTTATTTTAATTTTATTTCGTGAAACTCCATTGTAAACCGTCCTCAATCGCCATCAACAATTATTATTTTAATTGTTTTAAGCGTTTAATAAATTGAAAAATTATTCTTATTTTATTTGTTTTTAGATTTTAGTTTATTTTATTTGATTAGTTAATTAAATTAAATTAAATTCCATTAACATTAATGTTTATATTATATATTTAATTATTATTAGATGTTTGCTCTAGCAATTAATTAGACTAACCTATTGAAAATCCCTAACCTTTATTGACACGTTTAGTTCTAAAATCACATGTATGTTTTTTCGAATATTATATGTGAGGCCAATAATGTATTAATATCCTATATACTGGCGGTGAAAACTGAAACAATCGCCTTAATTTTAGGGTATATAAAATTAGTTTAGAGTATAAAATTTAAGAGTTTAGTTGTAAGGGTTTAAAATTTATGGATAATTGTTCCAATTAATGTATAAATTTTCGAATATTATATGTGAGGCCAGTAATTAGGAGGTTGGGTTAGCATATTATTCTAGCTGCCCGTCCTCCCTATTACAACACTCCTTTGTCTTTATTCAAATTCTATAAAAGTTCTACTTTGTACCGTCTCATCTGTACTTATCTCGCATTATATATGCACCGCTGTAGAGCGTTTGAGTATTTTCTAATTATGAGCGTAAGTGCATACTTTTGTCAAGTTATAGTATAAAAAATATCATTTTTTATAAGGATTGAACAGCCAAATTCGAATGTAAATTCATACACATAGAATATTTAAATGCACAATTAAAAATCAGTTTGTTTAAAAAAAATAAACACAAATAATTTAAAGAAGAGATCAGGTTGATAGAATGGGTTAGATTATACTGCTTCGTAGTGTGAAACTGCGTTGAATAAGTCAAGATATATTGCGCTGCCAGACTGTGCTGCCTCAGTAAAAGATGGCAGATTGGTGCTTTAACAAACTCACTGCAGCATCTTTAAACTTTCAAACATAATTCAAACAACATATTAACATTATAAACAAGCAATCTATAGGCAAAAGACCCTAGCACAACCAACCGCAATGCATTAGATCATATTTGTAAAAATTAAGGCATGTATGGAGAAGTTTAAACATCCAGCACAATAAACAACCACGTAAGAGGCCAAACTTAAAACCAAACCATCAACTAATATATGAAGGTCATAAACAAGACTAGATAGGCAATATAAACTTATTTCAACATAGGAAGTCTCAAAACAAAACCCCCAAAACATAAAGGTTATATCCCATTAATAACATACTATTATTTGATACTAAAATTATACTTGAGCAGAATATTATCTCTTCGACACTTTCTTGCTGTCACGAATAGTCTACGTTTTTTAAAATTGATTTCACCATAATCCTACGTATACTAACTAAGAATTTTAAAACATTTTTTCATATTTTATTTTACTCAAAAAATTCCCTTTTACCAAATTAATCCCGAAATTAGTCTAGTTGCTAAAACCGGTTCGATTTGAACCCTCAAGCCAATCCTACCTTACACTTAGGCTCAAATTTAGGGCGTTACAATTCGTGGATACTCGGATCCACGTACAGTGTCCACAAAAACTGTACAATATACAATTATAATTGAAATTAATAAACTTTATTTGAAATAAATACATCAAATTCAATATTAAATTTTAACTCAAAATTTTTACATGATTCCCGGATTCACTCTAAATATCTTGTCTAATAGCCTTCAAACCTTTGGGCATATCAACATGATATAAATTACCGCTCCACCTACATAACAACAAACATAACTTTAATATTAAATATATATATATTATTTATTTATTTTCTTATCTCCGGCATAGTAAAAAAGTATGTGAACTCAATACACTCAGTTCAGAGTGTAAAAATGACATTCTGAACCACGTCGAAGACTGAAGCAACAAAAGAGTCTAATAAAGTTTTTCCTTCTTAATTTAGTCACAGGTATAAAGTATTCCCGCAGTTTGTACTCCAAATACAGCAAACTCTTCCCCACATTGATATTTAGTCTCTAAAAATTTATTTTTAGTTGAAATTAACTACTATTTATTTTTAATTTTTATAATTTAATCTAATAATTTTAATATATTGAAATTTTTGTTCAATTAAGTTCGTAATATTTAATTTTTAATCGAAATTGATCCCTATTTATTTCTATAGTAAATTTGTGGAATTAATCACTTGACTCTCAAATTTCATAACTTCCAAATTGTCAAATTAATCTCTAATTTCAGCTTTATGCTATATTTTATGATAAAATTGTAAAATTATTTATGGGCTCTCAAATTTCTCCACTTTAAAATTATCAAATTAGTCCCTAATTTCAATTTTAAGCTATATTTTATGTTAAATTGTAAAAATGGTCCATTATTTCGATTTGTTGTTTTGGGTTTAGGCTAATGGTATAGTGCCATTAGTTTATAAAATTAAATTCTATAGCTTAAGATTTATAGTTTAAGATTTTTAGAGCTTAGTGTTAATGGTTTAAGGTTTATAGTGTAGTTTAGAATGAAATTAAGATCAAATGTTAGGAGGAAAAAAAGTTCTTAAAACTTTTAAATTTAAAAATTAGTAGAGACAAAAACCTTATTTGATTAATATTTAAACTTAAAATGACATAAAATATTATTATACCATAATTTTGAGAAAATCGGCGCTCTCTCATAGTATAATACAAAAAGATAATAAAGCATACGACATTATATTAGTTATCATATTGTTAAAAATAGATAACATTAAAAATAAATTATTTATTTAGTTTACCTTAATAATCAAGTTAAAATTGGAACCATATCCAAACGGGTAACAAGGTTTTTTGCCCACCCCTAATATTACACACTACATCAATTCAGATAAAAATTACTAAATTATTTTTGTTAATAATACCGTCAAACTATTGATTTTAAATTTGAGATCAATGTGCAATGAGAAAGTATAAAATAATTATTTTTAACCCCAAATTCCAAATTGAATTACTTGCTATGATAACAAAAATAGCAATGCAAAAAAAAAAAAAAAAAGCAAAATCTACCATAAGCATAGATTCAAAAAGAAAAGTACGTATTGGTCTAACCGGATGGGAGTTCAACACTTTGAGCGAGTTCAATGTGCCTAAAACCATATACCATTCTGTATTTCTATACCATAATATGATTTTCTCTTAGAATTTGCAGAGTTTGAACAAATCTATAGATGAAAATTCGGTTCGAATATTATTCCATGTTGAAATTGAGAGGAAACCAGAAAGAAAAACGACAAGTTCTAAATCTATAGACAAGAGGGATTTTAGTTACCGTTGTCATCGTCGCCGACATCTTTTCCCTATTAATAGTGAAAAATAAGAAACAGACAATAAAAGACAGGAGAAATATATTGGCCAAAAGAAGGATGTGAATATAAATGACCTACAATGTTATGCATCTACAACTTTGTGACAAAATACAGAACTTCTAAAAGCAATTGCAAACTTCGATAGAGCTAAACCTCAACAGTGATCTAGATCCAAGTATTCTCGACAATCAACCTCATTCCCCTGCTTTTAGACTAAATCAAGGACTTTATTTATCACTATACCAATCTAAAAGCATCATTTCAGATTCATTAGATTGACTACAGGCAAAAGTCTGCAAATGTATTTCCGTTGAGCATTTATAGCACAAAATAACAAACACAAGACATAAACACATAGAAACAGATATGTATATGTATATGTATATGTATATGTGTGTACCTCTTTGTCACCATCCCTATTCTGACTCGAAATTATCTAAACCAATAGCAATTAGAAGAGTAAGCAAAACATGATCTTGGGCAACAGGCTTCAACAAAAATCAAGGAACTTTTTAGGAGAAAAGGAAGTTACATGTTTTGAAATAAGCAAGAGGATTGGGCCATAAATGCTTCTTGATAATCTTAGATATCTGTAATTTTTACCAAGAGAAACTTAGACCAGCCGTATTACAAAAGGAGTAAAAAAAAAGAAAAACTACAGATAGGACATGCATTTAAATTTTACCTCATCAACCCTATCATTTTGTTGAGCATCCATAAACCACTTAAAGAAGTTGCGACTTCATATGTAAGAAATTTAACAAAATGTAGAGTTAATATGCAACATGGCTAAGAAACGAAGAATCAAATAAAATACTATCATATAAATGGATGCAAACTATAGAATAATGAAAATCACTATCAAGGTTAACTAAAACTATAGAAAATCGATTGTTGAGCAGGATAAACAAACCTTTTTCCAATGAATTTCCGCTTGTTTCCTTTCTTCTTATGATCAGCTCCACTTGCCATGCCCTTCACATTTGCAAAAGTAATTTCAAAAAGTTTCCATTCAACCGAAAACAAATAGCAAGAAGTTGAATAGACATCAAAAGAGGAGAAGCTCTCACCATGTCCCTTTTCCACTTGATTTGGGTGGCAGTAATTTTAACTCTTCCATCAAGGAAGGTAAAGGTCTTCGTAAGCTTTGTATCTTCGAAATAAGGATTGGAGTTGAAGTTCTGAAGAAATAATGGTAAAAGTCAGTCAAATAATCATCAGGGACAGATCAAAACCAAAGCATGAAATAATGATTTGGGTGGCAGTAATTTTAACTCTTCCATCAAGGAAGGTAAAGGTCTTCGTAAGCTTTGTATCTTCGAAATAAGGATTGGAGTTGAAGTTCTGAAGAAATAATGGTAAAAGTCAGTCAAATAATCATCAGGGACAGATCAAAACCAAAGCATGAAATAATGTATATTAACTAGATGATAAGGTAAAGAAGAAGAACATATATAACTTACAAACGAAATAGAGTAACCCGATTTCAGATCTTTGAAATCCTCCACTTCAATCGAGCTAATATGCTTGAATATCTACAAAATAATAATAATTGAAAAGAAGAAATAAGAAAGCAGTTAACCAAGACCACATAATAGGCAAACATCATACAATAAAGCAAACAAAAAATCAAATTTGAGCAGAAAAAATTCCACTCTGGGAAATAATTGACACAAAACCTTCTCATCTTCTGCAGACAAAAAACTGTCAATTGCACCATGACTCAAGAACTGCAAGTGAAGAACGCGTTTCAATTAAAAACCTTCGTCCGAGCACAGATAGATTTAGAAAAAGGTACCCAAAAATAATAGAGTTAATAGATTCACTTACTGCCTTCAGCCAGAAATCAGGAATTGATTTGGCAATGTCACCCCGCTTATAGTATAACGGCTTGCGTATCTCGTTGTATTTCTGCTCCACTTCCAAGACTTTCTCACTGGCCTCCTCATTGATCTACAACAAACCAAAATCGAACAAAACACTAAATATTACTACATCTGTAAATTCAGATCCAACATTAACAGGACATTCAAAGCCAATCATACATAGAAACTATAGATCACAACAAATTCAATACGTAGCCAGTCAAAACAGCATTTAACAAAATCCAAAAATTAAAATAAAACAAAACATTGTCAAGCAATTTCCCTGGATTTATTTCTCTGTTGAAATTAAAAATCAGCAGATACATGCTTTGAATATAAAGACATACATGCGTGTGTGTGTGTGAAAGTAAAATTCAATAAAAAAAAACAAAATGGACCTTCACGAGTTCGTCTTGGATCTCTTGAAGTTTCTCGATGGAAAAGACGAGTGCGGTGTCAATTTGTTCAGCGTTCTCTTCCACCACTTTCTCTTCTATTTTCAACTTCTTTCCTTTGTCCATCACCATTTTTATTCCAAGAAAACTCTAAACCAAATAGGTAACGTGTCAATAAACGAAAATTTGTATAATCACACATTTAGTCCTACTATTTATATACTATATTATTTTGTTCATTGCCCTGCTTTTAGACTAAACCAAGGATTTATTTATCACTATACCAATCTAAAAGCATCATTTCTGCTTCATTAGAATAACTACATGCAAAAGTCTGCAAATATATTTTCATTGAGCATTTATAGCACAAAATAGCAAGCACAGACATACACACATAGAAACAGATATAATATATATATATATATATATATATATATATATGCATACATGTGTGTACCTCTTTGTCACCATCGCCATCCATCAAGGAAATCATCTAAACCAATAGCAATTAGAAGAGTAAGCAAAACATGATCTTGAGCAACAGACTTATAACAAAAATCAGGGAACTTTTCAGAAGAAAAGGAAGTTACATAGTTGAAATAAGTTAGAGGATTGGGCCATAACTCATTCTTGATAATCTCAGATATCTGTAATATTTACCAAGAAAAAATTAGACAAATCGTTTTACAAAAGGAGTAAAAGAAAAGAAAAACTACAGATAAGACATGCATTTAGATTTTACCTCATCAACCACTTCTTCCCCGTCATCATCCTTTTCAGCTTCCAAAAACCATGTAAAGAAGCTGTTCCTTCATATGTAAGAAATTTAACACAATCAGGACTTAATATGCAGCATGGCTAAGAAATGAAGGATCAAATAAAATACTATCATATGAATGGATGCAAACTATAGAATAATGAAAATCACTATCAAGGTTAACTAAAACTCAGACAGAGAAAATCGATTGTTGAGTATGATAAACAAACATTTCTACGGTGAATTTCCGCTTGTTTCCTTTCTTCTTATGATCAGCTCCACTTGCCACGCCCTTCACATTTGCAAAAGTAATTTCAAATAGTTTCCATTCAACCGAAAACAAATAGCAAGAAGTTGAATAGACATCAAAAGAGGATAAGCTCTCACCATGTCCCTTTTCCACTTGATTTTGGTGGCAGTAACTTTAACGCTTCCATAAAGGAAGGTAAAGGTCTTCGTAAGCTTTGTATCTTCGAAATAAGGATTGGAGTTGAAGTTCTGAAGAAATAATGGTAAAAGTCAGTCAAATAATAACCAGGGACAGATCAAAACCAAAGCATGAAATAATGTATATTAACTAGATGAGGTAAAGAAGAAGAACATATATAACTTACAAACGAAATAGAGTAACCCGATTTCAGATCTTTGAAATCCTCCACCACTTCAATCGAGCTAATATGCTTGAATATCTACAAAATAATAATAATCGAAAAGAAGAAATAAGAAAGCAGTTAACCAAGACCACATAATAGGCAAACATCATACAATAAAGCAAACAAAAAATCAAATTTGAGCAGAAAAAATTTCCACTCTGGGAAATAATTGACACAAAACCTCCTCATCTTCTCCAATCAAAAGACCGCAAAATTCACCATGACCCAAGAACTGCAAGTGAAGAAAGCGTTTCTTCTGAGTACAGATAGATTTAGAAAAAGATAGCCGAAATTAATAGAGTTAATAGATTCACTTACTGCCTTCAACCAGATATCAGGAATTGATTTGGCAATGTCATTCCGCTTATCATATAACGGCTTGCGTATATCGTTGTATTTCTGCTTCACTTCCAAGACTTTCTCGCTGGCCTCCTCATTGATCTACAACATACCAAAATGGAACAAACCACAAAATATTACTACATCTGTAAATTCATAAGCAAAAGTATTTTGATGAAGTATTCTAGAAATTTCAATTAAAGGACCAAAGTTTTCTACAATAATTCAGATACAATATAAATACGTAACAAAATCCAAAAATTAAAATAAAACAAAACATTGTCAAGCAATTCCCCAGGATTTATTTCTCTGTTGAAAGTAAAATTCAATAAATAAATAAAAAAACAAATGGACCTTCCTGAGTTCGCCTTGGATCTCTTCAAGTTTCTCGATTGCAGTGTCAATTTGTTCAGCGTTCTCTTCCACCACTTCCTCCTCTAGTTTCGACTTCTTTCCTTTGTCCGCCATTAGAAAAAAAAATGTATCCTAGGAGGTCGGAACCAGAAATTTATATAAGGGATGTCATTTTTCAAAAATTATATAATGGGCGTCAAACTTTAATTCTTATTACAAAATGATCATTGAATCATTAATTGTTGTTAGATAGGTTATGTGGCAGTTACAAGAATATGTATAATAGTGGATTTAACATTTCATATTTACACTTTACCTGAGAAAATATGAAGAAATGAAGGTGAACAGTTTGACCAATCGATCAAATATATTTACTCAAATTACATGTCACTTTAATTATTATGTTTATATCTAAAATTGTCAAGCTTAAAACAATGCATAACTTAGGATTAGGTTCGTAAATTCAGATTTATTTTATAGGGTTTGGATCTTAAAATTTAAGACTTGATAGATCCGGATTGGATTTAGATCCTCTAATTAAAGTACGAATCTGAGTCTGAATCTGACACTAAAATCTGGACCTGGACCCGTTTACTTGTTTATAGTTAAACCCACCTTTGATTTTAAAAAATATATAAATGACATAATAGGTTTTAATATATATATATATATTATAGAGGGAGACGCCACAAAAAGTGAGTTCTTATAGGGTTGATTTTTATATCCACGTTTTTTTTAAATTGTAAATATTTTGAGAGATTGTTATATACCCATCGGATAGCCGGGAGATTTCTGCAATTTCAAGGTATTCAACTTTGATTTCTGTATTTTTAAGTTGTATTGAAATTAATCTTTCCTCCATTGGAGATGTGATGTGAAATTAGTTAATTACAATTTTATTACGTTAAAAATAGGTTGAATGGTCGTTGTTTTAACAGACCCATTTTGGACCTGGATCCGTAAGATTTGTTGGATCTGAGTCCCAATTTTCTAGACTCATGGATTTGGGGCGGATTTGGATCCAGGATGTAAAAATGGGTCTGGATTTAAGTTCAGCTGGATCCAGTCCAGATCCGGCCCATTACCATCCCTACCTATGATTCTTCATCATATTTATTATATATTTTATAGGCTTTATCTAACATATGCATACACGAGATATGATCCTTTTAACTTAATTTTTTTCATGTAAAGACTCGAACCTCTTTACTAAGAAGATAAGAGAATCGAGCTCAAACACAAGAAAGCCCCAACAACCTCCTATACAACCACTGACCTACCAATCTCCGTGTTATTTTAATTCTCCAGAGTGAACCGTCTTCAGCAACCATCAACAATGTTATTTTAATTGTTTTAAGCGTTTAATAAATTTAAAAATTATTCTTATTTTATTTGTTTTTAGATTTTAGTTTATTTTATTGGCTTAATCGTTAAATAGGTGCTCAAACTATGCCCTTTTTCTAGTTATGTGCTTAATTTATTTTTCGAGCTAAATTGAGACCTACCGTTTCATTTCGTGACCAAATAGGTGCCTACCGTTAAATATCGCATGTCACTTCTAGAAAAATTTAAAATTATATTAAAAATAAATTAAATTAATTTTTTAAAAATCTCTAAATTTTCTAAATTTTACAAAACAACTCCAATCCAAAATCCCTAAACCCCAAAACCTAAATCCCAATTTGGGCTGATTTCGCTATCGATTGTCACGCCGCCGCCCACCTCATCGGTCGCCGGACTATTTCGACCATTTCCCCCACCATCCCGTCGTCGGAAATCGATCAACGTCGTGCGAATCGACAAAATTGTCGAATGATTATTTCGAACGATTCGTGAAGAACAACAGCAGGAGGGTCGACGAACGACGTGTGGGTTGTTCGGCGAGAAGAGGGCGTTCATTCCATCATCGGCAACGCGGCCACCGCCGATGAGAGTTATCAGATTTGAGGGGTTTAGAGATTTTGGGACTGTTTTGGGAATATTTGAAAATTTTAGGATATTTTTATTTTATTAATTTATTTTATTTTTAATATAGTTTTGGATTTTTCTGGAGGTGACATGTGTCCTTTAACAGAAAAAAATAACGGCGAACCTTAAATGAGTCACATAATGAAACTCTAGGTCTTAATTTGACCCGCAAAATAGTTTAGGCACTTAACTAGAAAAAGGGCATAGTTTGAGCACTTATTTACCTATTAAGCCTATTTTATTTGATTAGTTAATTAAATTAAATTCCATTAACATTAATGTTATATATATATAACATCTGTTAATTATATTATTGGATGTTTGCTTTAGCAATTAATTGAACAAACCTATTGGAAATTCCTAACCTTTATGCTTTGCTTGGTATAAGGATAGAAATGAAGAATGATGAAAAATTTGTTAATTAAATAATAAAGATTCATAACTATCTTTTAACTTAAAATCTTAACTATTTGATTAACAAATACCAAGCAAAACTTTATTGACGTGTTTAATTCTTTTTTTTTTGAATCCGAATATTAAATGTAAAGCAGCTAATTATTACTCAAGAGGTTGGGTTGGGCATATTATTCTAGCTGCCCGCTCTCCCTATTACATCAGTCTTTCATCTTTGTTCAATTTTTATAGAACCTCTACTTTGTACCGTCTTATCTGCACACACCTCGTATTATTCTCGTACGCCTTACATCATTCTCATTCTTCTCGACATATCTTATAATATGTTATTAAAAATTTAATGAGCTTAAGATTAATTGGATTAAATATATAAATATATTTAAAAATTATAGTCAAATTTAAAGTAATTTATATTGACTTGTCTTAAAATATTTATGAAAAGTTCAATATATGTACACGTTGAAGTTATATTTTAGTTGAGGAATTAAAATGTTGTGACGATTTATTATTATTATTAGTAGTATTATTAGTATTATTATTAATATTAAAATTTGTGACATTTAGAATAACGTCACGTATATGGTGGCATCGGATACAAATTTAATTTATATTTATAAATATATTATATGAAATGGGTCATGGGGCGGGTAAACAGGGGATTCAGTGAATTTCTAGGGCCTACGTAGGTGGTGGTATGTAGATGGTTTTAGTCTTGCGGGTTGCGGGACATAAATTATATTAGATTTTGTATTCGCGACGGGTTGTGTGACGAGATAGAGATGAAAATTCTTGACGAAAATGAATGCGGGAAAACATTCTTCGCACCCATCCCGCTTAATTGACATCCTTATATACGTACCATAATTATTATTAGAATTTTACGTACTTAATAATAAATTGACGGTAAAAAATCAGGGGGAAAATATGGATTGGATAATTACCAATAATATATATTCTAATACTATAAGTTATTATTATTACTATTTGTGACTTAATCATCGGTATTTGACTCATTGATCGATTAATCTGAAAAATAAGTTTTTTTCAAAAAAAAAAAATAATAATAATAATAATATTATGAGATCTCATTTTATTTTATTTCAGGGTAAATAATTAAATTTAAGATGACATTTCTTTCATTAAAAAACAAACATATGCCAACTACTTTATCCAACTGATTGTATACCTATATTTCGATTTTTCTTTATTATTTGTAATATAAATACTGAATTTGTAATTAGTTTTTTTATTTGTAATTAGTTTTTAAAATCGTGAGATCCACGAAATTTATTTATATATTGGAATAATTTTTTGGTTGTCCTTTTAATTTTCAGAACTTCGCTCTTAGTTAGCAGAACTAAATTACTTACCATTTAGATCAACCCATAAAACTTGTTTAAATTATACTAAAATAAATAATTAATATTAGTATTTTCTAAATAAATTAATCATTCATTTTCCGTTTGATATAAAACTTGTTTAAATATACGTAAAATTAAAACTTATTTAGATAAAAAAATGTAAAATAAATTGAAATATTTTAGCCAACACAAACACGTAAAAAATAAACATATATAATTAAAAAAGAAAATGATATTTTTAATTAATATTAAAGAAAAAATCCACTCAACGATGGTATTTTATTTATTTTTTAAAGTATAGATTACTAACACCTACCCCTGGTTAGTTGGTTGGTATTAAAACATTCACCTTTCTCCCCAAATAATTTTATATTATACCCTACATTTCCCTTTTAAATAACTTTTTAGTATTTTGATTTTATAATTAAAAATATATACTGCTTAAAAATTAATATGATAAATAATATAATATAAAATCCTATGTATAAAATAGATTTTAATATAATTATAATATGAAATTAATAAAATTAACCATAAATATTAATTTATTAAATCAATTAAACATTATGATACAATATATATATATATATATATATAATATTTCACTATTTTATTTTTCATTTCTACTATTCTTCCCCAAGGTAACTTGTGTTGTTTCTTTGTTTCAGTAATGTCCGATGGCGTTATCTCTTGATATTTTTCAACTCATTTTGGATAACAAAGTACAATTGTTACATCTCAGAGAAGTTTACGGAGTTTTGGTCAGAGATATGTCTCGAGCATTGGCGACTGTCCGCAATCACGCGAACAATGCAGATCAAAAAATTTCATAATCGTGCCAAATATTGTATTGGAATGTATCGGTATTTGGTAAAAATGAAAAGGAATGAATTGGATGGAGTGCTGGTGGAAATCATATTCCTCGAGAATGAGCTTCGGAAAAAAGTTCGATATCCCTGAGAAATAATGAACAACTGACAGCGGTTAGATTCATGCAACGTCGACTTTACTAGAAGGGTAATATTCGAAATTTGGCGGAAAACAAGGCTGACTTTAACGTCATTCAACAGTGGGGTGATGATACAGATGGAGTTCAAATTTGTTTTCAGGAGTAATCCTGCTATATTAAACGAGTTTGCTTAAATATGCTCTTATATAAAAAATCAGTTCTTAATGATTCGATATAATCTACTATGATACCACTTATTAAAACTAAAGCACACCCAAAACATAATAGAAATGACCTTGCACCATTGGACACGTTACCATTATGCTTTGCTCATAACATGATTTGCACAGACCATAAGATTTTTCAAGAGAAGTTTAACCCCCTATATATCAACCAATAAGAAAAACATTAAACTATACAAAGACACGACAGTCAACACTAAACCAAACCAAGTGCTTAATCATAAATAATACCCATAATCATAAATAGTACCCATAGTTCAAAAACTTATGGCCCTGTTTGGCAATTAGCGGATAGCTGATAGCGGATAGCGGATTGCATTAGCTAATAGCTGATAGTTGATTGCATTAGCTGATTTGACTAGCGGATTGTATTAGCTGATTGTATAAAAATGTTTGGTAAAATTAACTGATAGCTGATAACTGTTAGATTATTTAAACAAGTAAAATGACATATAAGGACATGTTTATATTCAATACTTGTTTGAATAGTTTATTAGTTATCAATATTTTGTATCTAATTATTATTAATTAGATCTATAAAATTATTTTTAATATAACTTTTCTAGACATATTTAAATGATTTATATATTAATTTATTATTTATATAATTATTTTAATATAATTTAATTAATTAATAAATTTAAATACATATATAAATATGTGATAATAAAAAGAAAAAAGTAAATAGAATTAGCTTATAAATAGGGTGAGAAAATATTTAATTTAGGTTATTTTGAGATTTTTGGTACTGGTAAGGGTAAAAGAGTCTTTACAACTCTAATATCAAACCTCTAATCTCAAAAACTCCTATTATGAGTTTTTTAAAATTAGCGTTTTCACCTTAATCCGCTATTTACCAAACAACAATATTAATGGATTTGACTGGTCAAACCTCTAATTATGCCTCAAACCTCTTTTTACCAAACAAAACATATGTCTTTTTGCTTTATATTGATTCTCCGAAATCATTCCATCGGTTTACAACGTTTGGGGTTTCCTATATATATCCCATATTTTTTTATTAAAAGAAAAAAAAGGAAAAATAGTCTTTGAAATCTTATTGGATCTTTTGAATTGCCTCTGAAATTTATTTGTATTCGCATGTGATTTCTGAGTTATTTTGCTTCTTTTGGTTCTCTGATGCTCTTCCTGCTCTCCAATATGACATTATTTCATTTATTTTTTGCTATGTTATTTTTTTTGCTTTCTAACTTTTTTCTTTTTTTTCACTGTGTTCTGATGTTGCTTGAATGGGAAAATCACGGGCTACTGAACGGTCGTCCTCATCGCTGAAGACAGGAGACGACAGCTGAAGGGTTAAACGCGTGGGGCAATCAAAGGATTGCGCGTGGATCACACTCGCGTTGTTCGCCTAATTTTGGGTACCTTTTTCTAAATCTATCTGTACTCGGACGAAGGTTTTTAATTGAAACGCGTTATTCACTTGCAGTTCTTGGGTCATGGTGCTATTAGCGGTCTTTTTTCTGAAGAAGATGAGAAGGTTTTGTGTCAATTATTTCCCAGAGTGGATTTTTTTCTGCTCAAATTTGATTTTTTATTTGCTTTATTATATGATGTTTGCCTATTATGTGGTCTTGGTTAACTGCTTTCTTATTTCTTTATTTTCAATTATTATTATTTTGTAGATATTCAAGCATATTAGCTCGATTGAAGTGGAGGATTTCAAAGATCTGAAATCGGGTTACTTTATTTCGTTTGTAAGTTATATATGTTCTTCTTCTTTACCTTATCATCTAGTTAATATACATTATTTCATGCTTTGGTTTTGATCTGTCCCTGATGATTATTTGACTGATTTTTACCATTATTTCTTCAGAACTTCAACTCCATTCCTTATTTCGAAGATACAAAGCTTACGAAGACCTTTACCTTCCTTGATGGAGGAGTTAAAATTACTGCCACCCAAATCAAGTGGAAAAGGGACATGGTGAGAGCTTCTCCTCTTTTGATGTCTGTTCAACTTCTTGCTATTTGTTTTCGGTTGAATTGAAACTTTTTGAAATTACTTTTGCAAATGTGAAGGGCATGGCAAGTGGAACCGATCATAAGAAGAAAGGAAACAAGTGGAAATTCATTGGAAAAAGGTTTGTTTATCATACTCAACAATCGATTTTCTCTGTCTGAGTTTTAGTTAACCTTGATAGTGATTTTCATTATTCTATAGTTTGCATCCATTTATATGATAGTATTTTATTTGATTCTTCATTTCTTAGCCATGTTGCATATTAACTCTACATTGTGTTAAATTTCTTGCATATGAAGTCGCAGCTTCTTTAAGTGGTTTTTGGATGCTCAACAAAATGATAACGGGGATGAAAGGGTCGATGGGGTAAAATCTAAATGCATGTCCTATCTGTAGTTTTTCTTTTCTTTTACTCCTTTTATAATACGGCTGGTCTAAGTTTCTCTTGGTAAATATTATAGATATCTAAGATTATCAAGAAGGATTTATGGCCCAATCCTCTTGCTTATTTCAAAATATGTAACTTCCTTTTCTCCTAAAAAGTTCCTTAATTTTTGTTGAAGCCTGTTGCCCAAGATCATGTTTTGCTTACTCTTCTAATTGCAATTGGTTTAGATAATTTCGAGTCAGAAGAGGGATGAATAGGACTTGGATGGCAATGGTGACAAAGAGGTACACACATATACATATACATATACATATACATATACATATCTGTTTCTATGTGTTTATGTCTTGTGTTTGTTATTTTGTGCTATAAATGCTCAACGGAAATACATTTGCAGACTTTTGCCTGTAGTCAATCTAATGAATCTGAAATGATGCTTTTAGATTGGTATAGTGATAAATAAAGTCCTTGATTTAGTCTAAAAGCAGGGGAATGAGGTTGATTGTCGAGAATACTTGGATCTAGATCACTGTTGAGGTTTAGCTCTATCGAAGTTTGCAATTGCTTTTAGAAGTTTCGTATTTTGTCAGAAATAGAGCTTAATTACCTTTTGTGTTTAATGATGGTAAAATACCAGGCAAACTAAATTATGTAAATTTATAATCATGGTGATGCATAACATTGTAGGTTATTTATATTCACATCCTTCTTTTGGCCAATATGTTTCTCCGTCTTTTATTGTTTGTTTCTTATTTTTCACTATTAATAGGGAAAAGATGTCGGCGACGATGACAACGATAACTAAAATCCCTCCTGTCTTTGTAGCAGTTAGCTGGATGTCTTTGTTTAAGTAAGAACTTGTGGAAAGTCGTTTGTAGTGGTTATTAAGAACTTGTTTTTCTTACTGGTTTCCTCTCAATTTCAACATGGAATAATATTGGAACCGAATTTTCATCTATAGATTTTGTTGAATTTAGCATATCGTTGTTGAATACTTGTCACTCACTTTCGAGTCCGAGTGCATAGGTTAGATGTTGGTAGAATGTGAATTGCATGTTGTAATCACTAATTTTGTCCCAATTTTTATTTTATTTCTTTTATAATTCTCAGGCTTTTAATGGGCTACATTTAAAATAAATAAAAAAGAGAGAAAAGAAAAGAAAAAAAAGGAAAAAAAGGAATATATATATGTATCATGTTACTACTATTATTACTATTATACCTTATTATTATTATTATTATTATTATTATCATTATTATTATAAATAAAACTAAAGTTAAAAAAAAAAAAAACTAAACTTTATTATTGAAGTCAGCCCAATACAAATAATACATAACCAAAGCCCAAACAAAAAAATTAAATATGACCCAATAAGCCCAAAAAGAAAACCCTAACATCTTGTTCTCTTTGTGCAGCAGCCGCCGCACGCAATAAGGACCGTCCGATCAAGATACGACCAATGGACCAGATCAGCCCTCAGCCAGCAAAACCCTAATGACCATGTTTCCAGCTGCAGCCGCCTCTCTTCACAACCGTTAGATCTGACGGTCCAGATCTCCCCAGATCCGGAAACCCTAGCAAGCCCTTCAAGCCATAGCGCCGCTACCGTTGGATCAAAGGCGATCAATGGTCCAGATCTCTCACGCGCGCCCCTTGGAGTCTCCACACGCGCATGCCCGTGACCCCTCCTCTGCCACCTCTGTTTCCGCTGCCAACACCACACCGGCACGCCTCTCCCGATCGGGCAAGTCCAGCAACATCAGAACGCAAAACAGAAAAATCAGAAACCCTAAATGCGATTAAAGCAAAATCAAAAATATTGACCAGAAGCATCAGAGACCAGAATCACAGAGAAAAAAACAAGAAACAATAAATCGAGAACAGTCAACCTTTTATTATTTTGATATTCGAATGTAATCTTCCGGTTATAAAAACCGAACCAAAAACATTGTAAAAGGAGGATTTTTCAGGGAGAGAATTTTCGGGGAATTCGGAAGAAAAAAAAGGCCCCGAAAATAGTTGTAACCATCTTCAAAAAAATCAATACAAAGAAATTTTAGAGAAGCATCTGGTTTTTTTACTTCTGTTTTTCATTTCGAATATTAAAAAAAAAACTTTATTTACCTTCTGTTTTCAACGGTCTCCGGCGGCGAATCCCAACGGTGAGAAGCATCGCCTTGACGAGGAGAACGTCATATCCAAAGATCACGTCGATCTAACGTCGGACGGCCAAGATCCGGTGGAAAAGAGCCGAGTCGTTTCAACCTTTTTTTTCTTGGCACCAAAGCACTTCCGGTGAGATCTATTCGGATCCAAAGAAAGAGGAGGCCGGGATCTTTCTTGTGGCGGCCTTGCATGGCCGAAAATCGCGCCGGAGCGGCGCCGGCGGCGGCCTGAAAATTCGACGGCAGCTCCAACGTTTGAGAGAAAAGAAAGGGTAAAGGTAAAAGGAGAAGTAGGAAAACCCTAAAAAAAATTGACAGCTAAATTTTTTATTATTACTAATAACGGTGATTTTTGTTTTAAACCCATTAATACGTTTATTATTACCTTACCTGTTTCATACCTTTCACGCAACACGGTTTTAATTTCTTCATATATTATGCACGCATATATGGTATAATATATATATATGTATATATAATATCTGTTTTTAAATTAATCCCCCATGAATACACTTTGTTACCTTATTTTCCTTTTCTTAAAAAAAAAAGATTTCCCTTCAACGTTATTGTTTCCTTTATTGTAATCTTAGTATATTAATATTTCCCTTTTTACCGTGTATGTATATATAATGTATATACCTTATGTATAATAATCTACTATATATATTTCATATATAGCTATATATATTATTGTATATATGTTATTAACTATATATATATTTATACTATTACATCGGTTCTACATACCATATTTATATTATTACCTTACCTGTTTAATACCTTTGATATAATGTGGTTCAAAATTATTCATATCTCATGTGTGTTTATATGGTATATTGGCTATGCGTGAATATATATATATATATACAAACATGTTTATTTGGTTTCTGTTTATAAATTCATATTATTTATGCAATAGGTTACTCTTTATATTCTATTTATTTGATTCCCGTATATGCATTATGGTCCTCTCTTTTTTTGCCCTAGATATTATAATTTTATTTTCTAATATATATATACATAAGCCTAGTGATGTGTTGTTATGATATATTCGAATTGGTTAGTCGGTCGCTCCGATTTATTCTTGTTCATGCATTTAGGGTTTTTAAAAAATTAATTTTGTTTTAAAAAGGGTGTGATGTCCTTTTATTCGGAAACGAACGAGGCCAGTACCAATCGTAGTGGTGGTGGTTCGGACGTTCGCTCTCGAATATTAGGATTTTCGAAATTTACTCGCGTACATAATCAAATATCGGTTAAAATTGTCACTTTAATTCGTAAAATTCGATTTTAATTAAGCGGTAAAGTTTTGGTACCAATTTTGGGCACGTCGAGGGTGCTAACCCTTCCTCGCGTGTAACCGACTCCCGAACCCTTTCGAATCTCTGGTTTCTATTTCCGGTGTCCGGTATACCATTTCAAAGTGGCCGGTGGCGACTCCATCTATTTTTTAAAATCTTTTTTCAAACCCCCTATTTTTATCTATTTTTAAATGAATCCCTCCTATTTTTTAAATATTTTTCTAAACTCCCTTCTATTTTTAAAACCTTTTTCAAATTCCCCATTTTAAAATATTTTTTCTAAAACCCCTATTTCTAAAACAATTTTGAAACCCCCTAATATTTTTCCAACAATTTTCTAAAATTCATTTTTACCCCTCAATTTCTAAAATCACATTTTTAATCTTTTCTCTCAATTTCCAAAATTCCCTTTTAACCCTATTTCAACATTTTTAAAATATCCTTCCCACCACACTTCCACAATACCTACACCTATACATATATACCTAGAGTGTTTTTCAAAAAATTAGTCGCTACACATGTTGCCTGTCGGTATATATATATTTTCTTTCATGTCTATGTTTGGTGATTGTTTCATTTTACTATTTTGTGCAGAATGTAGTGTAGGGTTGTCTTTGACAAATGTGACATTATAAACTTGAATGTGAACTTGTGTTTCCTTTTGATCTATTTGTATCAGGCTGATGTTGATGGAAATGGAGTATTGGACTACGGGGAATTTGTAGCTGTGACAATTCACTTGCAGAAGATGGAAAATGATGAGCATTTCCGCAGAGCATTTATGTTCTTTGACAAAGATGGGAGTGGATATATTGAGCTGGATGAGTTACGAGACGCGTTAGCTGATGAATCTGGTGAAACTGATGTTGATGCACTGAACGACATCATGCGTGAAGTTGACACCGACAAGGTATGACTTCCATTTCTCAATAAATTTCTCCTTTGTAAATCACTTTCAATTTCATGGTGCTTAATTGAAACAGAACTACTATAAGCTATGTATTATTCAGATTCTTCATTTTCTTTGAAATACTCGTGTTTGAGATCAGACAAATAATTGGGGGCATGATCTTCCATAACTTTGCATTTTTTCCATATATTTTAATAGTTGTCCCATTTTTTCTCTTTGTCAACCTTTGATTATTCAGGATGGGCGAATCTGTTACGATGAATTCGTTGCCATGATGAAAGCTGGCACCGATTGGAGAAAGGCATCAAGGCAGTATTCGAGAGAGAGGTTCAAGAGCTTGAGTCTTAACTTGATGAAAGACGGTTCGTTGCAGCTCCACGATGCAGTTACCGGCCAAGCTATCGCTGTTTGAGGTAACAGGATCGATCGACTTTGTTATGCCTGTGACTGCTCAATGTTTCTCTCTCACCATTTGATGTCAATAAACGATCTATATCTGAAACTACCACACCAGTTGCTTCACGGAATGACATTAGCTTTTACTGATATATATATATATATATATATGTATATATGTGTGTGTGTGTTGGTTTCTACAGCAACCTACCATACATGCAATTAGGAGGGAAACTATCTCCCTGCATTGGCAAACTCAACAGATTGCAAAGACTGTGAGTTCATTTCTTAGTTTTTTAAACTAATAAGTCCGGGTTTCGAAATTCAAATCCTAGCTTATCTTGTGCAGCTCTTTTGTTTAGAAATAGTGGGGCTGATTCTGGTTATGGTATCTTCTTTTTAACATTCTTAATGTTGGTATTACAGGGCATTGCACCAGAACAACTTACATGGACTAATTCCTAATGAGATTACAAATTGTACTCATTTGAGAGCTCTGTAAGCATGACATGTTTTCGTTTTTCTCACTTTTGTGGGGCATTTAATTAGATGTGTTTACATGCTTCGATTCACTGTCTGCACAGTTACTTGAGAGCTAATTATCTTGAAGGTGGCATACCATCGAATATTGGAAGCCTTTCTCTTCTCACTGTACTGTAAGTTCCCTGAATACGCTATTATTTGGCATCGATGTGGATCGAAGGGTTCGCTTTGTTTATATTTTTGTTGTTTGTAGGGATTTATCGAGCAATTTGCTAAAGGGTGCCATACCTTCGTCTTTAGGCCGTCTTACAAGATTGCGGTACCTGTAAGTTCACATTGAGTTATTGCTTGGCAGATGTAATTTTAGTTGTTTAACTGCAAAAAAGAGGCCTTCTTAAGCTTTTGTGGTTCCTCTTTGATGTAGCAATTTGTCCACCAACTTTTTCTCCGGTGAAATCCCGGATATCGGAGTACTCAACACTTTTGGAAACAAGTCGTGAGTACTCTTCTCATTACTATGAACAACTTCTATATCTATGCTTTCCATTCATGTATTCGTAACGCATACGCATGGGATTCAAAAGATGCATGAAACTCATAAATATTAGCTTGTTCTGATTCTGAATGGTTCCTCCTTTATGTTCAGATTTCTTGGTAATTTTGATCTATGCGGCCAACAAGTTCACAAGCCGTGTCGGACCTCACTGGGATTCCCGGCAGTCCTTCCTCATGCTGAAAGTGATGAAACAATAGGCAAGTTTTGTTGTTAAGGCACACTTTAACTGCTATATGTCTTAAAAGCTTTAATCATGTAATAATCTGAGGATTATCGTTTTTGATTTCCGCAGTCCAAACGAAGCGATCGTCTCATTACATTAAAGGGGTGTTGATCGGTGCAATGTCAACATTGGCCGTCATGCTTGTTGTTCTCCTTGCATTTCTCTGGATATGTCTACTCTCAAAGAAGGAAAGGGATGCTAAGAAATATACAGAAGTCAAAAAACAAGTCCACCAAGATTCGAGTAAGCTAAACTTTGGCTTTTCTAGTGAATGCTCCTTTTTCCCGGCCTCTGCCCCGAATCTGAACGACCAACCCTTTTTTTGTAGGCGCAAAACTTATCACTTTTCATGGGGATCTGCCTTATCCGTCAAGCGAGATTATAGAAAAGCTAGAGTCTCTTGATGAAGAGGATGTTGTGGGGTCGGGGGGATTCGGAACTGTATATCGAATGGTGATGAATGATTGTGGAACATTTGCTGTTAAAAGAATAGACCGGAATCGTGAAGGGTCCGACCAGGTTTTCGAGAGAGAGGTAGAGATCTTGGGCAGTGTCAAACACATTAATTTAGTTAACCTACGAGGTTACTGCAGGTTACCGGCATCGAAACTTCTTATCTATGATTATCTTGCCATGGGCAGCTTGGACGACTTCCTGCACGGTATGCTTTTTTACCTATGATATCTTATGCAATCATTAACATGATACTGGAATTTTCGGTTTTAACCGCGTGCTTTCGTATGTCACATTTTCAGAAAGCAAAGAATCCAGACCATTGAACTGGTGCGCTCGTTTAAAAATAGCCCTCGGTTCTGCCCGAGGCATTGCATACTTGCACCATGATTGTTGTCCGAAGATAGTTCATCTCGACATAAAATCCAGCAACATTCTTCTCGATGAAAACTTGGAGCCACATGTATCAGACTTCGGTCTTGCCAAGCTTTTGGTGGACGAGGATGCACACGTCACTACCGTCGTTGCTGGCACTTTCGGATATTTGGCTCCAGGTACATCTTACCGTACTAAGAACTGTCATTTAAAATGTTTTGGTTGCACCTATATTTATTTAGTATAACTTGTAATTATGGAACAGAATATCTTCAAAGTGGCCGAGCCACGGAAAAGTCTGATGTCTATAGCTTCGGAGTTCTCTTGTTGGAACTTGTAACCGGAAAAAGGCCAACCGATCCAGCTTTCGTAAAGAGGGGATTGAATGTTGTTGGCTGGGTAAGCTCCTCGAACCTTTTTTGTTATTATAAGAAAACGGTTTGTTTCAGTTAGTGTTTTTGCTCGAACATGTGCAGATGAACACTCTATTGAACGAGAACCGGTTGGAAGACGTAGTCGATCGAAGGTGTAACGACGCCGACATGGAAACTTTAGAAGCAATTCTTGAAGTAGCAGCAAAGTGTACCGATGCAAATCCAGACGAACGACCAACAATGAACCAAGTAGTTCAGTTGCTCGAGCAAGAGGTCATGTCGCCTTGCCCTAGCGACTTCTACGACTCTCACTCGGATTATTGTTAGACGTAGAGTACGTATCAAGTAACATGGCTATTGCTCAAATTTTCCTTGGTGTTCTTGCGATTGTCCCATCATTTACTAATTAATATATAATATTTGATATGGTTATCGATATCTAAATTGTAGAATAATTATTTGAATTAAATATTATAGGAGACAATTATAAGATCTTTTTTTTTAGTCTAATTTATTTTACTTACAACATTTGAATTTCTAGAATATGATTGGAAACCAAATCGAAATTTAAAAATAGAAACTAGGAAACCCTTATCATTCTGCATATAAGTTTCCATCATTTTCACTATGTATTATTATTATTATTATTATTATTATTATTATTATTATTATTTAATTCAACAGATGATAAAATTATAAAATATTTTTGTACTTTTTTTTATTTTAATAAATAAAAAATAAAATAAAAACTTTCTTCTAGATGTATTTGCGGCCACTCTCTTTCAATTCGTAAAAAACCGTGGACAATAGATTCTTTTTATTTTTTAGGAAAAAAGTAAAAAAGAAATAAGCAATTAATAAAAAAACGGACGGCTGTCTTGGAATAATAAAAAGGAACGGCTACGATTAATGCAATAAGTATTTTTCTCTCGTGGGTCCAAAAATTTTTAGATTGTTTTTCCTTCTTCATAAAGGTTTTGAGAAAAAAATGAAAAAAAACTAATTAATAAATCTTTTGGAAGATTCCTTTGTTAAATAGAAAAAATATCTATTTAAAAATTATAACATATTTAAAATTATACAATCATTAGTATCTGACTCATTTTTCAGTTAATTCGAATAAAAAATTACATAAATTTATTGTGGAACAATTCTATCAACCTAATTTACTCAATTTATATTGTTAAAAATCTAAAAGTGACATTACTTAAGGACCTAGAGCGTGATCTCACTAGGCCAACTAATTATTACACTACAAGAATATAGGCTTTTAGTGACAAATTGACAGTGACTAGCAGTAATTTTGTCACAAATATTAAACTTTTGTGACAGATTTTTTGTGCGACACTATTAGCATAATTAATTGTGATGTATTTTTATTTGGTCACTATTATAGTAGTAATTGTGACGATTACATTTTTCACAGTTAAATTCTCACTGTAAGTCTATAATTGTGACACAAATTTCATTGCCACTAAAACTTTGACACGTGATAGTGACGATATATAAAGTGGTCACTATAATTTGATATTTGTTGTGACAATGCAATTGTTTGTCACTTAAAATTTTACTTTTGTTGTGATAAATTTTGTCACCAATAAAAAAATAAACTTAATTACAAGTTATATATTGTCACAATAATAAATTTATTTTTATAATTATAGTAATAATAAAAATTATAAAAAATTGAAGTTACCATAAAGGCATAAACTAGTTTATCAAAAGGTAAAATAATTCTATTAGTCTCTACATTATGTGTAAATTGTTGTTTTAGTCATTATATTTTGATCAATTTTAGTCCCTATATTTTTGAAATTTTAAAACTTCAATCCTAATCTAATAGGGACAACGACAATATGATTAAATTACAATGACTAAAAATGATTGAACAAAAGAATAAAAATCAAAAGTTTTACTTAACATATTTAAAGACTATCATTCATGTCAAGATCGAAATTTCAAATTTTAAAAAGTACATATTTTTTGAATAGAAAGTACATAAACTTAAAGTGAACAAATTAAAGTAAAAAGACTAATATGTAATCTTGGCATAAAATGTGATAGCAAAATTTTACCTAGTAAAAAATTTTACACTTGATATTTGTTTTAACTTTTCTTGTGGAGGTAAAATTTGCATTGTCAGTATAGTAAATAATTATCACATAAAGGATAATTCTATCAATAATTTAGGTGTAAATCTTAATATTCATATGTTTATATTTTAAAACCAACTCAATTATTTTTATATATTTTCTTCAACAAGCGTATTTCGTATAGGAAACCATATAAAAATTAATTAAATTATTATTATATTAATTATTGTTATAATTAATACATACTTTTAATATAAATAAAATTAATTTCAATTACAATTTAACCTAAATAATATTTTACTTTCAAAATAATATTAAATTTCTTGCCTAGCCTAGTGGATAGATATTGCACTCTCTCCCTAAAAGTTCCAGGTTCGATCCCCCACGAAACCATGTATTGTATTTATTTACTAAAAATTGATATATGAATATGTCACATCATTTATAATTAATCTCCTCGCCATGGGCTAGCAGCCGATCTACCTTGATGTAAGTGACCTTCTAGGGACCAGTTTGGGGGCAAAGGGCCTCATATCACGCTCGTCGCAAAAGTCAAGGGTTGGTATCTAGCACATTCGCTACGCCCCCGGAGAGATATTCAGTGTGCGTGTTGCTTGACAGAGGATCATGAGACGACATGCCCGATTCAGGCCTGAATAAGATGGTTGCAACTAAAAAATATAATTATTTTATTATTATTGAAAGTGACAATGTACTTTAGACACTATTTCAATATGTATTTGTGATAAAATATTTGTCACTAATAAGAATAACATTAGTGTCTAAATTTTAGTCACTGTTATTAATCTTTTGTGTCAAAAAATATAGTCATAAAAAATATAACTTATTGTTACAAAATGCATAAAAGTTGTCACTAATATAATAGTGACGGAGTTATTAGTGACGACAGGTGACGACTCAGAAAAATAGTCACTGTAAATTTCAGTGACTAAATTTAATACTTTTAGTGACTATTTTTGATGTCACTAAAAATCTATTTTCTTGTAGTGTTAATATTTAAAGAGTTGCGGCAACGTCACTGGTCGGTGGAGATTCGACATGTTTGTCGTGAAGCGAATATGGTCTCGGATTTGCTTGCCAAGAACATGCGGGAGCAAGATGTTGGTGAGGTATTTTTTGATGAGCCTCCTCATTTGGTGCGGGATTGGTTGCGTCGTGATTTACATGGAAGCAATGGCATATGTTCAAAGGGGATTGGCTGATCGCATGGTTGCTGGTGTCGGTTGCTGCTGTTGTGTGTTGATATTGGAGCATTTTGGTTGTTGCTGCTGTTATTTGTAGGTGTCGGAGGTGCTATCTGCTGCGTCACATTGTTTGCCTGGGTAGGGTGTTGTCAGACTTGCTTTGGATTGATCGGTTTTTTGTCTGATCTTTACTTGTTATTCGCATGGATGTTTTGGTTTCTTATGTCGCTCTACTACACGTACTCTTTTTCCTCCGTTAGGTTTAGGGAGGGTTTTTAACGAGGCGTGTAGTAGATGCTTCCCCCTTTTCAATAAAAAAAATATTTACTGTCTATTTTAGGGGTAAAAATCTTCTGCCCCTATTTATGCATCATTTTATGCCCCATATTAAAAATCACTTAAAAAATAAATTCTAAATTCTAACCCTAATTTCCACGTCATAAACTCTAAACCCTACACCCTAAAAATACATCATATCTTTAATTCTCTAAACCATAAACTCTAAACTACTATTTTAAAGTGGAAACATAAAAAGGCCAGACGATTTCCATCCCTATTTTAGAAGGAAAAGATAACTATAAAAAGGGTGTGCACCTGATTTGTTATATTTGAGACTTAAAAGTTACTAACTTTGAATTATAATGTATTATAAAATGAATAAATATTGTATATACAGGCGGTGAAAACTGAAAGTTTTCACAAACGCTTTAATTTTAGGGTATAGGGAGTTAGTTTAGGCTATATGGTTTAGGGGGTTAAAATTGAAGGACAATTGTTTCAATTTAAGGTTTAGGGTTATAATTTAGGGTTTATAGGTTAAAACCTAATTCCTCACCATAGTACCCTAAAAACTAAACCCTGGCTTATAAACCTTAAATTATAACCCTAGCTTATAATTAAGGCGATTGTGGAAACTTTCAGTTTTCACAGCCAGTGTATAAGATATTAATCCAAAATAGATAAAAATATGATAAAAATAGTAAAAATAATTATATTAAAATTTATATAATATAATTTATTTACACGATTATGTCGAACATATCACAAATAAATATTCTATCAACTCCACAACAATACACAATACAATTTTAAAATATTTGGTCTTTGAAATTGTTTCCACATTATCCTTGGAGCTAGACAATTTTTTAAACTTAATACTCAAGTTTTATTTTTTATTATTTTATATTTGAGGATATGGTATTATTATACCATGCCATCACATAAAAAATTTAAATATATTTATTTAAATGATGTAACATAATTTCAAAATGTTAATGTTACATATCATCAAAAGGATAAAAATTCAAATTTAGTGACCAAATTGGAGAAGTTGTCAAATTGTGAGACTAATATGACCGATAAATCAAAGATCAAATTGTGACCACGAATAATTTCCCTCAACATTCCTCACTAATTAAACCAATTAATAACATTAAAAATACATATTAATAACATAAAAAGAAAATCATTTTTATTAAAAATGTATATTAATAAAACAATAATCAAAATCATACAGCGAAGAAATTTTCAAAACCCCCAGATTTTCTCGACTGACCAGTCACCCCGCGTTTTCTTATTTTCTTTCTTTCTTCCTCGGTCTCCCTCCGCCGTCCTCCGCCCACCAACCCCGCAGCGGCGGCGACTTAGTTCCCTTGTTCTTTGAATTCTTTCTGATTATGGGAAACTGTAACGCATGCGTAAGACCGGACGAGAGTCCGGAAAGTAAACCGAATCGGTCTGACCAGAACCAGAAGGGAAAGAAAAAAGCCCGAGAAAGGAAACCGAATCCGTTTTCTGTGAGCGTCGCCTCGCCGGCTCCGATCCGAGTTCTGAAAGACGTGATCCCACTGAGTCACCGAACTCGAATTTTCGACAAGTACATCCTCGGGCGCGAGCTGGGGCGAGGCGAGTTCGGGATCACTTACCTCTGCACGGACAGGGAAACGCGGGAAGCCCTCGCGTGCAAGTCAATCTCCAAGAAGAAACTCCGGACAGCCATAGACATCGAAGACGTCCGCCGCGAGGTTGCCATAATGTCGACGTTGCCGGAACATCCGAATATCGTGAAGCTGAAAGCGACGTACGAGGACAATGAAAACGTCCATTTGGTTATGGAGCTTTGTGAAGGTGGGGAACTGTTCGACAGGATAGTGGCGAGAGGGCATTACTCGGAACGCGCGGCGGCAAACGTGGCGAAGACGATAGCTGAGGTGGTTAGGATGTGCCACGAGAATGGCGTTATGCATCGAGATTTGAAGCCTGAGAATTTTTTGTTCGCTAACAAGAAAGAACACTCGCCGCTAAAAGTGATCGATTTTGGGTTGTCTGTGTTTTTTAAGCCTGGTATGTGTTGGGATTTATTTCTCTGTTTATTTCCCTTTTCGATTTTGTCTGTTTTTTTAATTCATTTTCAGGGTCTTGGATGATTTTTCCTCTTTGAATTCTGGGTTTTTGCTTGTTTGTGATGATTTTTCGATTTTTATTTTTTGAAACCTTTGAAAATAGAGCTGAGTTCTCTTTGGGATATTTTGATTTGACTGGATTTCGGGTTTTGCTCGTAGATATTTGTTCAAAAGTTGAATCTTGATTTTTTTTTGGAGTTTGATTACTGTTTTAGTGAGATTTATTCATGGATTTCAGCTTGATTGCAGGATTGATATTTGGAAATTTGGATTTGTTTTTGCAGGGGAGAAGTTTTCGGAGATCGTGGGCAGTCCATATTATATGGCCCCTGAAGTTTTGAAACGAAATTATGGACCAGAGGTTGATGTATGGAGTGCTGGTGTGATCCTTTACATTTTGTTATGTGGGGTTCCTCCCTTTTGGGCAGGTATTCCTTTCCCTTACTTTGTGCCTTTACATCCTTGTACAGTTGTATGTATGTACGCACGCACGTATCTACACATGTATGTATGTATGTATGTATGTATGTATGTATGTATGAATGAATGAATGATCGCTTACCTTTGTGTTGCTTATTTTCAGAGACTGAACAGGGTGTTGCTCTTGCGATTTTGAGAGGGGTCATTGATTTTAAGAGGGAACCTTGGCCACAAGTTTCGGATAGTGCAAAGAGTCTTGTAAGGCAGATGTTAGAACCGGATCCTAAGAAACGGTTGACTGCTCAACAGGTGCTCGGTAGGTTCTCCGGCAGTTCTTATCATGCTGAATTTTCTGTTAGTATCAAGTACAGGCAATTTGCATATTTAGCTAAAAAAAGCATTTTGATAGCATTTGAGGACCCATATTGCTTTCTGCCTAAACATTGTGAATTATTGTTATAAAGAGTGAGGTCAGGGTGATCTTGAAAGTACAGATCCCTTCCATAATGAATTCGAGCATCGAGCTAACTTTATTCCGTGGATCAGTTGGATTTATAGCATTTGGCATCTGACAAGGACTCAACATTATTTGCAACTTTGTGGGGTCAAATGTTGACATATGTATGCATTTATCTAGTTAAAATGTTAGTCAATCCTATATTGAATTGATGAAGGAAATTCATTTCGAAGTGAGCATAGTGGGGCACTACGACCCGTTTTCATTGAGTTTCTCAGTTGGTAAAACTTCCGTTTGCTGTTGTTGTCGAGGAAGGAAATATAACTTTTGAATTAAAGTCCATTAGATGCCTACTTGCATAGAGACATTTACGACTTCTTTGAATACTCGTGTTGATTTTCACTGTTTAATCTCGTCCTTCCTTGACCCTTCCTTTGGGCACAGAACATCCCTGGTTGCAAAATGCAAAGAAGGCTCCAAATGTTCCATTGGGAGATATTGTGAGAGCCAGGCTCAAGCAGTTTTCCGTGATGAATAGATTTAAAAAGAAGGCTTTAAGGGTAAGCATTTTTATGCAGATCATGTGAAATTGTCGGTTAAAGATCCAAAATCATTGTGCTATAGTGCAATTTGCAAGTTCCTGCAGGTGATTCAGTTGTTGTAAATGCTGCAGGTAATCGCAGAGCACTTATCAGTAGAGGAGGTTGAAGTAATAAAAGACATGTTCACGTTGATGGATACGGACAATGATGGGAAAGTTTCATACGAGGAGCTGAAGGCCGGGCTTCGGAAGGTTGGTTCGCAATTGGCTGAACCAGAGATGAAGATGTTAATGGAAGTGGTCTGGTTCCTTTCTTTTGTCTGCTTAATTAACTGAAAGATCAAAACCTAATGCGATATAATCATTATCACTCTTTTTCCCCCTGATAGTCTCATTTGGCTCTCAAAAACTTGAATGTGAACTTGTGTTTCCTTTTGATCTATTTGTATCAGGCTGATGTTGATGGAAATGGAGTATTGGACTACGGGGAATTTGTAGCTGTGACAATTCACTTGCAGAAGATGGAAAATGATGAGCATTTCCGCAGAGCATTTATGTTCTTTGACAAAGATGGGAGTGGATATATTGAGCTGGATGAGTTACGAGACGCGTTAGCTGATGAATCTGGTGAAACTGATGTTGATGCACTGAACGACATCATGCGTGAAGTTGACACCGACAAGGTATGACTTCCATTTCTCAATAAATTTCTCCTTTGTAAATCACTTTCAATTTCATGGTGCTTAATTGAAACAGAACTACTATAAGCTATGTATTATTCAGATTCTTCATTTTCTTTGAAATACTCGTGTTTGAGATCAGACAAATAATTGGGGGCATGATCTTCCATAACTTTGCATTTTTTCCATATATTTTAATAGTTGTCCCATTTTTTCTCTTTGTCAACCTTTGATTATTCAGGATGGGCGAATCTGTTACGATGAATTCGTTGCCATGATGAAAGCTGGCACCGATTGGAGAAAGGCATCAAGGCAGTATTCGAGAGAGAGGTTCAAGAGCTTGAGTCTTAACTTGATGAAAGACGGTTCGTTGCAGCTCCACGATGCAGTTACCGGCCAAGCTATCGCTGTTTGAGGTAACAGGATCGATCGACTTTGTTATGCCTGTGACTGCTCGATGTTTCTCTCTCACCATTTGATGTCAATAAACGATCTATATCTGAAACGTACCACACCAGTTGCTTCACGAATGGCATTAGGTTCAAGTTTAACACTGGGCTTTTTGGTGGAAGACACAATATTCTTTCATAACATGTTTACATCGCCGGCTTTGGTTGTTTTCTTCTTGCTGCTGCAGTGTGCATTAATCAGTTGAAGTTGTCAGCTCCTATGTTATGTGGATTATTCTTTTTTTCTTCTCTTCTAAAGTTATCATACTCGATACATTTCCAGGTATGGGCGCCAGAGTATGATTCTACGAATTTAGCATATCGTTGCTGAATACTTGTCACTCACTTTCGAGTCCCAGTGCATAGGTTAGACGTTGGTAGAATGTGAAGGGCGTGTCGCCTGTCGGTATATATATTTTCTTTCATGTCTATGTTTGGTGATTGTTTCATTTTACTATTTTGTGCAGAATGTAGTGTAGGGTTGTCTTTGACAAATGTGACATTATAAGAAATGTTTCAAATCTTTTTGTTTGTTTTTCATCTGTTTCTTCTTTTCATGGATCAATCTTTGTTAAATTTTATGAAGTAGTTCTTCTATTCTTATGCCTTTTTTTATAATATAGATGAATAATTGATTTGGATATTCGAATCTAAATTCATTATCTGCAAAAGTAAAACGGATTCATTCGTAGCTACTATTTGCTTGGCTGCACCGGTCCGTCCCCTGCCTCTACAACTTCTTCTCGTGTCGACTATCCCTTCGTCTTCCCTTTCCTCAGCTTGGCGAGTTTGTTTTTGTATGTTCACTCATTTGCAGGATTTGAACTCATTAGAGTCGATTTTGGCTCCTTCCCTCCTATTCCGAGACGGTTTAGCAGGGGGAGAGCACAACTACCACTATCGAGATTCAACATGCCAGGGTTCTCGGGCGTAAAAGGCCTTAACTCCTATGTTAACCGCGATGTTACCAGTTGATAGCAACCATCGCCGTCGTTAATTCGGAATAGGGTTGTTCAATCCAACTTTAATATCCCCGTATGTTCTTTAGGGGCTTAACTTCGTTCTAATGAGTTTGTCATTTATCACCATTTGCTAGTGTTGTAAAGCATATTCAAATACTATTTCAAATCTACTGCACACATTAATTAAATTTTAAAATATTCGAATCTAAATATCATATAAATTCAAAAAAAAACAAACAAATAAACACGAACACCTGCCCGTAAAATATCGATTATCAATCAAGTAGGGTAGTGGGGCGAAGATATTGCTTGAAATACAAATAAACTCTCAAACCCATAAAGCTTGGCATGATTTTCTGAGTGGCTTTTGGTGTTAGGTTTATGAATGTTGTGAAGCTTTTCAAAGCATTAGTTATTACCTTTTTTCTGGGTCTAAATTCAAATAATTTTCCTCCCACTTTTACGTTCTTCTTCTGACAGGGTTTTGGTGAGGTGATGTACATAAAATATATGCTTTTAGTTATTATATTGATCATTATTGTCTGGTTATGATAATTAATTAAGATTATTATCCTGACCGTTGGTTGGGTTAATTTCAGCGGCGGAGCCAAGATTTTCATATAGTACGGTTAGAATGTGATATTAATATAATTCTTATACCACTACAAATAAGTATTGTTGATCTTATAATCTAACAAATTAAGTGTGTCAATTTTAATATTTCTTATATAAAATTGTAATACAATTCTAATATTTTTATATAATATGTACTTTTAAGTGGGATTATTTACACCCTAATATTCCCACCTAGCTCCGCCCATGGTTAATTTTATTTGATTTCATTTACATTTTTTTATTCTGTAAATTTATATGTATTTTTTATATTAATTCTTACATTTTTAAATGGTCTTTCAATAAATAATGTTGAGTTTCTTCACAATTAAAAATAGTGTTAAATATTTAAATGTTGGATTAAGAATTTGTCTCTGTGTTCATACCAAATAATAAATTTAGTCTCTTCGCGAAAATACACTTAATTTAGTCATTGAATTTGTGAATTGCATCAATTTATTCATTTGACTAACGTTGACTGTTAAAGTGTTGACGTGGTAACTCACATGTGAATGTTGATGTAATCGAGGAGAAAGATTTAATTTTCTGGAGACTTCGAGGGTAAAATTAATCTTTTAAGGAGTTTGAGCGTAAAATTAATTTTATAGGGTAACAATGCATCATTCAACGTGGGTTGTCACATTAGTATTGTTAATGGTCATGTCAACACATTAATACTAATATTAGTCAAACAAACTAAATTGATATAAATTTTGAGTTCGAAAACTAAATTAATGTGTTTTTTATGAAAGAGTTAAATTGATATTGTTTCTGAATTCAGAGACAAAATACCTCTTAAACTTTAAATTTTAAACTAAACAATTATTTTTTTCTATCACGCTTAAAAAATAATATCAAAATAGATCTTACTAGGTTTGACACATAAACAAGTTTCGTTCCTTTTACTGCTAAATTGAAAGACAATACCCAAAACATTACCCACTTGCTTTGCCCTACTTTAGTACTCTATTTTTTTTGCATTTGCTAAAAGTTTGGTCCTAAAATATTTGTTTCATGGATTAAAATGTGTTTAAAAATGCCTGAATATAGGTCATAAATCGAATTTATATTTAAAGTTATATAAGTTTGATAAAAAAATTACAATTATTTATTTAGACTATAAATTTTTAATTTAAACCTTAAACCATAAATTCTAAATCTTAAAATAAATCCAGATTTGACACATTATGTATATCAAACAATTTTCTTATGTTGAATGTATATAATACAAGGTTGAATCACATAAAGTCAGTTTAGTCAACAACACCTTTGTTTAATCCAAAGTTGATTTCAATATTTGTTTTATACAAAGTTTAGAATTATTTAATTATTAGTTTCAAAAGAAATTATTTCATTATTTTTAAAATCCTACATTAAAGGTATAAATTTGTTTTAATTACAAAATTGATGTTCAAAACAAAACATTTATTTTTTTTCATAAAATTGTGTAAACTTTTTTAAATCAAAATGGTGTAAACTTCCATCATAATTACAATTAAAAAACAATGTCACCATTGAAATATTTAAAATTGATTTTAGGTGAATTGCCAATGCCTGGCAATGCAGTTCTTTTTAACCTTTTCCTGGGGATTTATTTTGAATTTCAATTGGTAGAACAACGGCTACACAGCAGCACTAGTTTCAATGAAAATTTCAAAAAAGGAGAGAGTCAGAGAGCCCTCCATTTGTATTCATAAAATATTCTGAAAATACTCTCTCTCTCTCGTGCTTCAAATAATTATTACTATTCTTTAAAACATTCTACTTCCTCACTCTCATCATTCACTTCCAAAACCCTTCTTTTTCTCACACAAAAAAATCACACTTTATCTTTCAAAACACTTCCCAGAATCTTGTGCAGGAAGTTGAGCAGGAAAATGAAGGTGTTGGTTTGGTTTTCCTCTGTGTTTTTTGCAGCTACCCTTTTCAGCTCCGGCTCTTTTGCTCTCACTGACGATGGTAATAGCTGCAAACCCATCACTGTTTTAGTGTTTTTAATGAAAGTTTGTCTTTTTGCTCTTTTTTTTGGGAAAGTTCTAAACTTTCAGCTTGATGTTTTGCAAAAGAACTTTCCCAGATTTTTCTTATTTTTTAAAATGCTTAGAAATGGAGTTTGAGTTTTCTGTTTCTTTGATCTGATTTTTTTAAATGTTTTTTTAAGGTCTAACATTGTTGGAGTTCAAAAGCACATTGAATGACAGTGGAAACTATCTTGGAAACTGGCTAGCAACTGATGAAACACCCTGCAATTGGACTGGCATTTCTTGTTTCCCCAATCTTCAAAGAGTTCGATCAATGTAAATCACACCTTTTTGTTTCTTTGATCATTTTCTGCTTCACTTTTGTCTATTTTTCTTAGCTTTTACTGATATATATGTATGTATATATATGTGTGTGTGTTGGTTTCTACAGCAACCTACCATACATGCAATTAGGAGGGAAACTATCTCCCTGCATTGGCAAACTCAACAGATTGCAAAGACTGTGAGTTCATTTCTTAGTTTTTTAAACTAATAAGTCCGGGTTTCGAAACTCAAATCCTAGCTTATCTTGTGCAGCTCTTTTGTTTAGAAACAGTGGGGCTGATTCTGGTTATGGTATCTTCTTTTTAACATTCTTAATGTTGGTATTACAGGGCATTGCACCAGAACAACTTACATGGACTAATTCCTAATGAGATTACAAATTGTACTCATTTGAGAGCTCTGTAAGCATGACATGTTTTCGTTTTTCTCACTTTTGTGGGGCATTTAATTAGATGTGTTTACATGCTTCGATTCACTGTCTGCACAGTTACTTGAGAGCTAATTATCTTGAAGGTGGCATACCATCGAATATTGGAAGCCTTTCTCTTCTCACTGTACTGTAAGTTCCCTGAATACGCTATTATTTGGCATCGATGTGGATCGAAGGGTTCGCTTTGTTTATATTTTTGTTGTTTGTAGGGATTTATCGAGCAATTTGCTAAAGGGTGCCATACCTTCGTCTTTAGGCCGTCTTACAAGATTGCGGTACCTGTAAGTTCACATTGAGTTATTGCTTGGCAGATGTAATTTTAGTTGTTTAACTGCAAAAAAGAGGCCTTCTTAAGCTTTTGATGGTTCCTCTTTGATGTAGCAATTTGTCCACCAACTTTTTCTCCGGTGAAATCCCGGATATCGGAGTGCTCAACACTTTTGGAAACAAGTCGTGAGTACTCTTCTCATTACTATGAACAACTTCTATATCTATGCTTTCCATTCATGTATTCGTAACGCATACGCATGGGATTCAAAAGATGCATGAAACTCATAAATATTAGCTTGTTCTGATTCTGAATGGTTCCTCCTTTATGTTCAGATTTCTTGGTAATTTTGATCTATGCGGCCAACAAGTTCACAAGCCGTGTCGGACCTCACTGGGATTCCCGGCAGTCCTTCCTCATGCTGAAAGTGATGAAACAATAGGCAAGTTTTGTTGTTAAGGCACACTTTAACTGCTATATGTCTTAAAAGCTTTAATCATGTAATAATCTGAGGATTATCGTTTTTGATTTCCGCAGTCCAAACGAAGCGATCGTCTCATTACATTAAAGGGGTGTTGATCGGTGCAATGTCAACATTGGCCGTCATGCTTGTTGTTCTCCTTGCATTTCTCTGGATATGTCTACTCTCAAAGAAGGAAAGGGATGCTAAGAAATATACAGAAGTCAAAAAACAAGTCCACCAAGATTCGAGTAAGCTAAACTTTGGCTTTTCTAGTGAATGCTCCTTTTTCCCGGCCTCTGCCCCGAATCTGAACGACCAACCCTTTTTTTGTAGGCGCAAAACTTATCACTTTTCATGGGGATCTGCCTTATCCGTCAAGCGAGATTATAGAAAAGCTAGAGTCTCTTGATGAAGAGGATGTTGTGGGGTCGGGGGGATTCGGAACTGTATATCGAATGGTGATGAATGATTGTGGAACATTTGCTGTTAAAAGAATAGACCGGAATCGTGAAGGGTCCGACCAGGTTTTCGAGAGAGAGGTAGAGATCTTGGGCAGTGTCAAACACATTAATTTAGTTAACCTACGAGGTTACTGCAGGTTACCGGCATCGAAACTTCTTATCTATGATTATCTTGCCATGGGCAGCTTGGACGACTTCCTGCACGGTATGCTTTTTTACCTATGATATCTTATGCAATCATTAACATGATACTGGAATTTTCGGTTTTAACCGCGTGCTTTCGTATGTCACATTTTCAGAAAGCAAAGAATCCAGACCATTGAACTGGTGCGCTCGTTTAAAAATAGCCCTCGGTTCTGCCCGAGGCATTGCATACTTGCACCATGATTGTTGTCCGAAGATAGTTCATCTCGACATAAAATCCAGCAACATTCTTCTCGATGAAAACTTGGAGCCACATGTATCAGACTTCGGTCTTGCCAAGCTTTTGGTGGACGAGGATGCACACGTCACTACCGTCGTTGCTGGCACTTTCGGATATTTGGCTCCAGGTACATCTTACCGTACTAAGAACTGTCATTTAAAATGTTTTGGTTGCACCTATATTTATTTAGTATAACTTGTAATTATGGAACAGAATATCTTCAAAGTGGCCGAGCCACGGAAAAGTCTGATGTCTATAGCTTCGGAGTTCTCTTGTTGGAACTTGTAACCGGAAAAAGGCCAACCGATCCAGCTTTCGTAAAGAGGGGATTGAATGTTGTTGGCTGGGTAAGCTCCTCGAACCTTTTTTGTTATTATAAGAAAACGGTTTGTTTCAGTTAGTGTTTTTGCTCGAACATGTGCAGATGAACACTCTATTGAACGAGAACCGGTTGGAAGACGTAGTCGATCGAAGGTGTAACGACGCCGACATGGAAACTTTAGAAGCAATTCTTGAAGTAGCAGCAAAGTGTACCGATGCAAATCCAGACGAACGACCAACAATGAACCAAGTAGTTCAGTTGCTCGAGCAAGAGGTCATGTCGCCTTGCCCTAGCGACTTCTACGACTCTCACTCGGATTATTGTTAGACGTAGAGTACGTATCAAGTAACATGGCTATTGCTCAAATTTTCCTTGGTGTTCTTGCGATTGTCCCAATCTATGGGGCTCTGCAAATTCATGTGATGTGCATGGTGTCTAGCAGCTTAATTATCAACTCCAATGGTGTCTCTGTATTCATTGGCTCGTTTGTACCGGCTACTCGTATTTCTTTTCGGAACGGATTCGAACCGAACCGTGCTCTACTTGGCATCTTTATTTGTCTAGTCAAAGAATCAATCAGATGAAAATGAAGAATTAAAAGTCAAGTTGATGAAAATAAAGAAGCATTAGAGTTACATTCAGCTGACATGTATATTTGTACGTTTATACGGACCAAGTGAAAATTTCTGAGATAATATAAAGAATTAAAAGTCAGATTTCATGAAAAATAAAGAAGCATTACAGTTACAATCAGTTTGCAAGTTGTAACAGAAGAAACTTGAGGCCTAAGGTATTGAGGATGCTATAAATACTGACCATTTTCATGGTTCATAACATAAGCTTTGAGCATAAAATGACAGACCCCAAAGCCTGCAAGCTCCAAGGCAAAGTAGCCATAATCACTGGCGGTGCGAGTGGCATCGGCGAGGCCACCGTGCATCTCTTTGCCGACCACGGTGCAGGAGCCATCGTGATCGCGGACATCCAAGATGAGAAGGGTGAGAAACTCGCTGCATCAATCGGAAACCGTTGTGCATGTACCTATGTCCACTGCGATGTAACAAAGGAGAAAGATGTTGAATCCCTCGTTCAATCCGTGATCCAACTCTACGGTCGCCTAGACATCGTGTTTTGCAACGCGGGGATTTTGAGCAAATCAATGCAAACAATACTCGAATTCGACTTATCGTCCTGCGAAAAGCTCTTCGCTATCAATGTAGGTGGGGTGGCTGCCACCATCAAGTATGCAGGGCAGGCCATGGTGAAGGCCAATACCAAAGGAAGCATCATATGCACGGCTAGTATAGCTGCCGGACTTGCGAGTGACAGGAATACCGATTACGTGATGTCGAAGAGCTCTGTGGTCGCTTTGATGAGGTGTGCCAGTACTCAGTTAGCTCAGCATGGGATACGCGTTAACTGCGTGTCACCGGGACCGGTGGCGACGCCTGCTCTATGTGGAAATCTAGGGATGGGGGCGGCGGACATAGAATCGATGTTTTCGAGTATGTTTTGCTTGAAAAACGATGGTGTATTGAAGGTGAAGCATGTGGCTGATGCTGTTGTCTTCCTTGCTAGTGAGGAATCTCAGTTTATCACTGGCCAAAATTTGGTTGTAGACGGTCTGTTTCAGGCTTAGTCACCAAATTGAAAAATCTTATAGTTAAATAATATAAATAAAATATATTAATAATTAAATAACTAGTGGTGTAATTTACCATTATTATAACTAGTTTCTTTTGAATTTAATAATAAAAATATATTAAATAATCGACTTAACTATAATACAAGTACTTAAATTATATATATATTTTAAATAGATACCAAAAGATTTTTTTTTGAAGAAATTTGTGCCTTAATTTTTTTAATCAAAATATGTGTCTCATTTGACTTTAAAACAAGTAAAAAATGAAATTTTAGGTACTCATCTCAGCTAAGACAAAATTTTAGGCACTTATTTCAGTCAAAAAATACTGTAGGCATCAATTACAAAAAATAAGTACAATTTGGGCACTTATTTTATAGTTTTTAATATATTTCATATATTTTTATAAATATAAGTTATAAAAAATGGATGAACCGTGAACCGTTCAAAACCACTTTGAACTATGAATTGGGAACCGGTTGGACCGGATTTTGAGGACTTCGCTTAACTCTATTTACTGAACTAAACTTGAAATAAAGCTCCATAATCAATAGACGGATTTAGACCAATTCAACTAAAAAATAAAAATAAAAGAGTAATAGTTTTAGTGTGAAAACATAAATGTATAAGTTTTCTTTTTAAAAACTAAAATTTGAATTTTTAACCTAAATTCAAAAATGTAAATTTTGACGTCTAACTCTAAATCTTAAACTAGAGTGAGCGAGACTGCAAACAGTGTAAAACAAGTGACGACCGGCGATGAACATATCAACACATGCGAATCACTACGCACAGGATCACCCGCAAACTGTGCGATACCCCTAATTATCTACGGCGAAAAAACAAGACTACAAGCAATGTGACGTCTCATTCGGCCGTCACGTGCTTACACATATACCGTGTCTCGTCCATCAAGTCATAGACAATCCAATTATTGCGCCATGATAAACTTATCATGACACTTGTTCAAGTAGTATAAAACTGGACTGCAAGAAAAGAGAGTCAGGCTCCTTCTCTCCGAGCACCATAACCATCCAAGAACAAAAACAATACACAGGTTCCAATCTAGAGCAACCATCCCGACCATTGTTAGACCACCATCTTCGACCCCTATTTATTTCGACAATCAACACAACCTTTTCAAAAAATTCCATCATCCATCCTTTTCTAATACTTAGTTAACTATTGAAAATAGAATAATTTAATCATTAACCTTTATACTTTACAATTTCCTTACTTTGATCTGAATACTTTAGAGTTAATTACACATAATATCTTCAAATTTTGACTCGTATTATAATTTGGTCCTAAAAGTAAAAAAATAATAATTTTGAGCTTAGTTTCTAGCCCAAATTCTCCAACACCCACCATCAAAGCTTAACCATTTCACCAAACCAATTATTTCAGCATGTAATTAAAAATAAATTCATTTTAGGTTGAAAATGTGTTAAAATTAAATATATACAATTCATAAAAAATATTAGTTATAATATAATTTATAACATTAATTAAAATACATTAATCTCAAAAATTACTCCACATATCCTACTAAAACTATCTGTATTGGTATTTTTAAAAAAAAAAATCAACTTTGTTATAATTTTAAATTTATTATTAATAAAAATATGAGGAAAAAATATATTTTAAAAACTTTCAATCAAATTGTTTTTAAACATATTTTTATAAATTTACAATGCACACACTCTGCAACCAAAATAATTGAACTCAAATCTCTTAAAATAAACATTATTCGTTTTCTCACTAAAATCACTAGTTGAGTTTCATGGTAGATGCTCATAACTTTTTATTTGATTATGTATACAAGGTTTTTTTTTTAATTTTTTTTTTTAAATTAAAATTTTACATCGGATACTTTGGTTTGAAGTTGTTTTACTTTTCGGTAAATCTGAATTTACGTAAGGATTTTATAATTTTATCTAGGCATGTAAACGAATCGAACGAACACGAACGAAGGTGTGTTCATGTTCGATCGTTTAACTTTAACCGAACAAATGAACGAATACGAACATAAACGAACAAAAAAATTCTTGTTCGTGTTCGTTCATTAAGGAATGTAGCTTGTTCGTGTTCGTTCATGTTTGTTCACTTAAATAATAAACGAGCATAAACGAACACAAACGGACATAAACGAACATACATAATGTGCTAAATATTTAATATTTTGTGTTAGTTCGATTAATTCAGTTAATTAACCGATTTTAAACCGAATTAATCGATAATTGAAATTTGAAAAAACTCTTAAATTTTAGTCAAAACCTAAAATTATCTAATAGATTAACCAATTTTGTTTTGGTTCAGTCTGTTAGTTCGGTTTAACCGAACAATGAACACTCCTAGACATATGTGAATAAACTTAAATGAACATAAACGAACGAACATAAACGAACACAAACGAATAAACATAAATGAACGAACGTATTACCGAACGTTCACGAACAAGCCCTTTGTTCGTGTTCGTTCATTTAATTAAACGAACAAAAAATCTTGTTCATGTTCGTTCGTTTAATAAATAAACGAACATAAACAAACTTCCCGCCGAACGGTTCGTTGAACGTTCGGTTCGTTTACAGCCCTAATTTTATCTCTAAATTAAAATAAAAATTAAATATCAGTATTTTTTTTGATCAGCAAGCTGTATGATTTTATTCAATTATGAAAAGCATACAGCGTGACGAGTCATACGCCTCGTTAAAAACCTCCCTAATGAAGGAAAAGAGTACGATATGACCCGTCAAAAAATATACAAAACACCAAGTCTATCATAAACAAGCCACAAAAAGCGAGCAGCGATCCACGCCTTCCTTTGCTAACACATCGGCGAAACCATTAGCCTCTCTAGGCACATAGCAAAATTGTATCTCGTAGGAGACCCGACTAGCTTGATCGATCGCTGTAAATACATCCCACAAACGCCACGGTCGTTTCGCCGAACGTGTAGCCCAACTCAATGCAACCTGCGAATCCGACTCAATAATCACGCATTGATTGCGCCTACCCCTATGCGATCCGACTCATTTAAAATTGCCCCTCAAATCCACTCATCTGAGCTAATATCGAATCCCAAACTACTCTCTGTCCAGCAACATACGTAGGGGCATATATCGCCACTATGCAGCACACCACATCCTCTTGCTGCCAACGCCCCTGAATCACAATGTACTTGCGTTTAATATCAACATTTTCCAAACGAAATAGATTACCTTCCCAAATAACCAAAATGCCTCCAGAAGCTCCCACCGATGGTGAAATCACCATCTCAAAGCTATCCGAATACCACAGATTTGACACCCATAACGACGGTACCTCCTCAAGTTTCGTCTCCTGTAGCAACACCATATCTACATAATTTTTCCGTATCACCTCGCGAACACTGCGACGCTTCGCGCTACCGCCCAAACCCCTGACATTCCATGACAATAACTTCATCAGTCACAAACCTCGACTGTCCCCGGCAATAATCCGAGAAATGTCTTTGATCATATCTTCCTCTCGCCCGCTCGATTTAACGCCAATTAAAGAACCCAATTTCACCGTTGCCGCTGCCTCACTCGCTATGTCTCGTGGCAGTATGTATCCACTGACGTTGTCCCCTTCCACCACTGTTTTTGTCGAATTTTTCTTTGTTCGACAACCCCCCAAATTAGTCCCCTTCTTCACACGAGGTTCACGGACAGCACCTTGCAGCTGCTCACTCCCAATTATCTTCCTAACTTTGCAAAACGCCTGTCCTACTCGAATTAATTCAGTTTGGCCAAGCCCAGATTTTGGCGCAATCGAATGTATAATAGGAGGAGAACTTTGTACCTCTCGTAAATTTTCACCTGTTGGAATCAAATCTCCCGTCCCCACTTCATCCACATAATTTGAATTAGCAATCCCAGCTATAGACAAACTCTCACATTGTGGGATATTCTCAACCAACTCTAGAGTCCTATTCCCACCATCCTTCTCAATTAACGGGCTGACCAGACTAACCAGAGCTGACAACTGGTCCGGCAACCAGTCCCACTTTAATTGCTATGTCTTAAACACTTGCCCGTACAATATCCATTATCAATCAAGTAGGGTAGTGGGCGAAGCTTTTGCTTGAAATACAAATAAACTCTCAAACCCATAAAGCTTGGCATAGTCGAAAAAACATAATTTATTTTAAGGAACCAACAAAGCCTATCTACTACCACAATTATTTAACACCCAACCCCTCACCCTCACCCAAACTAATCATCTCAGTCTTGAATTCGAACTCCAACTGTATTCGCAACCCACTGTTAAATGGCGTTAAAGTCAGCCTCATTTTCCGCCAAATTTTGAATATTACCTTCCCAGTGAAGTCGACTTTGCATGGATCTAACCGCTGCCAGCTGTTCACTATTTCTCAGGGTTATCAAACCTTTTTTTTCAAGCTCATTCTCGAGGAACATGATTTCCGCCAGCACTCCATCTACTTCATTCCTTTTCACTTCCACCAAATATCGATACATTCCAACACTCTGTTTGGCACGATTGTGAATTGTTTGATCCGCATCGTCCGCGTGATTGCGGACAACATTCCGGCCAAAACTTCACGAGTGTGTCTAAGATACAACAACCGTTGGTTGTTATCCAAAATGAGTTGAAGAATATCAGTAGATGACGGCATCGAGCACTATCGAAACAAAGAAACAACATCAGTTACCTTGGGGAAGAATAAACAACATAAGCAAATGAATAAACAATATGATTCAAACTTATTACAACATTATACCGTATGGGAATTATATAATACATATATTAAGAATTAAAATTATATGTATTAAGTGTAATAAGTTTGAATCATATTGTTTATTCATTTGCTTATGTTCATACTTGCTCAAACCTTCCATCGTCATATTTATTCATCATTGTCTTTTGTCTAGTGCTTAAAGCCCCAGAATTATAATGGGAGTGTCATCATAAATTATCGGGTGTCATCTCCTTTGGTATCGTAGGTTGCGGCTTTGGTTGATCAACTCGTATGACCATACATTTATGTATTTTTTAGGGATTAAAAATTAAGCTAAAACAAATTTAAATTTCTTCTTAGTTAAATGTGATACGAACCCTTTAGGTACTAAATATTTTATAACCCAAATAGTTTCAAGCTTGTGCTTTTAAAATGTAATGGGTTTTGAATTTCTGTAGTAATATTTGCACTTTTTAACAAAAATTATAAAATTTTATTTATTTATTTATTTTAGAATCCACGTGATTTTTTTTTTTTCATTTCTACTATTCTTCCCCAAAGTAACTGAAGTTGTTTATTTATTTTGACAATGCCTGATGGGGTCATCTACTGTTGTTCTTCAACTCATTTTGGATAACAACGAACAATTGTTATATCTCATAGACGCTAATTAAGTTTTGGCTGTAAAAATATCTCGAGTATTGGTGATTATCCGCAATCACGCGAACGATGCGGATTAAACAATTCACAACTGTGCCAAACAGCATGTTGGAATGTATCGATATTTGGTAGAAGTGAAAAGGAATGAACTGGATGGAATGCTGGCGGAAAATCATGTTCCTCGAGAATGAACTTAGAAAAAAAAGTTCGATAACTCTAAGAAATAGTGAACAGTTGGCAGCGGTTAGATCCATGCAAAGTCTACTTCACTGGGAGGGTAATATTTGAAATTTGGCGGAGAATGAGGCTGACTTTACTGCCGTTTGACAGTGGGTTGAGGATAGAGATGAATTTCAAAATTCAAGGTTGAAATAATTAGCTTGGGTGGGGGTTGGGTGTTAAATAATTGTAGTAGTAGATAGGCTTTGATGGTTCCTTATTCAAAAAAAAATATGATTTTTCGACTATGGGTACTGTTTATGATTAAGCATTTGGTTTGATTTAGTGTTGATTGTCGTGTCTTTGTATAGTTCAATGCTTTTCTTATTGGTTGATATATGAGGGGTTAAACTTCTTTTGAATAATCTTATGGTCTGTGCAAATCATGTTACGTGCAAAGCATATTGGTAAAATGTCCAATAGTACAAGGTTATTTCTATTATGTTTTGGTGTACTTTGATTTTAATAAATGGTATTAGAGCAGATTATATCGAATCATTGAGAACTGATAATTTTAAACAAAATATCACAATCATTTTTTTGTTTCTTTGACTATTCAAGCGCCACGTTATTTTTGACTGTTCGATTGATTAACTTTTGATTTGCGGCGATATATTGAGAAAAAAATAGTTAGTCATGGTAGTTTAAATAATAGTGCATTTATGTTTTATGTGCAATTTTTATCTAATTACTATTGAGTTTGAAAAGTTGACGAATCATGTTCTATACCATCAATTATTTTTGGGGTTTTAACTGTAATTAATATTTAAGCCCTTTTATTAATTTGTAAGTTATTGTAAAACTTTCTTAAATATGGATTTGTTTTTTTTTAGGTTCTGATATTGTTTTTTCTTTTTTAGTAATCACATATAATAATTAAAGTTATGAATATATTGTATTTAAAATGTATATTCAATTCGGTTGGATCAAAACTTTAGTTTGAATCATTAGTAATTAAGAATAAAGTTTGACTTTAGCTTTGTCGTAGTAAATTTATTATGATAGAGAAATTTTATATTTAGGTTAGCTCTCAGAACTTTATATTCAATTTATGTTTAATAAATTATGGTTGAGTTTTGTTGAATCATGTTTAGTTATATACAAAATATTTTGCTTAAATTTGTTTGACATTATGCTTAATTATGTCGTTAAGGTTATTTATGAATTATACATATTTGCATTTAGTATTAATTGGTTTGATTAAAATTTCAATTCTAATCATTAGATTATTATGGATATATATTTTAAGGTTTTATGTGATTATTATATGAATTACTCATTTGTATGATACTTCTGATTTTGACTTTTAATTAAAAATTTATTGTTTTGAATTTAACCTTAATTTTGGTAAATTCATTTTAAGGATCTTTTTGAGAAATTGTCAAAATTTTGGTTTTTTGATTTCTGATAGCCCCATTCAGACAATCTTATTTTGGGTTATTTCAAAAACTTAAGTGTTATCAAAAATTTCAGTTTTGACTGTTACAAAATTTTAAATTTTGATATCGATATATTTATATTATATATTTTGAGATAAATTAATTGAAGCATTATGTCACCAAAGTGACATCTATTGTGGAAATTATTTTATTTTAAAATATAGAAGATTTTGTGCATGCAAGTCGGATTATGTTAGTATTAATCGGCCCATAGGAAGGTTAATAATTAACATTATTACATGTGCAACTGTGGTAATAAACAAGTGATAATTATTTAGATTTATATGTGAGCAATAAATCGACCCAAAGGAAGATTTCTGTTTAACATGTTCTTATTATCAATGTTTGATTATTATACCAAGATATCACTTGCAAGTTAATATTTTGTCCAAAGATGAAATATGAATGAAGTGTTCGGTATCTTGATATGAGATTTACCTTTATTTAAATTTATTATTATTTTGCTTATCTTTTAATTAAATTGAAAGATAAAATTATCAAAAATTGAAACAATTAAATTCATATTTTGGCTTGCGATGTCTAATATTTTAATGGATTAGTTGAAACATAATATCACCAAAGTGACTGCTTTTGTGTAGATTAGTTTATTTAAAATATTAAGATGATTATGAGTTTTTGTAATTCATGCCTTTATTAATTGACCCAAAGGAAAGTTAATATTTGACAAAAATACAACGACAACTGTGGCGATAAATGTGTGACAATTATAAGATATTTTATATGAGCAATACATTAGTGAAAAGATTATTTATTGTTTGACATAGTTTATTGTCAATGTATGATTGCTACAACAAGAGTATCGCTTATAGTTAATATTATTGTCCAAAGACTTGATATTAATGTTGTGCTTGCTATCTTGAGGGGAACTAGCCATTATTTTAAATTTATTTGTTTACTTATGAAGATTTATATGAGCTTGTTTTTATTCTTTTTATTTATTTCTGTTCTATATTTAGATAATTTTTCTTTTACTATCACAATATCTGTTAAATACATTCTACAGACTACACTCATGTTTAGTGAAACTAATTTTAAAGAATATAAAAATCATTTACATATAGTATTTGGTTGTATGAACATAAAATTTGTATTAAGGAAAGAACAACTTGCACCTCTTACTGCAATAAGCACCCATAAATTTTTTTTATGAGAGGTAAAATTGTTCAAATCGCATGAGTCTAATGATTATAAAGAACAACACTCTATAAGTTTTTAGGAGCACAAATATAAAGAGATTACTCGTACTAAGGGTTTCCTTGATGAAATTAAGAAATGTTTTACGCAAAACATTAAGGTTAAAATAACATCATTTATGCCTTCTTTGATGTCTATGAAGTATGTCAAGGAAATGTGAGGGAGTACATTACAGAAATGTTTAATATTGCTTTAAAATTTAAAGCACATAAGGTTGAACTTTCTAACAATTGTTTGTTCTTATGGTTTTGGTACCCTTCCTATACAGTTTAACCAAATCAAGTTACGACTGTCAAAAGGAGAAATATGCTCTAACTAGGCTCATTTCTCATTGTGTTAAAGAGGAAGAAAAGTTGAAGCATTATAAGTGTAAATGTACTTATTTGGTTAGTGCTTATTTAGTTAGTGTCTCTAAGAATAGGGCCAATAAAATAAATAATATTAGAATAAAATTGCTAAATGTCATACTCAAAAGAAACAATAATAAGTTATAAAGTGTTGATTCTTTTGTATAAGTTATGACATATATGAAGAAATTAAACTTCAAAAGTGATCAACTATTTCGATTATTTTGAGTGATCCATGGGCTGTAAGTTTTATGGTCCCACAATTAGAAATTATTTAAGAAGAGATCTATAATTTTTTAGGATGTTGAGTTTAGAGAGAGAAACAAGGTTAGATACATTGCTTTTAAGGAGGAATTGTGTATAATTTAATTCATACTATCACTTTTGATAATGTTTAGATTTTTACACCTATCATTGATCAAGAAGTGAATCAAGTACCTCAGCAAAACAATATTGAACAACTCCCATTCAAGACAATGTAATTGTTTTAAAAGAACAAACTCAACAACCTTAAAAATAAGTGTCATTAAAGAGGTCCATGAGAGGAATGAGAAATATTATTTCATATTTCTATATTGTATTTCTTCAAGAAAATAGAGATAACAATGAATGATAAAAATTGACTCAATCATTTTTATCAAACCATAAAAGTTCTAACTTTCAAAAGTGGATTGATGTCATTCAAAAAGAGTCTAATTTTATGCAAAACAATAAAATTTAGAAAGTTATCTCATTACCTTAACGTGCAAACTAATTGGTTGTAAATGAATATTTAAAATCAATAGGGATTCAAATAGTAATGTGAATAAGTATAAAGCACGTCTTGTATCTAAAAGATATACTCAAAAAGAAGACATTGATTTTGGAGAGACTTTCTCTCAAGTTTCATTGAAATACTTTTTCAAGATAATAATGACGCTAGTTGCTTATTTTAATCTTAAGCTACATAAGATAGATATTAAGCTTGTGTTGTTTTTTTAATGGTGACATTGAAGAAACGAATTATATGGTACAATCATAGATTTGTGTCTAATGATACAAAATCAATGATATGTAAATTAAAGAAATTCATCTATGAGCTTAAGTAAGACTCCCATTAATGAAATTATAAATTTTATATTGATTATGTCATTCGGTTTTGATATGAATTTGGTTGACAATTGTATATATTACAAGTTCAGTGGAAGTAAACCGAATGATACTCTTATTGCTAGAGAAGATAAATTTTATCTTACTCAATGCCCTAAAAGTAACCTTAAAATTTAAAAAAAATATAAAAGATTCCATATGATAAGCTTTTGAGAATCTAATTTATGCTCAAGTATGTATACGTTCGGATATTGTGTACATTATTAGAATGTTAGACATATATTTAAGCAATTCTAGTATGAACCATTGGATAACAACCAATAGGTTATGAGATATTTTTAGAGAACAAAATTTACATGCTCACATATCAGAGTTTTGACAAGTTAGAGATCATCAAGTTAACAGACTTTGATTCTATTAGAATATTAATACAAAAGAATTGTCACATGGGTTGCTAATTATAGATTAAATAAAAAGATCACTTTAGTTATTTTGTGATAATAAATATGCATTCATTTATTCTATAAGCAATGAGAACACTTCAAATTTGAAGCACATAAATATTAAGTTCCTAGTTGGTAAAGAAAATTTAGAGTGATTGCGTGTTTATAGAACATGTTGGTACAAACTCCATAATTGCGCACTTATTAATAAACTATCACCCTAGGTCTTTCATAAGCACACTACTCATGTGGGTGTAATGTTATTTAAAGATATTCCATTTTAGTGAGAATTTGTAATTTTGAAAAATGCTCATTCGTTTTAGACACAAATTTAGTTACTTCGGTTTAAGGATATTCAAGATTATTTTCTGTAAAAATAAAGTTCTTTTGGTTTATGCACACTCTGAATTCAGTAAAGTTAATCTCACTAAGGCTTAGGAGGACCAGTTGGAAATGGGCATGTTCAGTTCATATTTACATGTAATTTCCATGCTACGCATCCATGATTGATTTATGTCATTTTATTATGTTTGTATATGTGACCACTGATGGGTCCAATCATGATTGATATGGCGAAGACCGCTTTGATCCTATATGAATATAGTTGATGGACGAGATTGTTATATAATACCTATTATATAATAGCAAATTTTTGAGCTCGTAAGGTTGTACATTTATCAAGAAACATATGTTGCCCAAGTGAGAGATTGTTGGATTAAAACCCGCAATTGTGGGCACATATGTAAATTGTATGATGTTATTATAAAGTATGACACAAAATCAAGTGACCAATTATGTTAGGCGTGTCATGAGTATTAAAGTATCATGGAAATAAAAATGTAGATGTCATAAGATATATTTGTAATTCAATGAGAGACAGCGTTATAAATATTCAATAGTTGATTTAATAAGCAATTGTATAAGGAGGTAGTGGTCCCCAAGAAATAGATCACAACCACTTTTTAGGCGACATCCATCAAAAGATTCAAGGTTTTTAGTCCAATAATGAATTTAGGTATGTTTTCACATTCAGTTTATTCGGTTTATTGTTCTTGATGATTTGACATGATAGATTTTGGGTTTAGTTTTCATACCTATTATGTTTTGGGTGTGCTTTGGTTTTAACACCACTTACATGGTGTAAAACTCATTTACTTTTACAAAGTTTTTGGACCGTTGGATGAGGGTAATAAATGACTCAGATTATTTCCTTATCTTTTTGTTCCAAGTGATAATCTTCACATTCTCTACTATTAATCTCATCCATCCATTTTACTCATCCAATGAACATGGATTAGTGTAAAACTAAATGAATTTTACATCATGTAACTGGATCTCGTCCCTATAAAATAAGTCATGTAGCGGATAAAAAGAAAATTAGGTAGATTTTAGAACCCACGTAGGTGGTGGTATGTAGATGGTTTCAATCATTCGGGTCGCAGAGTATATATTATTTTAGATTTTATATTTGCAGCGAATTGTGTGACAGTGATAAAATTATCCCTATGAAAATAAATGCGGGAAGAGCATCCTTCACATTCGTCATGTCCAGTTGACATCTTATATATGTATCATATTTGTTATTAGAATTTTACGTACTTAATAATAAATTGATGGTAGAATTCATGAAAAAAATAATGGATAGGATAATTACCAATAATATATATTTTACGTACTATTTTGAATTTAATTATCGGTATTTGACTCATTAATAAATTCATTCAAATCTAGTATTTCAAATTTTATCACTCGAAAAAAAAATTCAAATTAATTTTTAGAGTTTTACTTATATATATATATTATATCAACAAATGACAATGGGCCATCTCTTTCCCCTTCTAGTTGCAAGTAAACATCAACAAATTCATCACCGTTAACTGCCACGTCAGCACCGTAACGATCAACGTCGGTCAAAGGGTCAATTTGATCGATTTCATAGACTAGAGGGCCACATTGAGTGCACTTTTCAGCGAGGAGCGAAATTGCATTTTTGGGTCGAACTCAGGAGCAAAAGCACCCCTTTAGCCTTAAATTTAAGATGACATTTCTTCCATTAAGAAAAAAACTTATGCCAACTACTTTGTCCAACTGATTTTATACCTATAATATGATTTTTTATTATTATTTGTAATATAAATGATGAATTTGTAATTATTTTTTTATTGAGTTGTAGTTATTTTTTTTAAAAACCATGGGTTATACCGACATTTATTTACATAGCGTCATATATTTTAATATATTAAAATAAATTATTACTATTTTTTTACCTTTTCGGTTCTCCATGGTCTTGCCCTAATAAATCTGGACAGACTCTACCACACACTTACCTTTGGTAGATGAGTCTTACAACGGAGAATTTTTGCATACATAGCCTCGAGTGATTAAGCGATACCAAACTACTTATCACTTGTACCAACATCATTGGTAAATAAATTATTAGTATTTAATTCACTCGTATAATTTTAATGTTTATACTCAAATAAATAATTAATATTATTACTTTCTAAATGAATTAATCATTCATTTTTCGTTTGAGATGTTTTTTTAAAATCTAGATTATATTCAACATCGAAAGGAATACAAAAGAATCAAACATTTTACAAGAGAAATACAATGCAGAACAAAACAACAAAATATAAAGGTGTGAAAGACGTTAAAATACCAAACCTAACACTGTTAGAAGAAGTATTCTAAAATAAAAATCTAGAAAAACTATAACTTTGCCTCGAGTGCTCTTTGAATATAGCAAAAATTCTTCCGCTATTTGTTCTTGGCATATCGGCACAACTAGGGGTGTAAACGAGCCGAGTCGAGCTCGAGTAGTGCTGAGCTCGACTCGAGCTCGAAAAGCTCAAAGCTGAGCTCGACTCGACTCGAAAGCTCGCGAGCTCAAAATTATTGAGCTCAAGCTCGAACTCGAAATCAAAAATAAAACTCGAACTCGAACTCGAAAAGCTCGAACTCGAAAAATCGAAAGGCTCGAATTCCAAAAGCTCGAAAAGCTCGAATTCCAAAAGCTCGAAAAGCTCGAACTCGAAAAGCTCGAACTCGAAATATTCTCAAACTTATGTAGGAGCTCGATTCAAGATTCAAAATCTCAAATATTGTCTATTATTACTAGAATATTTTTTTTAAAAAAATTAAATAACTTAAAACTAAATTTTATTAATAAATTATTTTTAAAAATAAAAAAATATATATTTAAATATTATTTTTTCGAGTAGCTCATGAGCTTTTCGAGTCGAGTATCGAGTAGCTCGACTCGGCTCGTTAAGAACTCGAGTCGAGTTCGAGTTCGAGTCGAGTCCAATCGAGTCGAGCTTTGACCGAGCTTTGACCGAGTCGATCTCGAGTAGCTTGCGATCTGTCTCGTATCATTTACAGCCCTAGGCACAACCACAAAAGGGAATCATAACATGTATAGAACGACCTCCTTCGTTGAAAAGAGCTCGTTGATACTCGTCACTCGAACGCGTAACTGTCAAAAGACAGACTACTGTCATGAAGACAGATAAAAACTACTAAAAAGCAGACGAAAGAACTGCCACCAAGCAGACAAAAATTATCATAAAAGCAAATTTGAATAAGAATCCGACAAAGTAGAAGAAAAACAAGAAACATACTTGAAAAAGATAAATTTTATTTATGTACAGAACCATCAAAACGGCCAAAGGCCGCCGCCGGTAAAAAAAAACGATGAAGAAAAAAAAATTAAAAAAAATTATAAACGCCTCAAAAAAAAATGAGGAAGTGAAAAAGTATCAGATCAAATATTTTTTTTTGTTTAAGATGTTTTATACATGTAAAAGTAAAACTTATTTAGATAAAAAAATGTTAAAAAGTAGAATAAATTAAAATATTTCAGGCAACACAAACACATAAAAAAATAAGCATAAATAATTAAAAAATGTCATTTTAAAATAATAATATTATTAAAAAAATCCACCTCAATTATGGTATTTTATTTATTTTTTAAAAGTATAGATTATTTACACCTACCCCTGTTAGTTGGTTGGTATGAAAACCTTCACCTTGCTACACAATTTATTTTATATTATACCCCACATTTCCCTTCTAAATAACGTTTTAGTATTTTGATTTTATAATTAAAAATATATAGCGATTAAAAAAATAATATGATAAATAATATAATTTAAAAATTATATATAAAATATATCTTAATATGATTTTAATATGAAATTAATAAAATACAATATGAATACAAATTTATCAAATCAATTAAACGTTATGATATATAATTTTTTAATAATTATAATATTTCCACTCTTTTATTTTCCACTCTACTAACTACTATTTGATTTAGACATAATTTATTTATTTAGATACTTTCAAGACTGAAAATCTTGGTATCTTGATTTTATATATAGATGTATTAAATATTAAAGAAATGTATTAAATCTTTATTTATTGTAATAATAATAATAATAATAATAATTTATTTAGTTATTTATAAATTAAAAGTGGTTAATCCCATTTTAGTTTCGCTCAAATCAAAGACTCACCTTCTTCCTTGCGTTGAATAAGGAAGGTGCCTTTGTCACACACACTCAGAAAAGAAGACGACGGCGGCGTCGACGTCGACGAAGCGATTTTTCCGCTCCGGTTTCATATCCGGCGGTATTTTCCGTTATAGTCCCCTGAATTTCCGACTTTGTCTTTCGCATTTCCGGTAAGTTCATCTTTACTCCCTCCTTTCCAATCTATTATCCGGAAATAAGTTGAGTGAAGAGGACGAAAAAGAAAAGAAAAAGATTTATGCATGTTGGTTCGATTGAGATAATAATCGATGGGGCACAAGAAGAAAAACGTTGCTCCGCGTTCTAAACAGCCGCCGGTGCCAGTGGAGGTTGTTAAGGGTACAGATAAAGCTGATTTGAGCAAGAATAATGTCAAGAACGAGGCATCGGCTGTTCCAGTTGAACCAGACGGTTCGCCTTCGTCGTCTTTGGTTAAGATTGAGTGCGAGCGAGCCCTAACGACACTCCGACGTGGCAACCATACGAAAGCGCTTCGGTTGATGAAAGAGTCGTGCACTCGTCACGAGAACTCGGTTCACGCCGCTCTAATCCATCGCTTTCAAGGCACGGTCTGCCTGAAAGTGGCGTCCATCATGGATGACCAGAACGCCAAACATCGGCATTTCAGAAACGCGATAGATTCAGCCAAAAAGGCTGTAGAATTATCTCCGAACTCAATCGAATATGCTCATTTTTATGCGAATCTACTATATGAAGCGGCTAATGATGTAAAAGAATATGAAGAAGTGATTAAAGAATGCGAGCGAGGCTTGACCATTGAGAATCCAGTGGATCCCGCTAAAGAAAGCTTACAAGAAGACACTCAACAGAAATTACCAACTGCAGAAGCAAGGATTTTGCACGTGCAAAGAGAGCTTAGGTCGTTGATACAGAAATCAAATATAGCTTCTATTTCTACTTGGATGAAGAACTTGGGGAGTGGAGAAGAGAAGATTAGATTAGTTCCGGTTCGGAGAGTACCTGAGGATCCAATGGAGGTTGGGCTAGTGCCAACGAGAAGGCCTAATGAGCTTAGGACAGCTACAAAGACGCTAGAAGAAAGAAGGTTAGAAATCGAGGTTAGAATTGCTGCTGCTAGGTTGTTGCAGCAGCAGATATCTGAAGCAGCTTCTTCTTCACCGCAGTTGCAAAGCAAGGGAGATAAGAATGGGCTGGATTTACCTTTGGGAAGTGGTAGGAGGAGGAAGAAGACTGGTTCTACAGCTGAAAGGAAAGATTGGGTTCGATCATTTTGGAATTCAATGAGTTTTGATTTGAAGAGAGATCTGCTTAAGATTAGGGTTAGTGATCTCAAGGCATATTTTGGCTTGGTGAAAGATGGATTGGCAAGTGATGTCTCATCTGAGGCTTTAGAATTTGCTGAGGCTAATAAGACTTGGAACTTTTGGCTTTGTTGTAGGTGTGGCGAAAAGTTTGCTGATTCACAGTCTCATCTGCATCATGTTGGTCAAGTGCATGTGGGGAACCTCATACCTAAAATGCAGAGCGTTTTGCCACAGAGTATTGATAGTGAGTGGACAGAGATGCTCCTTAACTATTCTTGGAAGCCTTTGGATATTTCTGCTGCGGTTAAAATGGTTCGGAATCAGTCTAAACCCCAGACTTCAGAGTTATCAGAGGATTTTGTCTCAGGGAACCGTAATGAGCAGTGTGATGATTGCTTCAAAGATGCATGTGATTCATCTCCCGAGAAGGAAAATTTTAGGGATACTGACATTGACAATAGTGGTAGTGTAGAGGGCAATGAAAGTGACAAAATTTCTAGCATTGAGTGCAGACGATGTGATGGAAACAAGGGTTCTATGGCATATCCCCTTGTGGATAGTTGGCCAACAGTGGACGATGTGGAGCGTGCCAAGTTGCTTGAAAGGATTCATGCTACATTTGAACTGCTTATTGGACGTAAGTATATTGCTGCGAGCCATCTTAACAAGGTGATACAGTTCACAATGGATGAGTTGGAGAGTCTGGTTTCTGGTTCTCAGCTTCTGAATCAAGGTGTAGATCAAACTCCCACGTGCATCTGTTTTCTGGGAGCTGCACAGCTTAGAAATATCCTTAAATTCTTGCAGGATTTATCTCACTCTTGTGGTCTGACTAGATATTCTGAGAAGACTGCTCCTGTGGATGATGTGAATGGTGCTACTAAGATTCATGAGATTAAAGAGAAGATTGTTCTTAATGCGGATGCTTCTTGCCTCCTCCTGGATGAACATTTATTGCCTGATGAAGCAATAGAAGATTCGGCCCTGGCAAATTCTAGTGGTAGCAATGTAAATGAGTTTGTACGGGATGCTGATGCTCTGCTGTCCTGGGTATTTTCAGGTCCCTCAAGTGGGGAGCAAATGGCATCATGGATACGCATGAAAGAAGAGAAAACACAGCAAGGACTTAAAATTCTCCAGGTGCTGGAGAAGGAGTTTAATCACCTACAGAGTCTCTGTGAGAGAAAATGTGACCATATAAGCTATGAGGAAGCATTGCAGGCTTTAGACGATCTTTGTCATGAAGAATGTAAGAAGAGGGAGACCGCCACTGAATTTTTTCATCGAAGCTATGAATCTGTCCTTAGAAAGCGCAGAGAAGAACTTGTTGAGACCGAGACAGATGTTATGTTCCTTAGCAGTAGTAGATTTGAGTTAGATGCTATAGCAAATGTTTTACAAGAAGCAGAAGCGCTGAATGCCAACCAATTTGGCTATGAGAATACTTACGCTGGTCGGACTTCTTCTCAGCTATGTGACTTGGAATCTGGGGAAGATGATGACTGGAGAGCCAAGGATTATCTGCATCGAGTCGACACCTGCATAGGAGTTGCCATTCATAGACAGAAGGAACAATTATCAGTAGAGGTAAGCTGTCTGCTTTAGGTGCAATTTTCAATGTAAAAATTGATTCTTAACCTGCCATTCTTATTTGTTTCATTTTGTCAACCAGCTAAGCAAAATTGATGCACAAATTCTGCGAAATATTACTGGGGTGCAGCAGTTGGAAGTCAAACTTGAGCCCGTATCTGCTCATGATTATCAGTCAATAATGTTGCCTCTAGTGAAATCATACTTGAGGGTTTGTTTTAAATAATTGGATTTGTGTGAATTGTGATGCTCTATTTCTTACAGACAATGTTATATCATGGTATGCCCTTTATTTATTTATCATTTTTAAATTCAGGCACACTTAGAGGACCTGGCCGAGAAAGATGCCACTGAGAAATCTGATGCTGTGAGAGAAGCTTTCCTAGCGGAGCTTGCACGTGACTCTAAGAAGGGTGCTCGAGGAGGAAGTGATAATTCCAGACATTCACAGGAGAAAATCAAGGATAAGAAAAAGAACAGGGAGTTCAGAAAATCCAAGGATTTGAAGGTAGGCTTTACGTTTTATTTTTTAATATTCACCTGCTAGTTACTTAGGTTGCATATTCCATGGTGCGGGTCTAATTTTTTCTTACTGTTTCAGGCTTCTGGTGGAAATGAGCTTCATATGCTAAATGATGAGACTGCTGAGCAAGTGTATGTTTCCCTTCTGTTTTCCATCATCTTATTCTCATTACCCAATCGTTCTTCTCTTTGCATAGTCTAATGTTGATGTGCATTTTTATTCATGCTTTATTGCAGTTCTGTGGTAGTTGCTTCTGACGATGACCATCTAGATTCCGAAGTTCCTGTGAAAAGTGATGACTTAACACAGCAAGAAGAGGAATTTAGACGAAAATTAGAACATGAAGCAGATGAAAGAAAGCTTGAGGAGACTTTGGAGTATCAAAGATGGATTGAGAATGAGGCTAAACAGAAGCAACTTGCTGAGCAAAATAAAAGAACTATTCAAGCATGTGCAGAGAGAGAAGCCGATGCATTGCATGAGGCTTATGTGGATGCTGGTAATCTTGATGTTCAGGTAAGCATTATGTTGTCGACTCTTTGCTTTATACATGTTGCAATGGGAAGTTGGTCGATGCTATCGTGCCAAGATGTGCTTTATGATGTTAACTGTATGGTTAACATGATCAGATAATCAGAAAACTGTATAAACCTTCTTTTCAGCAACATTTGGCACTAAGGAGCGGGGTCACAAACAATTTGGATAGCATACCAATGAGCACTGCTATTGGTTCAGCTGTGCCAGTGACTTCTGATACATCTGAGACTCTTGCAAAATTTAAACAAGGTTAGCAATATAACCAGGCTTGTTAATTTGGCTAGTTTGTGCCATGGTACTCTGGATATCATAATCTTTTCACTTTATATAGGACTACCTAGTGGTGCAGACCCCAAACATAGTTTTCTTAAGGGAAATGTGGAAGAGCAAGTTAGATATGTTGAAAGTGTTCTTCGGGAAGCTGGTGCAAAGACTTTAAGACAACTGCAAGCCGAGGAAGATGATGAAGAAAGGTTCCAAGCAGACCTTAAGAAGGCTGTTTGCCAAAGCCTTGGTAATGTTCTTATTTCTTACTGCATTTACTTTTTCACGCTTATTGTTCTTACTAGTTTGTGCTCGGCGTTTGGTGTCTTGATAAAAGTCGCACAAACTTGGCGAACATAAAAGAACTGTTTTAGTGTATATTTTGTAAATTTTCTTGGCACCGTTTTTCTCAGTAGCATCTATTGAACATTGAACAGACTTTAAAATGATTTCACTAATGGATTATTTATTGTTGAAAGCAAATTTTCTGTTTAATCTATCTATTTAAGGAATATTTTGCAGTCAATAATGCTTTTCTGCAGTTTTTTGTTGAGACGGAGAAACTTCTTTGCCTGGGTATTGTTACAAAGGTTAAGTATTGGTGTCCTCAATCTGTTGACTAATGTGTGAAAAGTTTTGGATGCCGAACTACCTAGTTATTTATGCATTTTTATTTAACATGGCAGTTTTGGATCAACGCTAGAGATTGTACTGGTATTTGGCGGTCTATTGTGTAGTTGCATGAATATTCTCACATATGTATATGCTTCAATATGTGCCGAAATAAGTTTCACTTATATAAATTGGACTCAACAGTTTTTGTAATATATGTATTCCTTGCTGTGGTAGAGTTCAGTTGTGTAGTGTTCTGTATAATTGATTGCAGCTTAGCCGGGAAGCTGTGTCCTTTAAACATGGTCCTGGTGTTAAGTTCCTAATTTTCAATTGAGTAGATTGGCTGTGTCAGCAGCTCTCTAACCTTGTGTTTATATCATTTTTCAGACACCTACCAAGAAAGACAGAGATTGCCCTTGTCTTCAAGTTCGAGAACAGTACAAAGGGTACCTTTGGAAGTAAAAAACCAAGGTGTCTCAACAAATGAGGTCTCCACTGAAGGTTTGAATGAAACTGATGTGTTTGGTACAGGTCTGCTGAACGAAGTTGGTGAATACAATTGCTTTCTGAATGTTATTATACAGGTTGGTTTTCTCGTATTGTGATTTGTGGTCTCTTTCAGCCCACCATATTTAGACTTGGCCCTACACGTAACCTCTTTCTAATCATTTGCTGCCTTTGTTTTATTAACTGCAGTCATTGTGGCACTTGAGACAGTTCCGTGACGAATTCTTGCGAAGATCAGCATCAGATCATGCCCATGTTGGAGATCCATGTGTTGTCTGTGCACTATATGAAATTTTCACCGCCCTGAACATTGCATCTAGTGATGCACAGAGAGAGCCGGTTGCCCCTACATCACTTAGAATAGCCCTTAGCAACTTGTATCCGGATAGTAACTTTTTCCAAGAGGTAGTAGGTTCAGTTTTTATTCTACATCGCTTTTCTAATTGTTAGTATCCCATCATTACCCATAATTACGATATTAATGGATGTCTATGTTTGAAAGTTTTGACAAAATTAGTATCAATTACAGGCTCAAATGAACGATGCTTCTGAAGTATTGGCTGTAATATTTGATTGCCTTCATCAGTCTTTTACTTCTGGTTCGAGTGTTTCTGATGCTGATTCTACAAACAGCAACTGCATGGGCTCTTGGGATTGTGCGAACAGTGCTTGTATAGTGCATTCTCTTTTTGGAATGGACATCTTTGAACTAATGAATTGCTACAGTTGTGATCGGGAGTCCAGACATTTGAAATACACTACATTCTTTCATAATATAAATGCCAGTGCACTTCGAACAATGAAGGTACCGATCCTTTGCAAAAAAAAATCTAGAATCAAACAATTTTCTTTCTCGGTTCTTCCTAACAAACTGTTGTTTACCATTCAGGTTATGTCTGCTGAATGCTCCTTTGATGAGCTTTTAAATCTGGTGGAGGCGAACCATCAGCTAGCTTGTGATCCAGGGTCCGGTGGCTGTGGGAAGCTCAACCATGTCCATCACATCCTCTCGAAACCACCACATGTTTTCATAACAGGTTGTGCTTGAATTTGTTAAATGAATTTATATTTCGTTACTCGGTAAGTTTATACTTTTAACACCGTTATCAATATCGGTCTCGCAGTTCTTGGTTGGCAGAACACATGTGAAAGTGCTGAGGACATAGCAGCAACATTGGCTGCCTTAAATAATGAAATAGATATTAGTGTGCTTTATCGCGGTCTAGATCCCAAAAATAAGCATAGCTTAGTCTCTGTGGTAAGTATGTGCACTCTATTTCCCTCTCCCCTTGTGTATGATTTTTGTATTTGAATGAAAATTTTAAAATGCCGAAATAGGTGTGTGATGACAGTCTATAAGGTTTGATTTTAAACTCTCAGGTTTGCTATTACCGGCAACATTATCATTGTTTCGCCTATAATCATGATCACGAAAGATGGATTATGTATGATGACAAAACTGTCAAGGTAAGTCTGTTTTTATTGTGATGTATTCCATTCCATGCCATGCCATGCCATGCCATGTCATGTCATCCAGTGTGTTTCCGGTATTATGAACTGATTTTCTGATGTTCAGGTAATTGGTGGCTGGGCCGATGTTCTTACAATGTGCGAACGGGGGCACTTGCAACCACAGGTTCTTTTCTTCGAAGCTGTAAACTAAACAAATTTTGTTGAATCTTGTTATACCATTTGAGCTTAACATGGGTTTTGACATCGGATTGCTGTAAAGTGGTGTGAGGTGTTGTTCATAGTCAAATTGCAGTTTATACTGTAGAAACATGTGAAATTGGTTCTCGAGGAAGTTCGAGCTGTTTAGTATGAAAGTCCGGAGTTGTGATATTAAAAGAAAAGGGGAGAATTTCGGGGCTCATTCGAGTTTTTTTGTAGGAGAAAGTGAATCAATCATTTTTAAGGGAAGAAATGTTGTAACAAAGAATTTTCTTTAAAAATCTAGGAATTGGATAATGGAAGAACAATTAGTTTAGCTTTTTTGGTACTATGGAATTTCCCGGTCGACGGAGAAAATTTATATGATCGGGGTGGCCTCGAATACGGCAATATCTTTGAATGAAAATGCAATGCTGCAAGGATGATTGCCAGGATGATAGATATAGCAATTATGTGCAGGGGGAGTCATTAGATTTGGAAAGTGTTCTAGATGTTAACTTTTCTTTGTTCAAATTTTGTTGAATCTGGTTATACCATTTTAGCCCTTGAACTATTTTTTGGGTCAAAATAAGCCCTAAATTATCATTTCTGGCCAGTTTGAGACTGATAGTTATCTAAGTCGGAAAAAAAATATTTCGTTTAATAAGATGCTGACACATCACAAAGCAATAGACTGTTTAAGGACTAAAAGAAAAAAAATGACATAATTTAAGTATTTATTTTGATAAAAAAAAAAATTTAAAATTTTAAAGTGTTTGAAAATAATAGTTTAGAGATTTATTTTGGTCAAAAAATAATTTAAGAGTTAAAAGAAAATAAAAAAAATATAATTTTAAGGGATGATTTTTCGGCTTGCTATTTTTCATTTGTAGGTTTTTTTCTTCACAAGCCGCTTTAATACACGTCGATGTGTTTTATTTAATTTATGTGTGATAATTTTTTTTCAAAACGGTACAATTTATGAATGATAATTATTTATACTCTTCTTTTGTTAATTATTCTATTTTAATAATCTAATTGGTAATGGTTTGTTGTTTTGAACACGTTTAAATAGATTATTGATAAATATTAAAAAAAAAGATTACTGATAACAACGGTTGCTTTGAACACGTCTAAATAGTTGAAAAATCTATTCTAAAAACGGTTAGATTCAACAATAATATAAATTTAGTTAATACAAGTAAAATGTCTTATGTTATCCGAATCAAACTACAAAATAGATAAGATTATTTGTAAAAAAAATCCCCATATTTATTCTAAAAACAAAACCTAAAAAAGAAGTTAAAACTAAATATATTTGAAATCAATTGATTCCTAAATATAACATTTATTTTTGCAACTTGGTACTTGAAATTTTTTACCACTTTGATTCTTATAAATTTAAATTGGTCCAAATAACATTTCAACAACTAATCAAACTGTAACACATGATATTTAACGCCATCTTCACTTTAACCAGTCAATATAACACAAATAACATGATTAATTATTGAAAATTTAACGCGAGTACACATACCGGTCCGAGAAGTTTTTATAAGTTCATGAACTTAGGTACCAAATTTAAAAGAAAAAAGTCGTAAATTTTTTTTTGAATATACTGGTGTGATGCAAGGGTAGCATCTGTTCAACTTTCTTAGTCTTTTTAAAGACGGCACACACAGCATGCATTACTGGTGCTCGAACCCGGGTCCAAGGATGATGAACAGCTACCTTGCCACCAGGACAGAAGGGGATGAGAAAAAAAAGTCGTAAAATTGGAGGACTAATGGATGCATTATGCCATAAAAGGAGATGTAATCATAGATTTGAGTAGTGATATAGATTCAGGTTTGGTGCAATGCAATAGGCAAAAAGGCAGAAACACAAGGCCAAAGGCACAGGCACAGGCTTAGGCAAAGGCCATTCCCGTGAAATCAGTAAATATTTGTCGTCGTCACACACTTGGAAACCTCTCGAAACTTCCCTAAATCAATACGTTTTTTTTTTTAATTTCCCAATCTCTCTGTTTTTACTCAGTCATTTCCACACCCAGCAAATCCGCTGATATCAGACCTTTTCAGGTCAAACTCTGAAACCACATTTCAGTTTCAACGATCCAATTCCAATCCAATCCCTTCTCCAATTCCCTATTTCATCACATTGCTTCTCCTCGGTGCAGACTTTGTCGCCCGCCGTGTCGGTTTTCGTCGCATAATTCGACATCAATCGGACTCTATTATGATACCATGACCCTCAAGGGTGGCACCACTAGTGCATGTGCCGCGTGCAAGTACCAACGGCGGAAGTGCATCCCCGAATGTCTCCTCGCGCCGTATTTCCCGGCCGATCAAACCAAAGTTTTCCAAAACGCGCATAAATTGTTCGGTGTAAGCAACATTGTTAAGATTTTACGAGGCCTGGACCCGTCGCAGCACGCCGAGGCCATGCGTTCGATTAAATACCAAGCCAATGTTCGTGACCGGTTCCCGGTCGATGGATGTGTAGGCGTGATTAATCATCTTAATTGTCAAATCCAAATGCTTGAAGACGAGTTACATGCCGTGATCGCACAGCTCGAGATGTGCAGACAATATCATCACCAACAACATCAACATCAACATCAGCATCAGATTTCTTTGATGCCGGACGACGTGCCTTCGCAGTTAGAGCTAGGCATGGCTCCGCCGAATAACGGAATACAGTTTTTCAATCACACGTATCCCGCCGTATCGGACGTGCCGGTTTCGATGCAGCATTCGTATTCCAACAGTAATAATTCCTTATGTGTTCAGCACCCTTTTCTTGACACAAACAATAACAGCAGCAATGGCAATCAATTAATGGCAATTCAATCTCAACTGCTGGCTCCTAATTCGGAAACTTTAGTCATGCAACAAGAAGTTCTTCAGGGTTACGACGAAATCCACCCGTTCTTCGAATCAATCGACGACAGACAATCGTTTATCGATACCAAAGAAGCCTACGACTCAAGGTAACTAGTAATATATATGTCGATTGACGGTGTATAATTCTATGCACGATTAACATATCGAACACTGATTCGAATATGTGATTTTGATGGTGCAGCAGTTGTGCAGAATCAGCTAAAGAGACAACACAAGCGATTGAACATGTTGCAGAGAGTGAATTGAAGAGTGCTGCCGCTTGCTTCAGTCTCACCAGTGTCAACTGATTAAAACAGCACATCAGGGACTTAAATAGCAATCCGCTGCCGATATATATCGGTAATGGCACCGTCCGAAACCGATATTTTGAAAAATAACAGTCCGTTGTGACCACAGTATATTTGTTATTGTCCGTAACCACGATAAAACCTCGCGACCGAAAACGCGGCCGCAACCGCAATTTAAATCCAGGCAGCAGATAGATATGTATTGCAACTTACATTCTTTATTCTTCTTTTATAAATTAGATATATTTCTATACAGGTCCTTACACAATTTTGATCTTTCTCTTTGGTTTGAAATAAGAGTTTAAATGTTTCTTGTTTTTAATGAATCCACATGGTTTACAGATTTTTTTTTTAGTTTACAAATAGAAAGACTTGAGGGAAAAAAAAGAAGATAATTTTTCAATGGATTTTGGGGAAAATATTACAAAAATGATTTTTAGAAAAATATATATTTATTTCTTTTTATTATGAATAATTAATTTATATGTTCTTAGTCATTTTGGTTTTTTCTTATTTATTTAATCATAAAAGATATATTTTAACAACAATGGTATAAGGTATTGCATTTCACGTTAATCAATAGGTTATTTTATCTCTCTGTCAGTTGTACTGAAATTGAGAAGTTTGATCTTAATATGTATTACGGAATGGTAGGAGGGACGGACGCAGGACTTTAAGTTAAGAGGACGAACCTATACATATCTAGGGAGGGCGAACTTATAAAAAATTAGGGGGGCAAAAATAAAATTTTAATAAAAATACATAAAAAAATAATTTTTTAAACTCGTATTGGAATTTTACAATTTGGGGTGGGGCGACCGCCCCGCCAGCCCTCTCGGTCCATCTCTGGATGGTAGCAAAATAACCGATGGGATAACCAAACTTGTTCTTGTTGGGGATTTCAATATGAAATCAATTTGCCAAATTAATTTTTTTAAAAAAAGCAGTTGATAACATTGATCATAATTATAGTGATTTTAAAAATTCATTGGATGTATTTAAATTTAAAAAATTTGGCAATAAAAAGGTAATTCTCTAAAAATAGAGACTATTTATATAGTTGCAATGTCATGGGCTTTGGGATCAATTGTTCAATTTGAGGTTTTAATTGGGTTGGGGAGTGTTTTTTTTTTTACTTTGATGTAAACATTTTATGAATTTGACTATAGCTGTTTTTGTTTAGATACTAAGAAAGTTTTTCTATTAAAATATATCTGAATTTTATATTATTTTCAAATTGATATATGATTTCAACCCAATATTTCAAAAATTAATCAGATTGTGATATGTAACGCATAACAACACATTAATAATTTGTTGAAGCGGTACGTTATCAGTTTTATTCGATCATGACCGACATTTGTTATGTTTGTTTTCTTTTAATATTTGAGGTAATTTCATGGTAATATATGATTAATATTTTTTATAAGATATATTTTATTGACAAACATCTCATACTTGAGTTTTTTCGGGATAACTACATTTCTTTTTCTACTAAAATTTTTAATTACGACCGTTTTTAAATTTTTTTATTCTGACGGGTAAAGCAGAGTCAGTCCTGAGATTTTAGAGACCCAGCGCGAACTGAAAAATTAGGTCTTTAACAAAAAAGTTTTGAAAAAATTGAATTTTAAAAATATGTCTCTAATAACAAATATTTAAAAAATGAATTTTCATAGTAGGCTTAAACAAATCTTGAAAAAAATTAATTTTAAGATGTCCCTAAGAACAAATGTTGGGAAAAATGAGCCTTTAATGACAATCATTGAAAAAATTAGACCCTAAATAACAAGTATAAAAAAATGAAGCTCATATAACATGTATTGAAAAAAAATGGATACTTAATAACAAAATATTAAAAAATAAGTTTTAAGAGTTTACCCATAATAACAAATTTGGGGCAGGGGAAATTGAGCCTCTAATAACAAATATTGAAAATATTTAGCCTTAAATTAGAAAAATTTAAACTATAATTATTTAAATAATAAAAATTTAAAGTAATATTAACCAAATTATTATTTTGTTTAATTATTATTTATAACCCAAAGTGGAGGCCTCTATTTACTATTATAATTAAAATTTGAGGTTTTTTTATTATAATTATATAAGTAATAAAATTTAAAAAGAATGAGGCCTGACAATCGACCGGTTCAACCTACCTCATGGCCGGCTCTGGGGTAAAGTAAGAATTTGTGTTCTTTAGTGCATTTAGAAAATCGATAGTTGACATCTATTCAAGCCTTGGACGAAAGAAATATCGTATACGATAATTAAATATATCGTACAATGGTAAAATATATTATATTTTTTATAAGAGATTAAAATTTAAATCGTGAAGAAAAGAATGAATTTAAATTTTGAACATAAACCGTAAAATATACATGAAAAAAATAAAGGGTAAACTACATAAATGACCACCATATTATTGGTAAAGTCGCGATTTGACCACCTTACTTTTTTTCGAAGCAATTAAACCATCAAATTATTTAATTGGTTGCAATGTGACCACCAGCCGTTAAAAACTAACGAAAGGAGTGACGTGGCAGTTAATAAAATTAGTATAATTACACATTTGGTCCCCGCTATTTATACATTTTATTAATTTGGTCCTAATTTTAATAAATAAAATAATTTAATAATTTATATTTTGCTCCTCCAATCAGGCGGTGACACGTGTCACCTGATTGGAGGAGCCTGATTGGAGGAGCAAAATTAAATAAGAAGCATCTTGCTTCCAGCAAGAATCGAACCCATGTTGTATGGGTTTAAAGTGAGCGTGCTAACCACCAGGCCAAAGCTACCCTTGTAATGCTTTTTACAAATTCTAATATATATTTTAACTTGTTACTCATGCCAGGAAAAAAATAAGAAACATTTTACCACCAGGCCAAACCCTTCAAAGTAATGCTCGGCAAACTTTTATGACGATTTTGAATGCTTAATACTAGTAATTCTTGAACATAATAGAGTTTATTAACATGGTTTAATTTTCAAGTGTGTTCATGGTTTCTCTTTTCCAGAATGGAATCAGCGTATAGGTTGTGGACCAAAGAGAGGAGAAATGGGCAAAAAGCATCAGATTCAGCTGAACTTTGTCGAGAGTTGCAAACTGCTTTGGGTACTGCTAAATGGCAGGTATGTTACCTTCTATTTCTTTCTTTCTTTCTTTTTTCTCTTTAGATTAAAATCGCAAATCCTCCTTTTCTGCTTTAGTTGTTAACTTGCACTTATCACAGTTAGGACATTTGTATTTGCTAGATATCATTACATTTTATCCATTTTGTGGAAACTTGAGGAATTGGAATTTTCTTGCAGTTTTTGAATTTAGTATCATGTAACAGAAAAAACTTAATCCACATTGTTCAATTTATGATTTACTGTTTATATAGAGTCAAAGAGCAGACCTTTTTGCTTTCCCAGCTCAAAACAAATATTGAAGCAGACATTAAGCATTCGTGTATTTTTCGTCAACCTGTACTTGAACGGTCTTGTCGACCGTAGTACACTTTAATTGAAATTTATTTTCTGTTCTGTCTGTTTACCCTGTCATTTGCTAACTTTAATAGTTGCTTGGTGTTAAACTGTGGCTGTAAATTCAGTTGGAGGAGTTTGAGAGAGCTATAAAATTGTGCCATGGACATGGCTGTGATGATTATAGAGCATCTAGGCACAGACAATTTATTGCTGTAATTGAAGGTCAGATACACTGTGTAGAAGCTGCATTAAAAGATGCTTTAATTGAGGGTGGAAAGCAGCCCCTTCGGTGGGTAGATTTGGATAAAGAAGAATGTGATGATTTAGCCATGTTCCTTTCTGGAACCTCTCCAAGCTTGCAACCATCTAAGAAAAACACTCTTTTGGTGAAGAGAAAGGATACAGATCCTAATGTCAATGCTACATGCGATTGGAATATGCCTGACGTGAAATTTTTTAATGATTTTGGGTGTATTATTGATATAGAAGACGGAGAAAGTTCGAGGAAGACAGATGATTTTAGTTCTGGACATGATATAACAAATAGTTCACGAAGAACATGGAGCTCTCCAAATTTTGGTTCGCTGAAAATTGTAATTGCTGATGAATACGAAGATAGAAACCAAATCAGGATGGAGGCCACACCTAAGGAAAAAGGGTCCAAGCCTTTCTTCCATACACAAAAGTTAAAATATATATTAGAATTTGTAAAAAGCATTACAAAGGTAGCTTTGGCCTGGTGGTTAGCATGCTCACTTTAAACCCATACATCCTAGGTTCAATTCTTACTGAAGGCAATGTGCTTCTTATTTAATTTTGCTCCTCCAATAATACGGTGACACGTGTCGTAACCTAATTAAATAATAAAATTATTTTATTTATTAAAATTAGGACCAAATTAATAAAATGTATAAATAGCAGGGACCAAATGTGTAATTATACCAATTTTATTAACCGCCACGTCACTCCTTCCGTTAGTTTTTAACGGCTGGTGGTCACATTGCAACCAATTAAATAATTTGGTGGTTTAATTGTCTCGAAAAAAAGTAAGGTGGTCATATCGCGACTTTAACAATAGTATGGTGGTCATTTATGTAGTTTACCTAAAAATAAAAGACGAACCTACATAATATCGAATCGTCTCGAGTTTAAATCCGGGATTTAAAAGAAAAAGGGAAAATCTCACCTTCGGCTTTTGAAACGGGTTATCCGATTGGGCTTGGGCTTTGGTTCAAAAATTGATGTAAAGTTTATTGGCCCAAGGATAAAAGCAGAATTACACACAGATAATGAACAAAATAAAAACATCGAAAGAAGATTTTAAATCTTCAATTCTCCAGACTCCGATGAGAGATTTCCGTTGCCGATCGTCGTTATAATTTTTTTTTAAATCTTTTTTGCCACTCGGCCTACTGAAATTGATAGACGTAATTTCTGCACTTGCGATTTGATATCCGTAAAAAAATCAGATAAAAACCCTAAAGAATTTGAGAAATTTGGCAAAAGGAGAAGTTTGAGAGGAAGTGAAGATGAAGACGACGAAGGGAGGCAAAGTTATGAACCCTACGGATGCCTATCGTAAGGAGCAGCGTAAGAAAGAACTCAAACGGGTAAAAAGTTCATACTCCGTTCCGTTTATTTTTAGGGTTTATTGTTTCCTTTTTATTTATTTTTTAATTCAATGATGATTAATTCTTGATTGTTTCATTTAAAAAAAAAATCAATTTCGCCTATCATTTTGCCCTAATTTCTTGTTTGAATAAAAAGATTCAAAACGATTTCACCTAATGTGAAGAACTTAGTTTTTTTTACCTGAATAAATGAATTTACGAAGAACATTGTTGAATTCTAGGGAAATTATTGGCTTCAACGTTAATATTCGTCTTAAATAAGCTTTTGAAGCTTCACAAAAAATAAAAAACACAACAAAGTTGCTTAATTTTATCCATTTGCTTTGGAACCGAATTTGTCTTGCAATTGATTCTTGTATATATTAATAGTTTTTAATGTGTTATTTATTCTAACAGAACAAGAAGGAAAGGAAGAAGGTGAGAGAGGTTGGGATTCTGAAGAAGGATCCGCAGGCAATCAAGGAGCAGATTGACAAGCTAGAAATGATGAGTAAGTCGTTGTATTATTATTATTATTATTATTATTATTTTTCATGATTGATTGATTGGTGATTTAATATCTGTTTAGTGAAAATTAGCACTTAGTTGAAATGAGCTGAGCTTATTGGTGATTGTTGTGCTTTAAAATTAGAAACTTTTATCTGGAATGGACTGTACCTATTTTCCCCTTGGTCAAGAAATTTTAGGACTAATGTAGAGGACTAAACAAACCTTAATTGCTAGCTGATTTTCTACTCTGTTTTTGCCTTCCTTTCGAGTTCTGTAACTATCTAGCTCGGAATTAACCATTTCTTAACTACTGTGAAGAACATAGTTTTCAGAACGAGTCGGAAAAAATCAGTTTCTTTTAAGTTTCCATTTTTAAAATTTTTGTAGTCGAATTTTGAACATCTTGCTGTACATCTTCCTTTGATGTTCTTGTATCTGGTGCAACTACCCACACAAGTTTTCTTTTTCCCTTTTCTTTCTTCTTCCCATTCTTGTTATCTGGAGAAGGGTTGAATGGGGTATTGTAAGCAGTTTGAAAAATGTGTTCCTGTACTTAGCCTTTTGTTTCCATAGTTCACCTCGTTCTCACTAGTATATCTGGTTATTTCTTTAGTAAATTTTAACTTTTATTTGCATTCTGGCGGACTGCCATTTGCAGTCAATAACTTTGTTAAGTTATATTACAGAGGCTGAAGGTGCTTTAGACAAAGCAAGAAAACACAAGAAGAGACAGCTTGAAGACACACTTAACCTTGTCTTAAAGAAGAGGAGGGTAATAATTTGAGTTCTTAATGATTGCAACCTTTTATTTTGAAGAAATAATTACTGGCTTATGATTTTCTGCCATTTATTAGAATTAGTTGTTTGCATGAGATAACGGCACTATTCATTGCTCCTTGCACAGGAATATGAAGATAAAATGAAGGAGAAGGGCGAGACCCCTGTCATGTTCAGGTAAATAGAGAATTCTCTTTATGATATGTTCCTTTATGCTTCAGTCTTAGCGTCTTCGAAATTCCTCATTTACCAACTAGAATTTTTCTTTGCTGCAGTCACCTGGGACCTCCTCGGAGAAGGACGACTGCTGAAGAAGATGAGAGAGCGAAGCATCCTATACCTGAAGTAAGTTCTGAATCAGACGATTAACTTCTACAATTATATTTTGTTGCCTGCTTGCTTGGAGTCTAATTTGTACTATTCGTCTTTTCTCCTTACCTGCAGGACTCTGTATATTATCATCCTACTCTGAATCCCACAGGGGCTCCACCACCTGGAAAGCCACCTATGTATAAATCGTCAATAGGTACAGCAAATATTTAAGCTGGTTTTACTCTCTCTCTCTCTCTCTCATGCTTTTATTTTGCTTTTGTTTTGGCCTTCAGGACCTAGAATTCCCTTGTCTGGTGCTTCATCGAGTGCTGCTGGTTCATCTTCACAGACTGAGACAGAGGATACTTCTGCAGCTATACCACCTCCACCACCTTTGCCCGACACCAGTGAATCGAACTCGGGGGACGTCTCTGTTGCACCTGCTTCTTTGCCTCTACCACCTCCACCTCCAATGCCACCCAAGCCTGCCACAGGAAACTTGGGTATTCCTTTGCCTCCTCCCCCTGGTCCACCTCCACCTCCTGGTTCCCCACCTAAAGATCAAGTTACAGTTCGCCCTCCACTACCTCCACCTCCTCCCCTTCCGCAGTCTATGCTGCCACCTCCCCCGGGCACTAGTGGAAATGAAGGGGAGAAAATATCTGTACCATCAGATGACTCAACCTCCAAGGAACCGTCTCAGGTAAGCTCTTCTTCTCCATGCTCTCGGGATATGCTGCCTTTCTTCCTTGAAAATGTATCAATGGATTTAGCTTATTTTTAGTTATCGAAGTTAGGAACTCCAAAGTTCTTTATTCCAGTAAGATCTTAGCAATTTTGTAGCAGTTCAGAATTATTTGCTCACTTCAGAGTCTGTGTGTGTCCTAGGTGCCTCCTCCTGGAATGCCCCCTAAATTGGCAATTAACCAGTCTGAAGGTGCTCCGTCAGAATCTGATGCCAATCACCATCCAACAATAAAAGAGATTCCAAAAATGGTTCCGCCACCCCCACCTCCTCCCAGGCAACAACCTCCGGTGCCTGGACCTTCCATGGTCCCAATTCTACAGCCTGATGTATTACCACCTGGAATATCACGATTCCCTCCGGTAGCACCTCCAGACATGCGTGCACCTTTATCTGCTAGTGGACTTCCTGGTCAAGCTCCTCCTGGAATGATGGTCCCATTGATGCCCAGACCACCTTTGGGACCTCCACCAGGACCTCCACCAATGATGAGACCACCACTTCCGCCTGGTCCTCCTCCTATTGCAATGGATGATTATAATTATGCACATCGACCACCCTTACCACAGAAACCATCATATGTTAAATCTGCCGCACCTACAGTTATTAAGCGGCCACTGGCTCAGCACCAGCCGGAACTTACGGCTATGGTAAGTATACTTCCTATTGCTAGTTTTATGGTGCTTTAACATTTGTTTGTGGAGATGATATATGGCCAAAACTCTAGAAAATGGCTGTTGGGTATGTGTTTCTGATGTAAGCTTTAATGGGTTTTAGGTCCCTGCATCGGTTCGAGTAAGGAGGGAGACTGCTGCTCCAAAAGCAAAACCGAAGCCGTCACTCTCAACCATGACAACAGTGGCAGCCAAGCCCGTAGCTCCTACCATTGTGAAGCAAGAATCCACCAACCCATCATTGGCTCCAAAGGCACAGAGTATTGACGACTCGTACACCGCATTTTTGGAAGATATGAAAGCACTCGGTGCACTTGATAGCTGATTTTTGCAATAACGGTTGAGATGTCGAGGAAAAGTGGCTTGAGCACAATCAGAATGTACAAGCCATATCATTGTTCTCGGGTGCCAGCCTTGCTGTCTTGTTGCAATTTTTCTTGTGTCGGATTTCAGATCTTCCTAGTTCATGAGATTGTCTGATTCATGGCAAATTTTTCTCCAGTGAAGGTTAAACTTGCATTTTTCGTTTGGAGATTGTAATTTTACTTTCGTTTACCCGTCTAGGGCACATACTTATTGTAACTGATCAACTGTTGCCCTGTTAAGTGTTAACTTACAAACTATAATTTGATAAAACAGTTTAGAAGACCCTTCTCTTCATTTCCATTCTGTTTTATTCCCCTCATTAGAGATATCACTGCATGAATCTGGAATCACTAAACTTCTTTTCCCGCAACCGATCTCGAACCCGGCTACATCGTGGTTCAATAAGGTTTCTCTGATACATTGTTTGTTTTTGTGGTGTTAAACAGCATCTTCCATGGCAATACCATGATCCTCAATTTGCCCGGAACTCATTTCGTCTAATGGAGATTTCGGCATCAGGCTCTCGGCAACATCCGCCCTCTTTCATCAACCCATCCTAGCATGAAACTCTTTGCTCCGAATAAACGTCACGAGATCTTCCATAAACTCTTTCTTCTTGTTCGGTTCCAAGTTCCAACACCATTGTCTCGATCGAACGTCGTCGGGTGCTCGAACACAATGTGACTCCACATGGTCTGCTTGTAACTCGGCCATTTAAAACCAGGGTTGTTGGTGTAAAGCTTCCTCTGCCTGTTACTATTCTAACCCTGACCTCTTTCCCTTTCTTGACCTCATGCTCCAAATAAGCACAGGTTATCATCTCCCGTAACGCTTATGAAACGTTAGTCGCCCATCAGCCGGCTGGGCGACACCACTTTGCTCGCCACCCACCATACTTGAGCACCACGGAACTCGTCGGTCACCTTCTCGTACTCATCCATGCTTAGAACCAAGTTGGTGCTGTCCTCCATCTCGGCCTTCAACCTTTTAGCCGACTTCAAAGAGTTCACACTTTGATTCGCCTCCACGACGGCGTAGGTCTCGCTGCGTTTAAGCCGGTCGCCGATGAATTCGTGGATGGAGATCTTGATGTGAGGGGAGAAATAGCCCATGATTGTGCGTGTGTTTTGAAGTAACAAATAGCTCGTAAGGCCAATATTGGCGAAATATTGCCCATGTGAACTGGGAGCCTGTGCGCTATTATATGAATGGGTTGATTCTTACATGTTACAAACATTAAAATTTAATTGAGTTATTTCTCTTTTTTACACTATCATATTTAAATTATGCATGTAATAATGATTAAATTTTTATTCATATATTTTAGATATGTTTAAATTAGTATTTAACAACTACACTTGAGTGTTTGGGTAAAGCACTATCATATTCTTACATGTAATATTGATAGCGCGGTGAGGGGTGCGGTAAAGCAAGCATCGATAGGTGGTGTCATCTGTGATGGTGCTGGCGATTGGGTGTTTGGGTTCGCGAGGAATATTGGGGCGTGCACTGCGCTTATGGCAGAACTATGGGCGGCGTATGATGCGTTTATTTTTGCGTGGGAGCGTGATTTTCGATCGGTGAATTTGGAAACGGATAACAAAACAGTGGTGGCGATCCTAAACATGGAGTCTAGTATTCTTTCGGAGAATGCCTTGGTCCAGCGTCTGCGAAAACTTGTTCTCCAACAGTGGGATTTGTCGGTACGGTTCATTTACCGAGAAACGAATATGGATGCGGATAAATTAGCAAGTTTGGCTCAGAATAGACAGGGAGGGTGCTTGGTGTTTGATACTCCTCCACCAGAAGTTACTCAGTTGATTACCGATGATACTGGGCGATGATCAGTGCGTTATTTGCTTGATTGTATTACACATTCGGTAATACCATGTGTACTCTTTTCCCCCATTTAGGTGTAGAGAGTTTTTAATGAGTCACGTGGTACACCAACATCTCTTTTCACCAAAAAAAAAATACAACTACACTTGATGATTAGACTAATAAAATGACTTAACTGATAATTTAAAAACTTAACTAGAATGTTTGAAATATAGAAATAAATTTAAATTTTAAATCATAGTTAAAGGACCTTGGTAATAAAAATTATACATGAAGTTAAAAGTAGCCCAACGTTTAACCTTTTGGTCACTTTAGCTCTTATTTTTTTTGAATAAATATAGAGAAAAATATATTAAATATTAAATAAAATAATTTAAAATTTGAATAAATTAATCTAATTAGGTGATGACATATGTGATCATATGATTGGTTGAATAATTTTATTTAATTAAAATAAAATTATAATCAAATTAATTTAATAAGTAAATAACAAAGACAAAATGTGTAATTTTACAAATTTTTGTTAATTGCCACGTCACCCCTCTGTAACCTTTCCGTAATTTTTTTTAATGACGGTTGTCAAAATAGGTCAATTTAATAAGTTTAATAGTCTAATTGATGAGTTCGATAGTTCGGTGGTCAAAATAGGTACGCCCCTATAGTTCGATCATCACTGGGCAGTAAGAAAATGGAGAAAGAGGGAGAAGAATGAGCTAAAAAGTACAGTATGCACATTGCGCATCCCCGCTTTCCTTTTCATTTCCGCTGAATCAAAAACAAAGCCGGATCTCTTTCTCTTTCTCTCTTAATCAGCTGTTTGAAAGTAATGTCTTCATTTCTTTCGCTCCATTTCCCTTTGTCAACTCGTTAAATAGTTCCCCCACTTTGAAAAACTTAACTTGAACCCTTTTCAGTTTTCACTTTACACTCCAGTCCCCTCAAAACCCGAACTTTAACCTGTAAAAAAGAAATCCCATTTTGGATCCAAGCTCGAATCCGTTTCTTATGAAAAAGGGTCCTTCATTATGGATCCTCCATTGATAAATGAGTCATCTTTTTCAGCAGCAAATCCCTCAGCTTATAGCCTTTCTGAGATTTGGCCTTTCCCTATCAACCCAGGCTCCGACCCGACTGTTGTAACAGGACGTGGGTTGGGGCTCCGAATGGGTAATCTGGGCGGGTTTGGGGAGACTTCGGGTCTTCGAGATGGGTCCATGGAGGAATCCACTGTGACTGAGCAGAGTGTTGGATGTGGAGGTGGGAGAAAAAGGAAGGAATTGAGCTCTGAAGATGAGTATTCCAAGATTGTTTCTACTACTACTAGTGCAAATGAATTGGTGGGATTTTTTTATATATACTTTTCCTGTTGGTTTCAAAATTATCTCTTTTTAGTTTTTAGATTTTCAGTTCATTGGTAGATATGAAAATGGTAGGATGATTTTGGAATTTTAGTTCATTTAATGCTGATATTTAGTTCTTTTCCCCCCTTTAATTTATGATTTTTGGATTGAATTCTGGGTGGGTTTTGTTTCATTGCCAGCTTATTTTATTCTGTGTGGATTTTAAAGATTCAAAATTTGCCTCTATTTCTTGGTTTAATTTTTAGTTGCAGTTGTTTCAACTGCTGAGCTCATTGTCAGTAGGTTATGATAAATCGTATAAATTGGAGCTGATTTAGATTCACATGGGTTGATTTTGGTTTATGTTTTGGCTTTTATGATGTCTTATGGTTTAGTATTTTAACAGAATGATTCGAATGGAAAACGGATGAAAAGGCCGGGCACGAAGAATGAAAATGCGGGTCCAAAAGCTGAGGCGGAGACGAGTTCTGGAGAGGGTGGCAAGCCAGACCAGAATAGTAAACCTGCCGAACCGCCTAAGCAAGACTATATTCATGTCAGAGCCAGAAGGGGTCAAGCAACTGATAGCCATAGTCTGGCTGAGAGAGTAATTCACCTTTAATCCTATTTGATATTGAAACTTAGAAATGTAACTTTCGCATACCGGTAAACAAATTTGGATCCGGATTCATGGGTCTTGATGGTTCATGTCTTAGTGTGAATGGTAAAGCAGGGAGGTTTGGGCCCTTTCGAAACATGTTCTTAGAATATGTTTTTCCTCCACAGGCCAGGAGAGAGCGGATTAGTGAGAGGATGAAGATTCTTCAGGATTTGGTCCCCGGATGCAACAAGGTTTTTACTATTGCGTAGTTGTGTTCTATTAGTCCTTAATTCTATGTTTTAGTCAGTTCTGTTCCGTGTCTCAAGAAAAATCGTGATGGTTTTGGTGTCTCTTATTATATGAAACTTGATACAAACTTTTTGATCAGGTCATAGGGAAGGCACTTGTCCTTGATGAGATTATTAATTACATCCAGTCGCTGCAGCAGCAGGTTGAGGTATGAATCTTACACATCTTGCTGTAACAGTGTCCCGGTTTTCGAGATATCACACTATCCTTTCAAGCCTTACCCTGGTATATGAATGTAATTTTGCAGTTCTTGTCAATGAAACTCGAAACAGTTAATTCAAGGATAAACATGAATCCTAGCTTGGAAGGCTTTCATTCAAAGGATGTAAGTATGCTTATGTTGATTGATCGCATAGTTTTTGTGCCATCACGTAAGCTATAGCATGAATAGCGTTGAATTGAAGTCCTATTTGAGATATTCGAGTAATAGAGTATCCGGAATTTAAAATGTGAAGCAATTAACAACCAAGCCTGAGCTTAACTTCTTTGAACTCAACCACAATAGTGTAAGGCTCTCATCCGCTTCTAGATCCAACCTTTATAAGAAAAATAGAGGAAAGTTGCAAGCTTAAACTAAGCCGGATTCATCAACTTTAAAAGGGGAAGACTCTAACCTTAGGGTTATGTTTCCTCTAACATAGGCACCATGCAAGAAAATTCTAAAATACTTGTTTCCTTTAATCCGATGGTCTCTCTCGAATGATCCTAGGTTTTCAACCAACAAATCAATTATGATTCTCTAAATTTTAGTGTTGTAAACTGCACACTCTAGGCGCTAGAACCCTTATATTGCCTCGAGGCATTAAAAGAGTGCTTGCCCGAGTGAAGTAAAGTGCTATATGTATGTGTGCATATGTAAAGCTTAAGATATATCACAAACTCTAAATAATGGTCTAGTTTATCTACAAAATATGCAATTTTGTCGGTCGATATGTGTGATTTCCTTATGGTCCATGTCTGTTGTTGAATACTGAAATATTGATAAAGAAATTATAGAGAACTTTAATGAGGCGGGCATTTTCTTTTAGGTCTATTACCTTACAAAAAATTGCATCTAGGTGCACTAGGCATGCACTTGATCAGATGCACCTTTCTCGAAAGGGACTGGGGTGCTTTTATCGTCTAAAGGTGCAAGACACGAGCACAACCAGCCTTTGATGCATGTCTTGTCAAAACTCAAAAGTGGTAAACTCGTGACGCATATATTTGTTTTCGCCGCGTGGCCAAAAAATTTAGTCCACCTCATCATGTCCACATTATCAAAATGCCACATCATCCAAATTAGTGTCAAAATACTAACACCGTCGTTACTTGTCAAACTGTTGAATTGAGATGGAGGATCAAGTTCAAAGTCTATCCTAAATTTTCAGTGTTATGTTTTTCAACTTTTCTGCATCTTCTGTTTCGGTTTTGAATGCAAATGTGTTACCATGTTACTCATCTACTGGCTTTATTCATCGTTTAATGTTTGGGATTGTCAGCACTCAGCAATGTCTATGTAGAAGTTAAATTTAGCAAATATACAATCTTTCGAATATAAAATCGTAGAATAGTCGGAGCTACGGTCCAATATTTTAACATGTGGATATGGTGTTTTAGCTTGGTTTGCAGCCAATTGACGGTGCTGGAATGATATTTGGCTCACAAGCAGAAAGGGAATATGCTCAAGGATCGCAACCAGAGTGGTTGCAGATGCACGTCGGTGGGAATTTCGAAAGAGCGACGTAACTCGTAGAATCCTTGCTTGCTTACAAAGCAACAATAACAATCTGTTTGTTGCCTTTTAGATCAAAGTGGAATTAGCTATTGGGTTTACATGTGTTGCAGAAAATGTGTTTCATAAATGTGGACTAGTGTTGCTAAATTTGTAATATCATACTGTATCTTGTAGAAAATGCATCTAATCTGCTATATGTTTTCCATCTGACTAGACAAAATCTTCTGAATTGCATCCATGTTCCTATGGTTTTCGTTTGTTCGTACGAATATGTAGATATATTCAGGGTTATAACTCATTTACACAATGTAAAACTCGTTTAGTCTCGCCCTTTTTTGGACTATTGGATCAGGCTAAATGGATGGCCGAGATTATCCGCTTCTCTTCGATTTTTTTTTTATTTTACTTTCTTGTTAATTTACTAAAGAACCTAAAAATTTAAATTTAAGTAAACAAATGGAAAAGGGGGGAAAACTTAGTTGGAATTCTTTTGAAAGATGGCATTTGAATGCCCTGTTTTAGAATTGATACAATGTAAGGGGCGCAATTCATAAATGGAGGAAGATTCAGGGGCTTACAAACGCAAATTCCAATAATTATCTGGGAAAACTACACCGGTAGTCCCCAAACTATTACTGTTTTCCTATTTTGGTCTCCAAACTATGTTTTTCGGCAAAACCGTCCCTTCTGTTACATAGTTCTCCTGTTTTGGTCCCCCGACGTTAAATAGCTAATGGTTTTGCTCACGTGGCATTTTTTCACGTGGGCAAAACCGTTAGCTATTTAACGTCGGGGGACCAAAACAGGAGAACTATGTAACAGAAGGGACGGTTTTGCCGAAAAACATAGTTTGAGGACTAAAATAGGAAACCGGTAATAGTTTGGGGACCACCGGTGTAGTTTTCCCTAATTATCTGGTAAACAAAAATAATGTTAGCTTCGCAGCAATAGAGAAAAAAAGAGAGCTTTGAGGTCCAAATTTAATCTCCCTCAAACCCTAACCATGACCTGATCCAGAATCCCCAAATCTCCGCCTTTGTCCTCCACCGTCCGGTCAAAGCCACGTCGTAGAATAAAAAGCAAAAGGAAAATCAGCAACAAAGCTCTCAGCTGCTAGACGATGCCGTCTCACGGGGATCTGGATCGTCAGATCGACCACTTAATGCAGTGCAAGCCGCTATCGGAGGCGGAGGTGAAGACTCTGTGCGAGCAGGCGCGTACGATCCTCGTGGAGGAGTGGAATGTTCAGCCGGTGAAGTGTCCCGTCACCGTCTGCGGCGATATCCATGGCCAATTCCACGATCTCGTCGAACTCTTCCGCATCGGCGGCAACGCTCCCGACACTAATTATCTCTTTATGGGTGACTACGTAGGTAGGTTCGATTTTCCTTGCATTTCATTTAATTGCCTTAATTTTCATTTGTGTTTTTTTTAAATTGTTTTTAAGTTTTAATTATATAATTTTTCTAAGATTTATTGATTTGTTTTTCTTTCAATTTTTTCGGGATTTGTAGTTTAGTTGATTGAAAACAGAAAAGTTGAAAGGAAGATTTGGGAAAGGAAATGATACCCCAATCAGTTTTTGATTTGATTTTTTTTCGTGATTGGAAATTGGTTTTGCTTGTTTGTACAAGGCAAAGCTCTACTTTTTTAATATAGGATTTTTTTTGGAGAGTGAACTGTATTTATCATCAATCGAACTGAAATAGAATTGTTTCTCTAGGTTAAGTTAGAGATGTTGAAGTAGAAATTTATAAACTTTCGAGGATTATTTCCTTATTTAGCACGAACAGTATGGTTAAATTTCTAACTATCTGAATCGATTTCTGAGAGTTCAATGAGGGGTTGATCCTAATGTTGTTTCGTTTCACATGTGATCTTCTCAAGCTAGTGTAATGCATTAAATTTGAGTCACAAGTGGTAATGTTACCTGTAGAACAAGGGTTTGTAGAAAGATAATGGATGGTCATTCGATTGAGTTTTATGAACAATCTAGTAATGATGGCTTACCGTTTGTTTTTCTCTGATACGGTCTTTCCAGGATTTTTCTTGCTTAGTAATAGTATTGCAACAAATCATACATAGTGATGCATCTTTAGTTGTTGTTTTGCCGATCAGTCCTGATTTATGTGTTTTTCTTGTTATATGCAGATCGAGGATATTACTCTGTGGAGACAGTCACTCTTCTAGTTGCACTGAAAGTTCGTTATAGAGATAGAATAACTATTTTAAGAGGAAATCACGAGAGCCGCCAGATAACTCAAGTGTGCGATATACATATTTAGTGTTTTTCCCCCTTTTCATTCTGTAACTGCATCGGTATTTTTGTTTTCTGCCAACTAAATATTCATTGCACTTTAGAGCCAAAAAGTACTCATGCGCGCTTTTCGGAGTACTTTTATTTTCTTAGATGTCATATATGTTAATGTTATTAAAATGAAAATTGATAAATGTATTGTGAGGTTTTTCTGCAAGAAGTGTACTTCATTTTTTCACTCTAACTTCTGTTAAGGCAAACTGATGTGTTAAGAGAGTTGGAGAATTGGAGTATCCTGCCGCACTTACTATTTAAACTAATGTGACACCATTCATATACTAGTATTAAGGTGTGAAGTTATTTAGTGATTTTGCTAAATCATTCTGTGTTCGTATCAATAACCAAATGCCGCTCTTTTCAGGTATGGCTTTTATGATGAATGCTTGAGAAAATATGGAAATGCTAATGTCTGGAAGTATTTCACTGACCTCTTCGATTATTTACCTCTGACTGCCTTGATCGAAAGTCAGGTTTGAATTCTCTTACACTGTCATGTTGATTATTTCCATATCTCGTATGTGAGCTGATAACTCTTCGTATTCCTTGCAGATTTTCTGCTTGCATGGTGGACTCTCACCATCTTTGGATACATTAGATAACATCCGTGCTCTGGACCGTATACAGGAGGTAAACTTGTAGTTGTGTTATACTTTTCACTTAAATGTTTATAGTTTTAGACTAGATTAATGTTAAATATCCCACAGTGGAGTTCATAATGGATATTTTCTTTTGCAAATAGGAAGTGGTTTAGACTGTTAAGAGTAAAGCTGTTACGGCTCATGTGATTTGCATGACTCGCTAACTGACGATACGATCACTCATACAACATGAACTAACCCCTGGATTGCTGCATGTCTTTGTTATTGTCGATCCTAAAGAGACTAATGATAGTTTTGATGCTCATATGGTGAAATCCCAACAGGAACATCTATTAAACGTGTAGGCACTCGTGTTCACTGGTTTCTTAATTTTACTATTTTCACGTTTATTGGCTGTGTAGGTTCCTCATGAGGGTCCAATGTGTGATCTCTTATGGTCTGATCCTGATGACCGATGTGGATGGGGAATATCACCTCGGGGAGCAGGGTATACCTTCGGACAGGATATTTCCGGGCAGTTCAACCACACAAATGGGCTCACTCTGATTTCTAGAGCTCACCAGCTTGTAATGGAAGGCTATAATTGGTCCCAGGTTTGTGGATCCCTCATAAAATAGAAACATATTTCGAATAACTTGATACACACAGATTGTGCATATTGATCTCTCTGTATTATTATTATTATTACTGCAGGACAAGAATGTGGTAACGGTGTTTAGTGCGCCAAATTACTGCTACCGTTGTGGAAACATGGCTGCAATACTCGAGATCGGGGAGAATATGGAGCAAAGTTTTCTTCAGTTCGACCCGGCTCCTCGTCAGATTGAACCGGACACCACGCGGAGAACCCCCGATTATTTTTTATAATTCCGGTAGCTTATTTCCCACCAGCTAAATTTCCCATATTCCCTGTTGTGTTTTTGTAGATGTGTCTTACAAAAATCAGAGAATTATGCCATCTAGTTGAGGGTTGGACAAAAGAAACCATTGTTTTTTTTTCAGTCATTCTTTTGGTTGTTCTGTTGTTGCATTCATATGAGTCCATAGGTTTCATTTGTAGAATTACAAGCTTTTCTTTTCTTCTCCTTCAATTTTTCCCTTTGTTTGGAGTTCAAGACATCTGGGTGGTTAAAATGCATGTAAAATGTTGATTATTTGTGAGAGATGTTTCTTTTGGTACTTGATTTCCTAAACTTGTTATTTTTGGACTTCTAATTGAATTACATATATTAGCTCAATTCAAAATTCTTGTAAATTTAGTCACTAATTTTTGCACTTTAGTTTCAATTTCTTACTAGCCGTTGAACTGGTTTTTTGTTTAACTATCGGTATCCAACATATTGGTCAATTAATCAGATTGAGCAATGCAGAAATTCATTACGAGTTTTCCATTTACAACTTTTGTACTCAAACTTTAGACATTGCTTAAGAAATCTAGTGTCTTATCTTATTAGACCAACCAATTGTTGATAACAATTTTTATTATAGCTTACAGATAAAATTTCTTGCACCACAAACTAGTCACCATGGATGAGTACTAGATCTCTTAAGTAGGGGTGATAACGAGCAGAGCCTGGTCAGGCTCGGCTCGAAAACAATAGTATCGGGCTCGAAGTTCGTCAGGCTCGGCTTAACTCGAAATGAAAAATTTTGCTATAGTTTTTTATAAAAAATTCGTTAAAAATTCTTTTTATAACCAACACTAAAACGAAATTCATTGACCGGAAAGGGAAAAAAGTGTCAAAAATTAGATTAATTCAAATAATCAATAAATATTCTTATAATACAATCACATAATTAAAGAAAATACAAAATCAAACAACAACCAACTAAAGAAAGAAAATACAAACACATAATTTATTTTAGTGTATATGTAGATTCGAGCATGTTCACGAGCTTTTCGAGCCGAGCTTACCTAGGCTCAGCTTGTTAAAGTTTCAATCCGAGCCCGAGTCGAGCTCACTCGAGCCAAACTTTGACCGAGCCGAGCCCGAGTAGCTCGCGAGTCGACCAAGCTCATTATCACCCCTACTCTTAAGCAAGGTTAGTTATTCGAATTTTAGAGATTTGAATATAACAAATTAAGTTGAAAAGGTCACTCTCAACACGAATCTCTGCAGTATTTGATCCGAATTAGTTAGTTAATAAATTAGATACTCGGTTAAACAAAAAAATATTTCATACATGGAAAAGAAAATGATGATTGTTACAGCTTACAAACCAAGGTTTCATATTGGAGATGAAAGCAAGTGAAATTAAACTACCAATTTACAAGTATATTTTAAATTTTATATGAAAGAATTAAAATTTATATAAGTACAAAGTAGTTTTAAACCAGTGACGGAACAACCAAAAGATTAGAAGGAACTCTAGCCCTTCGAATGTTTTGTCTAATAGTAATTTTAGTTCACGCTAGTTTAAATATTTGTAAAGTTACACCACCTTAAACCTCTAATTTTTAAAATTAATTACGTTTTAAATCCCTATTAATTTAAAATTTAATCAATTCAGTTTCTTTCCCTATCTAATCTTAATTCCGTCCCTGCTTTCGAATATCCAGGAATTTTCCAAACTATTTCTAGCTACGCTAATGATCTTCTTCAAAGTCTTCGTCAATCTCACTATTTTGCCTCTGAAACCTTCCCACCGATGTAATATGCATTTTCTTCTCTAGAATTTTCATCCGATCCATTTGACGCATTGCTTTCTTCGCTTTCGCCGTCGTTTCTCCCGCCGTCTTCTCCGCCGTCGGATCTGAATCGGTTCCCACTTTCTTCGGTTTGTCCACGGCTGCTTCCGCCGCTCCCACCTTCTCGGCGTTACTTGAATTTGACTCGGATTGATCTTTCCGAGTCTCCGAGTTTTCCCCAGTAGTGGCAGTGGAGGCGGTTTCTGGTTTGCCGCCAGCGGCGGCAGACAACGACGCCGTATTCACCGTTTGGCTGTTGTTGTTGTTGTTGCCTTCGTCGTTCTCGTCTCGTTGTCCATGCTTTTCGAAATCGCTTTCCGTTAATCGTCCGTATTTAGCCCTGTAAACCTCGAGTTCGGCCTCTAACTCACAGAGTTCCTCCTCCCGTTTGGCCACCAAATTGGTCATCTCTTCCAGTGTTTCTTGGTCGTACTCGGCTTGTTCTTCCATCATTCTCTGGTACTGCAGTGCCTCCATCTGAACCGCCGCTTTCTCGGCTTGCAACCTGGTGATCATCGCCATCGCGTTGTAGGCCGCCACGGCGGAGGCGCTGCGTTCTTCGTCGAGTTCCATGTACAATGCCATCAATGATTTCCGGTCCATTCGAGGACTGTTGGGGATTAGGCCTTCGCCATTGCATTCGGCGGCGAACTCCGATCTCTGAAGCAATAACTTCCTCGGAGTTCGGGCCCACCGGGGACTGTTTTCCGATTCCGACAAGGGGATGCCGAAGAACTTGTTGTTCTTCGTATAGTTGGGGGTCTTGTCTTCTTCATCACCCTCCGCCGCCATTGGCTTGCCATCTTCCTTCACTGTTATAAACATTCATCACAAGAACATATAAATCCAATATTCTTCAACGGTCTAATTACAGTTTTAGTCCCTTGTTTATGTTGAAATTACTTAATTAGCTACTTTAATTGGCATGATTTGAACATCTACTTTTTATAATATTATTTTTTAGATTTAACCATCAGTATTCGACTAATTTGGATCGGATCTTACAGAGCCTCAATATAAAAAAAAATTAACTCAGTTTTCTCCATACACAATACAGAATTTGAATATCTGATTTTTATAATATTATTAATTGATCTAAATTCATAATGACAATCTCTCTATTTTAATTGACATAATTTGATCATTTATTTTTCTGATTTTTATATAATTTTTTATATTTATTCAGTCATGTAATCGGTAGGAGTAATCTATAGGAGCGAAGTCAAGAATTCTATATCGAAAACTATATTAAAATCATAAAATTTGAACTACAAGTTAAAATTTTATTCGAAAAGTTTAAATGAAAAAACAGCATTTAACTAAACTTTTATTCTTTAAACTATTTAATTTTATCAAAATAAGTATCTAAACTATTATTTTTGGTCATTTTAAGTGCAAAAACTATTTTTTTGTCAAAATAATTACTAAACTATACATTTTTTTTACTTTTAGTCCCTAAATCATTTTTTAGTCAGAAAAAAACTTTGTGACGTGTCAATATCTTATGGACTGAAATATTTTTTTTAAACTTTGATAACTATTGAACTTAAAGTGACCAAAAATAAAAATCTAAGTACTCATTTTAGTCAAAAATAGCTTAAAGACTAAAAGTAAAAAAAAAAAAAAAAACTATGGTTTAGGGATTTATTTTTCATTTAAGCTTATTTTAAATGATATTAAATTAAATTGTTAATTTAAGATCAAAATATTTTCTTATATAATCATTTATATCCAATTGATTAATCCGATTTTTTTTTTTTTGGTTTAAACCTACGTGTTTTCATAGATTTTGGAAGATCGGATATTGTAAAACCAACATATAAAACAACAAGTATATATGTGCTTGGAAGTTTAAACTCACGTGGCTTTTCAGGGGTTAATCCCCTCGAGCGATCATGATCCTCCGGAGCCTCTGATTCATCCGGTTTGAACTCCGGCTCCGAATATTTAACGTGCGACGGATTCTCGGCAGCCCAGTGCGGCGGCGACGGAGCGAGGGAAGACAAGGAAGAATACTTTTCCTTGGAACCGGTTGATTTCACGTTCAATGGCTGCCCACAGCACGTACAACGGTGCTCCTTGCTCTTCTCCAAACCCGCCGGATCTTCATCTTTTTTAGCTCCGGCGGGCAACGAGAGCTGGACTTCGTTGTCTTCTTCGACCAACAACTGGTCGATATCCTTGTGTAAGATCCCCAAAAGTGATTTATACCTATCGCAATCGGTTTCCCTCTCCGTCGCGAACGACAGGAGGCAGCCCTCGCACAGGTGCCGGATGTCGGAAAGCTTCTTGTGGGCGTGGCAGAAGGCGAGACACGACACGCTCTTCTTGTGGCTGTCGCATATGGAATCGTTGAAATGGAAATCGTTGGTTGTCCCAAAGAAGAGGTGGTCTAGCCTGGTGCAAACCAGGCAAGGGACCGGCAAGTCGAAGATCTTGGCGAATCCGTTCGCGATCGACGCGACGAACCCGCCGATGAACAACATGAATATCATTATCCATTCGAGCACCGCGTAGACGAAGAACTTCGGGACCGACCCGAGTTCTTGTTCTACGAATTGCTTAAACGACCGTTTTCCCATATAAAATTTTATTCGCAATAAAATATATTCCGCTTCGAAGGTAAAGATCGTCCTCACGATTTTATCCGATCGACTCTTCGGATGCGAGGTGGGAGATCATGACAGGGTTGGCATGCATCATGACCTCTCTCCTTAACAATTGTATTAACAATTAGGGTTAATGTTTAGAGTTTAGAAGAATCAAAGATTTGGGGTGGTGAGATTTCTTTGACTATAAATAACATGATGTTAATTCTAATGAGAAGATTGAGTTTCTTAAGACAACATTGGACCTCAAAAATGGGGGTTTCTCATGCACTTTCCAACCAATGGTACCAATGTTTTTTTAGGTTGTTTCAAATATAAGATCCCAACTCAGCTTAATTTAAGGCTGCCTGCATGGAAAAATTTACCAATTTGTTAGAGGGATGGAGATCTTCAATTAATGCTAAAAATGGCAAGAATGTTGGCTCGGTAGGTATTTATGGGATATAAATTTGTATATATATTAGCAGCATACATGTTTTTAATGCAAGGATAAATATAAATATTTATACACATGCGGTGGAAACTTTTAGTTTCCACAAGCGTCTTAATTTTAGAGTATAGAGAGTTAGTTTAGGGTATAGTGTTTAGGGTTTAGATGTAGGGGTTAGAATTTAGGGATAGTTGTTTCAATTTAAGGTTTATGATTATAATTTAGAGTTTATAGGTTAAAACTTAAATCCTCACCATATTACCCTAAAACTAAACCCTAACCTATAAACTCCAAATTATAACACTAAACCCTAAATTGAAACAACTATCCCTACACCTAAACCCCTAAACCCTATACCCTAAAACTAAGGCGCTTGTGGAAACTTTCAGTTTTCACTGCCTGTGTATAGGATATTAATCCTTTATGCAATAGTAGAATAAATACGTCTTACAAAGAAAATAAAGTTCGAGTTAAGTCGTTGCAGGCTAGAGTCGGCCCTGAGGCAGGTCAAACTGGTCGATCGCCCAGTGCCTCATTTTCCTAATTTTTACTATTTTAAAATTATAATAGAAAATGGCCTCAAAATTTAATTATAATATTAGAAAGAGAGGCCTCTATTTTGAGCCATAAATAACAAATAAACGAAATAATAATTTGGACCTCAAAATTTAATAGTATTTAAACAAAAATAAATAAAGAAAATGGAGATTAAGATTTCATTAGTCTAATTTCAAAATTGATAGGACCTCAAAACTAATTAAACTAGGGAATTTTGAGGGGTAAATTTTAATTTGACTACCTCTAAAACTGGTAGGGACATAGAAATCAATTAAACCAGAAAATTTGGAGGGTGGACAAGCCTCCCGCATCCTACATAGTTTCCGGCGGATTTTATCCATAATTATTTTTTTTATTAATATTTATATTGATTAATTCTGTTTATGTGTTATATTTTGATACACAAGTGTAAAAAAATTACATAATTTTTTGTATTTAAGCTATAAAATTTAAAACTTAAATTTATAGCCCTAACACCTTAAACCCTAAAGTCTAATTATAAACCTTAAATTCTACGTCATACAACTCAAACTTCTAAACTCTAAACCACAACCTAAATATCTAAACCTTAAAATTGAAAGGCTTGTGTAAAGTAGTGTATCAAAGTACATGTGTTATTTTTATATTTGTTGATGATTATACTTGTAAACTTTAGTTTACACAACCTTGTGTAATAAACAGTGGCGTAACACAATGACGGCGGGTGGGGGCCACGACCCCTCCTAAAATTTGTAAAATTATATTTTTGACCCTTATAATTTTTAAAAAATTTAATTTGGTCCCTATAAATTTTTTAAAAATTCAGATTAAGCTTTAAAATTTGTGATTTTTTTAATTAAACCATTCCCATAATTCTTAAAAGTTCTCGTTAAGCTTCTCAAATTTTCAAAAAATTTAGTTAAACCCCAACTTTTTTTGAAAAAAAAAATAAATTTAACCCTTAAAAAATTTTGAAATTTTTTAATTAAACCTCTAAATTTTTTAAAGTTTAAAGTTGACCCTCTAAACTCTACCATCAAGTTACGCCACTGATAATAAAGTTTACACAAGCCTTTAATTTTAGGATTTAAGGGATTATATTCTAAGGGTAAAACTTAGAGTTTATGGTTGTAATTTATAGTTTAGAGTTTAGAATTTAGGTGTTAGGGTTAGAGATTTAAATTTTATATTTTTTTTATTTTATAGTTTAAATATGAAGAGTTGTGTAATTTTTTTACACAATTTGTATAAAAAATATAACCTTTTAAACAAAGTTAATTCTTATAACGAAATATATTTCAAGCCAGACCAAACTCAATTAAAATTGTAGAGCAGAGGGTATTTATAAATTTCATTGACAATACATTAAATAATAGTTCATGAATATTTTGATTTGTACTTAATCTCAAAAAAAAATTCTAAATACGCCATTGTCCATGAATGTAATTTGATGATAATAAACGAAAAATTAAGTAAAATTAAAGGTTGAAATTTAAATTTGTGAATGAAAGTACTTTTTTAAGCAAGTGAATGAAAGTAAATTAATTCTATTGTTTGATCATTCAACAAAATTGAACCGGTTAATTCGAGAATCGATCATTCGACTGACTCAACTATTGATATCATAATTTCCGGTCCCAAAATTTTAAATAATTAACATTTGATCCCTCAAGTTTTTTTTAAAATTTTTAAAAATTTCTCGCCAAATCTTTAATTTAGGCTTGTAAAACTTTCAAAATTTTTATATTGACCCCCTCAACTTGTTATACCAAAATCAACCTCGACCTTGATCCGATTTGTTAATCGGGCTTAAAACAACATAAGCAAATTGCCATATCTAACTGCAAGTAAGAAGTGTCATCATCAAATCTAACCAAATCAACAACAGACCAGCCATGAGCCATAGAAATGAAACCCCATTTGCTCCTTATGATCTTAGGGATCCCAAATAAACACGACACGACCCGGACCCGACCGGACAACACAGGACCACCACCTATTTCTGCCTCCAAATCCTCGGATGCAAAAACATCCACCACAGTCACAAACAACACCAACACCCTCACCTTTCTCTATCAACCTAATAAATAAATCCGAAACAAAAATGTCCGCTTCATGTATCAAGACAACACAAAGAACACACAAAAATCCAGCATGTTTATATAAAAATTGTCTGATCTAACAAAAAAACGATTGTATCTCTACCACTTGCCCACCTCGATATTTTCTTTCTTTTCCTTATCCTACATTAAGCAATGGAAACCACAAGAAATATCTAAGCAGATTAAAAACTAAATGAACAACGATCTAACATAAGTAGTAGCAACAGAATACAACAAAGACGATACTCGATAGACATGATAGTTCGGTTCTGTTTTAAGTCTGTACATAAAAATCAAAGGGATTCGAAAACCGGTTACCTAATTTTTTACCTTAGGTTGTTTTATTTTCCCTAAGCCCCAGTTTAAGCTATGTTATTCTTACGCAACGCTGATGATGCTATTGTTATCTCCATTGCTAAAGTTTGGCATCACCTGAAACGGGGAATGCCTCGAAGCTGAAGATGATGAATCGGTTTGATCGGACTGCAAAGACAGCTTGAGTGACAATGATAAAGGATCGGAAACTGGACTCGGGTTTGTGTTTGTGTTAAGATCATATCTCTGAACAGCTGGGACACTATGAACCGGACGGATGAGGTTTGCTGTTGCAACATTGGTATTTGATTGATTCCCCTGTGCTATGGTGAGATTTTCAATCGGATTCTCAACCAGAACCGGAGGAGCTAAAGGATTATAAGCCATGGGAAACCCATTGGTCACGGATGGCTGAGTTGCGTTCTCTTGTCGATCAACTCGCTCTTCTTCCATTGGAATTGCCTGTACCTAACCAAATAGTAGCAAAATAAAAAGATCAACATAAAGGCAAGTGAATTATGAGAATATTTCCACATTAGATGCAACAACTCCTAATATATTCTATGATCAACTGTTTGTGAAATTACAATGGAAAAATAAGAAATAATATATGTTTCAATCATCGATTTTATCCGAAAATAAATCATTGTCATGTGATCATATTTCATTCATCAATTCGATCCATAACTATATATCAACCATATCAAAATGACAACTATAAATCGATTTATTATTGTGTTTTCTGAGGAAATGAATACAATTATCTTATCCACATTAAGTTATTTTTTGTTAAATAAATCAAGTAGCAAAAATTGAGAAAAACTGCCCAGAAAAAGGAGAAATAAATCAAAAATTGGTTCTGCATATCAAATATCAAGAGTCAAAGCCTTATGATTCAACCGATCAGACAAAATTTTCTTTTAAATTCTAGATTCGTTGATTTTCCAAGCAAAACAAAGAGGAGGAAATGTTGAAAAAGGAATAGTATCGACCAATACCGTATCGGTGGTGATATCGAAGAGGCTAGATCTACGGCGGCGGCGGTTGAGATTGCTTCGCCGGAGAAAGTATTTCTGAGCATGGCTCGCTACTTGAGTCGGCGTACGAGTCTTCACGAAATTTCTGGAAATTCCTCTCCAATCCCCTTTTCCTACTTTTTGCAGTCCAACCAGAAACAGCTTGTGTTCTTCTTCCGTCCACGGCACTCCTAAATTTCATTTTTAAAAAAGTTCAAATAAAAATCAAAACAAGAAAAATATGTAGAGATTAAAAAAAAACATGCATAAACCTCGCTTGCGCTCGCGATTTCCGGCGGCGTGAGGAACGGCATCATCGGCGGAGGCGTAGCCGGCGTTGAGGTTATCATCGCCTTGATCTTTGTTCTTCTTGTTGCTATTCTTGTTCGATTCATGAGGCTGTTCGTACTGAGAAAGATTGTTCATACTAACACTTTTCCTCATGGAATCAACCACCACTCTGACTCCGAAAAGCATGATCTCTCCGCCGTTCGCGGTGGATGAAGAGGCGGAGGGACACGTGGCAGGCGACATCCCTATGTCTTTTTCTTCTGCCTTGGATATTTTCGCTGCGAAGGAATCTTTTGGCCGTACAAATGAGAGAGGTGAAAATGCTAAAGAACCGATACCGAAATCGCGTGGGGAAAACATATATACAAAATATATAGAGCTGGAGAGACTTTAGGACAAGGGTGAGGTGGCATCACGTTGTGGTGACTGTTTTTGATCTGCGGAAAAACACGTGGCTCACAATGGTTGGTTACTGTGTCTTGTCTGTTTGTAAATCTCCAAAAAGATAACGAAGTGGGCTTTTTCTTTTATCGACAAAATAATGGTGCATTGTTATTATTAAAAATATCCCTTGTCTGAAATATATTAATTTGCCGAACCCGTAAGGATGTGGATTTCGTTTTATTTCGTGTGATTTCGAGTTTTAATATTTTTTTAAGTCTAAAAAATTTATTTAATAAAATATTAAAATATTAGAAAAATATCGTATATCTGCATATTAGTAGTTTAATAAGATGAATTACTAGTTTTATTAAGGTCAATGATTCAAATCCAGACATTATAGATTAAACGAATTAAGTTAAAATATCATCATCATGACTTTATATTTTATAATACTAAAGTTAAATTGATCAATTAATAAATTAGATACCGGTAATTTTTTAAAAAATACTTCTTTTTCATTATTTTTATGTTTCAATATTGGTGATAAACATGTTAATTGGAACCAAAAACAATTGTATATCTCACTTTTCTTTTACCAAAGTATTTATTGGAGTAAACTTGATAATTAATCTTTCATGTTATATTAAAATATATATGTAGTCTAAATTAATTATTAATCAAGATATGAAAACGGTCTCCTTACTGAAATATTGCAGTGGGAAAAAAAATATTTTCCCAAGCATTGCATTCAAGTTTTTTTTTTAATCTATAATATTTGCTACAGTGAAAAGTAAAGTCACTTGTATTCCGACCTCACCATGTGGCATGTTTTTATTGATTTTATTATTATCAGAATTTAATTTTTTTAATCGAGAAAATTTAATGAATAATGAAGTCGAATTGTACTCGCACCGACTTTATTTTGTAATGTTTAAAGTGCAATAAATTAGAAAATAAAAACACTAATATAACACTTGGGGGAATATTTTTCCCCTGCAATATCTAAGCAAATTCCCCATATGAAAACTCTCATTCTTTCAACTAAGTCTTGTAATTATATATTTCACTGCTTTTAAGACGTAATAATATAATAGTATGCACCAACAATTTTTATTATTATTGCAGCAATTAGAGAAGGACAATTGCACATGAAAGTGGAGGGAGCATTTCCTGGAAAAATAATATTTTATCCAATCCTGCTTTGTTTTTTATTTAATTCAGATGAATCCAGTCAACTTATTTTTTACTTTAAATATTGTCAACTTGTAATTAATATTATCTTTTATGTCAGATTGTTTTTAACATATTACAAATATATTTCAACACTTTTTGCAATTATTTTTTCTTCTTCTTTTTATTCTGATTATTAATTTATAGGTAAAATGACAAAAGATGCCCCTAACGTTTGCATGTTTTGTCATTTGGCCCCTTATTCTTTTTTTTGGTCCAAATATGCCCTCAACGTTTGCTTGTTTTGTCATTTGGCCCCCTATTCTTTCTTTTGGTTCAAATATGCCCCCAACGTTTCATCCATAGTCCAAATATGCCCCTGTTGGATGTAAACTGTCAATCAATTGACAGTCAACGGCTTATAAAAAAATTTGACGTGGCATCAACAGATCTTAATACATGGCAAGTCCAGTCAGCATCAGCTGTTGAACGCCAGTTGACTGACAGTTTCCATCTAACGAGGGCATATTTGGACTACGAATTAAACGTTAGGGGCATATTTGGACTACGAATGAAACGTTGGGGGCATATTTGGACCAAAAGAAAGAATAGGGGGCCAAATGACAAAACAAGCAAACGTTGGGGGCATATTTGGACCCAAAAAAAAATAGGGGGCCAAATGACAAAATATGCAAATGTTGGGGGCATCTTTTGTCATTTTGCCTAATTTATATTATACAATTGTATCGTATAAAAATATTGGTCTTATTTGATAAATAGTCTTTTGAGTCAAAATTAGAAGTTTGATGAATAAAAGTTTGTAAGAGCGGATTGGTTGAAACATCTAAATTTAAAAAAGTTGTTAATAGGAATTTTTCGGTTTAGAGATTTTGACATAAAAGTTATAAAGACTCTTTTTACTCTTAACAATTAAAAAGCTTCCAAATTAACATATGCTTCAAATATCATTTAAATGTAATAATTAATTAAATTGTTTTATAAATAATTATATAAAAAATAAAATAATATATGAATAATTCAAATATACTTGGTAATTTATATTAAAATATATTTTATAATCTAATTAATGTTAATAGATACAAAATATTAATAATTGATAAACAAGTATTGAATATAATCATGTCCTTGTATTTTATTTTGCTTGTTCAAATAATCAATGAGGTATCAGTTAATTTTACCAAACACTTTTATACAACTCGCTAGTCAAATCAATTAATGCAATCAACTATCCGCTATTAATTAATGGTCTTGTTTGGCAATTAGCTGATAGCGAATTGCATTAGCTGATACCGAATTGCATTAGTTGATTTGAATAACGGACTGCATTAGCTGGTTGTATGAAAATGTTTGGTAAAATTAATTGATAGCTGTTTGATTATTTAAATAAACATAATGACATACAAGGACATGATTATATTTGATATTTGTCTGAATAGTTTATTAATTATCAATATTTTGTATCTATTAATATTAATTAGATTATGAAAAATAAATTTTTAATACAACATCACTAACTATATTTGAAGTATCTATATATTAATTTATTGTTTATATAATTATTTTAATATAATTTAATTAAATTTAAATTTAAATACAAATAAAAATATGAGAATAAAAAAAATAAAAAATGTTAATTGACAAATGTCACAATGTGAATACGTAAGGGTGAAAATTAAAATAAAAATGTTAAATTTAGGTTACTTGAAGATTTTTTATAATTGTTGAGGGTAAAAGGGTCTTTATAACTCTTGTGTGAAAATTTCTAATTTCAAAAAGCTCCTATTATAAAAAAAAAATTTAAAATTAGAGGTTTCACCCCAATTCGCTATTCTAATATGTTATTCACCAAATATCCAAATTAGTAGATTTGACCGGTCAAACCTCTAATATTAGTTAAAACCTCTAATTTTAACTAAAACTGCTATTTACCAAACAGAGCCAATGTAATTTGCTATCAATTATTTGCTAATTGCTAAACAAAGTCATTATCAACGAAATCAGAAATTAAACTTAAAGGGACAATGTATTACTATAAATAGAAAAATGAGACAAAGTCTAAATAAAATAAAATTGAGGGTCTAAATAAGTAAATATCAAAACTAATATAAATAATATTCCTGTATATTCTTTAATAAAAAAATGGAACAATAATATATATTTCAACTTGATTAAACAACTATTTTTAGACAATAATAGTTTAATTTAACTTAAACATCCAATCTTATGGTCATTATAATATTAAAAATATTAATTGAATTAAGATTTTATAAATTATCTGTCTTCGTTGTTAAGATAATAAACCTTTATATAATTGTACAAGTCAGGTTAACTTTCCCTTTCTACTTTACTTGTTCTCACTCTCCACTATCATGGCAAAGTTGAGTTCATTATAATTGAGTATTAATATTAGTTTTTTTTATAGCATTTTTAGCAATTAAAATATAGAGAATTTTTAGCAATTAAAATACAGAGATTTAAAATGCTTTTGAGAATTATTTTAGTTTCAGTTCTTATTTATATACTATAAATTTAGTTTAAAACACAAATCACCACTAAACTTGGCGGTTTTGGTTTAGTTGCTTCTTCTTCTTTTTTTGTTAAATTAGCCTATGGACTAAGTAAATTTGGTCAAATTATTTTCTGTACGGGGTAAATTTGATCAAATTGTCTCTTAAAAATTAATTTATACTCGAATTTAATAAACTTGGTCAAATATTTAAATATATTTTTCTTTTGTCTCTGGCTTGACAGAATTACCGAATTGAGAGGTGATTTGTGTTTTAAGCCTATAAATTTTGTAGTAATAGTTACTAGTCCTCTATATATGATACAAAGATTTAGATTTCATACTTTTTCAATGTTTAAATTGGAAATTTTAAGTTAAATTATTTTATTAATCTTTATAAATTATACAATGTATAAGTTGTAGGTTTAGTTTTTATATTCTAATTTATTATTTTTTAGTCCATGTATTTTCATACTTTGAAATTTCAGTTATGACCAAAATAGTAACCATGAAATATGTTAAGTTAGATTTTATTATTAGTCTTTGACTCTTTGTATTACATGTGTTATTTGAGTCAGGATTAATATTTCAAAATTTGAGAAATACAAGTACTAAAAATTAATCAAATTAAAATGTCGGATCAAATCTACTACTTATGCATAATACAATAACTAATGGCATAAATTGCCCAACATTTCTCTAAAAATATTCCAGTAATGTTCGTAAATTTATTTTGGGTAATTATTTGATACACTGCCGGTGAAAATTATAAGTTTCTGCAAACGCTTTAGTTTTAGAGTTTAGGGACTTAGCTTATGGTGTATGATGTAGCACTTTAGGTATATGGGTTTTGAATCTAAGGATAGTTGTTGAAAGTTTCAATTTAGGGTTTATAGATTAAAACTTAAATCCTCACCAAATTGCCCTAAAAATTAAATCTAACTTCTAACCCTAAATTATAAATTTCTACACATAAATCCCTAAACCCTACACCTTAAATTAAACTCATAAACCCTAAAATTAAGGCGCTTGTAAAACTTTTTAGTTTTCACTGCCAGTGTATAGTATGTTGTCTTTTGCTCGGCTCCATCAGTCTCGATGAAGTAGATGTTGTCTGAGGATTTGATGGCTACGACACCAATACCACCGTGGGCTTTCGTCGGCTGCGGTGGTTGTGGAACAGTTGAGCCGACGATGGAGGCAACACCGTGGTCCGATCTTTTCGGTGACCTCTCTCGTCCTTCCACTAGTGGGAATTCGGTTGGTTATGATTTCTGGGCTTGTTTTAGGCCTCTTTCTTTCATGCTGTATTTGTTTGGGCTATGGCCTATGAGCCCTGCTATTCTTGGTGCTTTCATTATTGGACGAAAATCTTAATTTAATTTACTTCATTCATAACGTTAAGATTTGAATTATTAAATTTATTTGAGAGATTTTATTTCTTATCTATTAGGGTGCTCAAACAATTATTTCGGTTACCGGTCGAACCGAAATATTTTTAACAATTATCTGAACAAAATTTTATTTAAAACTTATTATACGAAACAATCAAGATTCGATTAATCTGGTTGATTTTTGAATTAATTGATTTTTTTAAAAAAAATTTAGGGTTTGTTTTCATTAGTTGGATTATATTGATTTGAGTATTTTTGTTTTGATTTAAAAATTGACTCATTACGAAATTTTAATAAGTTTGTGGTTAAAAGAAAAATAATTAGTTCTTTTGATATCTTAATGAATTTGGAATCAACATATGTAATATTTAATACTTTCGAGTAACATGGTTGAATAAACGGCTATGAACCGCATTAACCAATAATCAAACTTTAAAAAATATTAATCATTAATCGATCAAACGTTTAATTAATTGACTAATTAACCAAACTACATTTTGATTCAATGAGTTCATTCGTCTTTAACCAAACAATAAACACTTATCATCCACTAAACTAACCAGTTGTTCATAAGATCAAGATGTATTTAAAAGTAAATATGAAAATTAATATGAATTTCCTTCGAGTTTATCACCAATAATAAAAATATCAAAAATTCAAATTGAATAATATTATCTACCGAAAGCTTCCCTCAAATTCCTCGCACTTTTTCCAAAAAACCGAGAAATTATATCATAGGCATGGCTCGCCACGTCATCCACGGTCCTAACCAATAAAAAACATCAATTTTATTAAAATTTTTTATATTATTTTTTTACCAAGTGAATTTACAATTGGAAAAAAGGTATTTTTTAATTTAATTTACAGTAAATTTGAGTGAAGATTCACTCAGTAAAAAAATGATGTGAAAAAATTTAATGAAATGAATGTTTTTTATTGGTCGGGACCATAGATGACATGGCGAGCCGGGCCTATGATATAATTTCTCAAAAAAAACACCATGCATTTAGCCAGGTGTTCATCTCTGATTCCCCCACGTCATACAAATTCCCCAAATGTGGGCCATCCTCGTTGGCGCGCGCCAATTGTTGAATCCCAATAGTGAAGAAAAAGAGAACAAACAAAAAACGAAAAAACAATTGGTCTAATAAACCGCACCGGTTCAACCGTTGTGTCAGCTGAAGTGGCGTGTTGGTAAATAAAAAGGACGGAAAAGGGTAGTTAGGTAATAAAGCAAGGACTTTCAGTTCCCAACTGACAGCTGCTACAAGGGAAAGGGAACCAAACAACCTCCCTTTCTACTCTGTTGTTGTTCTTTCTCTTTTGCAATTTGGTCTGAAAAGACACAGTGCCTACAATGGCCGATTCAGAGGTAAATAAATCTACTAACTTTATACATAATCTAGTTTTTGTTTTTTTTAATAGAAATTTTTTAATATTTTTTTCTCTTTTAATTTTTGGGTTATTTTTTGAATTAAGATTTTATTTTGATTCTTTAATCGGTTCGGAAGTAGTACATACGATTTGATTGTTTTGGGTGATTTCTGATTATTTTGTGTTTTGAACAGAAATTGACTGCTCTGAAAAAGGCTTATGCCGAGATAATTTTGAACACCGCTAAAGAGGCGGCGGCCAGAATAATGGTGTCGGAGAGGAAGTCTCACCGGTTCCAGCAGGAGCTGTTCGCGGCCAAAGACGAGTCATTGCATATGTTGGTTAGGTTGAAACAGATGCTGGATGCTAAGGTAACGTTTTGGTCTTTGTTTCTCTTACTTTTTTGTTTATGTTTCGGCGCCGATACTATAATTTTGTTTCGTTTACTGTCTTGCGTTTCGTAATGTCGATTTCCTCGGGACATTTGTTTGTTTGGCAGTTGATGTTTATGATGTTTGATTGATTGTCTTTTGATTCAATTTGCCTAGTTGATTGCATTTGCATTAGATATGTTATGCTAAAGAGATGCTTCATCTATTTGATTCGATTGCTCGTTGTTGCAAGCATCTCGAAAGAATGCAATTCATGAATCGGAATTGCCGTTTTCGTCGTACGATTGTTTTCCGTTAACAATTCTATTTGCTTTGCGTTGCTTTCAATGTGTTGCTTTGATGGGAGGTTATGCACTAATTGGTTCTCTTAAACCCCTAAGCTTTATAGGGTGAGAAAAACGTATCCATTCATGAAAAACCACTGGTTTACGCGCATAAGAACTGCCCGTGCATAACGGCTATCGAGATTGTTTGTTTCATATCTTATATTGGAGATCGTTTTTTTACTTATTTTGTGCCCCATCACTCAAACTCAACTGTAACTGTAGGAGACGTTTGACATAGATAAACTCAAACCTTTATAAACGAGTAGTCGGTTCATCAAGCCAATTCTTACAGTACCCGTCTGTGCCGTGATTGTAGGTTAATGAAGCGGAGATGATGTCTTTGAATCAACAGAAGAGAATCGAAGAGCTTGAAGCACAACTAGGGGAAGCTGAGGATATAGTTAGAGATCTTAGAGCGGAGTTGAGAGAAGCACAAGATGAGTTGGAGAAGCTGACCAAAAATCCGATGCGGTGTTTGGGCGAACAACGATCGGAACATGATGTTGCTGACTGTGAGACATTGTCGAATGGAAATACAATTAGCAATTTCCAGTCTGTCATATCTTCTCAACTCGGTACACAAACTGACATTGTGAGAGTTTCTGACATCAAGTGTTCAACAAAAGTGGGTATTAAGTGTTCTTGTAAGGACAATTGCTACGTTTGTAACCCTGATTTTGCCTCCATAGTGATGAGACGAAAAGAGCCTGACCTGTATAGAAACGGGTGCACTCAGAGGATTCGTGCGCTCGAAAGGTGTCTGTTGGATGAAAATTTATCTCTTACCGGGCAAGTAGATGATGCAAAGAACGAAAACACTAGAGAACATGAAGAAGGGAAGGATATGCTCCCAAAAGTTTCTCGACCCGAGGAAAATATAGGCGAGATCAAAGTGATGCAAACTGATGTTCATAACATCATTCAATCGCTTCCCGATAGTCCTTTTCACAGGGAAAGGAAAAGAGCTCCCTCGCCTATAGATATGCATGATCAGATTGTAGCAACATGCCAAGAATCTAATCTACTGTGCCCCGAAAGTTTTTCACATTCTGCTGATGAGAATGCTCGATTGGGGGAAGATTCTAGGATCACCAATCATGATGCTTTGGAGGGTTCTCGTTCTCCTTCCATCCCTGGTTCACCTTCGAATGTGGTGGAAGTAGTTACTGAATCGGGATACGAAAAAGTTGACAAGGATGATTCAGAGTTTATGAAAGCTTGTGATCTCCATAATGACAAAGACGACAATAAATTGCTGACAGACAAAAAAGAGTTGACGGGGTCGGACAGTGGATCTGCTGAGAATTTAGGGGTTGCATCTTGCAAACTGGAGCTCGAGATGGTTGATGTGTCTGCTGTAAACTTGGATGCTAAAGTGTCTGAAGGGTCTTCTCCTCAACCGGTAAATAATAAGCATCTCATGTACACTTTCAAAAGAAAACGGAAGAAGGATTCTTTGAGCAGCCCCGACAGAGATTGCTCACTTGAAGAGGACACTTCTAAAAAGAAGACGGACATTAAACGAAATGGTTCTCTAGACTCCGAAAAATCCACATTGACAGCTGAATCATCTCGAGACAGTCGACGACTAGCACAGGTGGCTCGCCAGGTTGGTAACCAATTCTCATTAGTGCTTCTTCACACATTATATTTAATAGGGATATTGTCAGTGTCACACTTTTAATTCTTACCACTTTCACATAAAGGACCTATTTTATCTGTGTTTTTGCAAGCGAGTTGGTTGTTTAGTTAGAGACTTACAGAACTGGTAGGTCAATTTGGGGTCTTTTGATATTTACCTGAGTCGATTAAAACAAAGTTCCGAACTTCCTGATCTTCCATAACAACGACTACCTGTTTGCAATCAGACAATATTGCATTCAGTAAGTATGGTTTTTCGTAGATGGTGATCCATTAGTTATCGGTAAGTTCTTTATTCTTGCTTCTAGATTGGTTTTTGTTTCAACTTCTTCCGAGTCTCCAGAAACATATCCGAGTCAGACCGATCTGTTATTATCAAGAAGTTTACTATTGTGTATCATAGATTATCGGTATGTTCAATACAAGATATTCCATCCAGTGGATTTTGTCTTCTCGCTGTCTTAACCCTGTTCCATGTCTAGCTTTCACTTTTAGTCCCCTTTTGATGACCTTTTATCTCCAGGGTGCACGTGTTCGCATGTCGCATGCAAAATTCTCGAGCTGCATTCTTCCAGTGTTTAATAAATCTGATTTCTGTTCAGAAAAGCTACAGTTGGTTTCTTTTGTCATAATACCAAATATGTATCTTTCGTTCTCTTATGCAGCTCATATCATTATCGGAAAAGAAGTGGCGGTAGCAGAGTCGGCCGATCGGTGCGTGAAGACAGCGATTATGGAGGGACTATTATGTTGAACATGGAAGAGTGACTATATTGATTAAAAAGTCAACAACGTTGTTGTATGTGTTTTGGTGCTGTTTTGATGTCGCTATTATGGAGTATATCAACATCCAACTCTTTTGAATTAGCTTCTATATTTGATCAATGTTATCGGAGGGATGGCACAATCCGACCACCTTGTGAATTTTGCACCGGTTTGCTCCGAATCGAGAGTATCGAGACGGTGCCGGTTATGATAAATGCTTGTTTCGTTCCGTCCATCTTTTGAAATTACCTTTATTGCTTAAATTTCGAATCTATTCCATTATGTGTTTAATACATTTAGCATGTGCTTGTAGAATTATATTTCACTGAAAGTTTACTAAAGTTTTTCAAATTTAGGCATCATGAGTTTAGTTCAAGGTTTAGAGTTTATAATTCAGGATTTAAAGTTTATGGTTTTATAGTTAGAGATTTAGATTTTATATACTATAGTTTAAAGGATTAATATCCTATATACTGGTGGTGAAAATTGAAAGTTTCCACAAGCGCTTTAATTTTAGGGTATAGTGAGTTAGTTTAGGGTATATGGTATAGGGTTTAGGTGTAGGGGTTTAGAATTTAGGGATAGTTGTTTTAATTTAAGGTTTAAGGTTATAATTTAGGGTTTATAGGTTAGGCTTTATTTTTTAGGGTTTAGGTTTTAACCTATAAACCTTATACCTTAAATTAACTCTTTATACTAAGACGGTTGTGGAAACTTTCAGTTTCCACAGCTTGTGTATAGAATATTTATCCTAGTTTAAATAAAAATGGTTTATAAACTTGTTTTATACATATTGTCCATCAAAATATAGTTACAAATAGAAATTTAGGCCATGAGATCTCTTAATGTTTTAGATTTGAGTTTTATTTTACGTGAATATTTTGTGTGAATATTTAATACAAATTTTATTCTGATTTAAATTATATTATATGTAAATCTTATTTAAATATATTTTGGTTATTAATTTAATTTTAACATTTTAATTATGAATTCTTGTAATATATTAATTGTAATTGTTACTCGCATCTTATATTATCTAGCGAGCTTCGTATGAAGCAAATAGTTTTCCCGCCCATTAACCTTTTTATACAACGGCCCAAAAGTTACTCAATCCAAACGGCGAATTCCCATTAAACTCCCTCCCAAGCAAGCTGTTTCCAAAAACCCTCTATAATAGAAATAGTAGTCATTTTTAAGGTAAATTACACTAATGATCAGGGCCATTTTGGACATTTTCAAGATCTCGAGTGAAAACTACAAAATAGACCTTTATAGAACGAAAATATGTTCTATTAACTTTCAACAATTAATTTAATGTTTAAATAATAAATTATAAAAATTTATCAAATACATTTCATTATTTTGTTAAGAAAACACCTTAATTAGAACTAAAATATCCAGGGACAACCACTCTAAACTGTTACTTAAAAAATATGTAAAGTTATAAAAGTAGAAGGTAGAAAGTAATGCTCTAAACGAATGTTCATGTTGGTCCCTTGTCAAACGCCATTGCTAATGATTAAAATAATATTGACATCAAAATAAAATAATATTCACTTATTTGATATGAACTTTTGATCTGATTAAAATCTAATATCTTATCTTATTATATCACTCCATTGTTGATAAAATTTATAATTTATTTTTATATTTTTACGTAACTTTTATATGAAAAATAACTCGTATTATATATATATATATATATATATATATATATATATATATTATAGCTATTTTTTCCTTCATAATTTTAATTTACCGCAGATTCCGATGTATTAAAACGGAAGAAAAAAAACTCGTATAATTCGAGAAATTATATCATAGGCCTGGCTCGTCACCTCATCTATGGTCTCAACTAATAAAAATAATTAATTTTATTAATTTTTTTCATGTCATCTTTTTTACCGAGTCAATCTACACGTGGTAAAAAATGTTTTTTAATTTAATTTACAGTAAATCTGAGTGAAGATTCACTTGGTAAAAAGATGACATGAAAAAAATTAATTAAATGGATAATTTTTATTGGCTGAGACCATAAATGACGTGGCGAGCCGGGCCTATAATATAATTTCTCGTATAATTCCTTTGTCTATCTATATACATTCCTACATTTATTTATTTTTATAGCTACACAAACAATTACAAGAACAGCTGAGATTCCGCAAAAGGAATACTAAATATATACCATTTTTATAGTAGAATAGAAAGGAAAAAGGAAAGGCAACGAAAGAAAAAGCCTTTCCAGCTTTCAGTTCTCCTCCACCTGAAGAAAGGAAAAGTTCAAATCCTCTCTAATTCTCTAGCCATGAGTCTCTTCGGTCTGGGCAGGTGACTCACAATTTTCACCTTTTTTCCCTTTTCTTTTATATTAATTATTATGATCATTTAATTTCCTGCATGATTTGATATATTATGTTAGATCCGTTGTAATTATATTGCCTTTTTTTCTGATTTAAGATCGGCGATCGACTCATCTTGTTCGCCGTCGTTATGTTTATTTAAATTTCTGAAAACATGTGATCTTCCTGATTTGCCTTCGGATTCCATTGTTTATCTGTTACCGTTAGCTGGATTCCTATTGTTTTGTTCGAGCGATTGACTAATAATGGCTGTTCTTATGTGATCTTTCGATTATTATGAATTCTCAAAACTTTTATCACGTCGATTGTTAATTGTGTTTTTTTTAATTGTCTTCTATGTTAATTAAATGGAAGACTAGGATGAATGTGAATCTTAATGCATGTTCTCTTTTAACGATTTGTTCTGATTTCTTGCGATCGGTTGGTTCGGTTTTAGAACTATGATTAGCAGCCGTGCCATTCCAGGCGGTTTTCGGGAATGACAGTGTTAGTAAGGTAGAAAGTGACATGCTAAATTATTGATTTTTTTTTTACCTTAGAAACTATATGGCTATAATTGAAACTGATGAACTTTTGCATCTACAACCTGAATTTTATCAAGCGAGTTGCATGATGGGTCTGTTGGACATTTTATGGCCATTGTTAGAAAACTCGAGGTGGTGGAATGAAGTTCGGAAAATTGAATTAACTGGGAGAAAATTAATAGGAATGAACAAATATAGTCTATGAGAAGCTAATTGGTTTGTTAAAAATATTCATTAATCAGGTTGAATGGATGCTTAAGATCTTCCATAGTTTTCAGTTAGATAAGGGCTGTGTACAGTCATGATTTATGTGTCCATCTATGTATGATTAGTATTTTAAGCCATAAAAAGGGTTTTTTTTTTCTTTTCCCTTTTCAATTCTTGTAAATATTGTTTTTCTATTTTGTTAACAATCAATTTGATACTCTGCTTAGATTTTTTTCCTCCGAACTACGTTGCTTTGAACCTTTATCCTAATCTATCATGATGTATACTTATGAAATACCTTTAATGTATGCAAACTGTTTTATATCCTATGAAACAAATTTTGACAATTTGAACTTACCTTTGTTGGATGTGTGTATTTTGTACTACCACTCCCATGCCTGAGCAGTATAGCTGTTAGCCATTTATGTATCTTCTCGGTTAACAATTTTCCTGATAATAGATTGCTCTAAAAACAGAAATCAGCGAACATTTCGCCCCAAGAAAAGTGCACCCTCAGGAAGTAAGGTTGGTTATTTTTCTTCCTTTTTCTAATAAAAAAGAATTAATACCGTTCATCTCTGCTTGTTCTCTAATATTGTTCTCGAGTCCTTTGGATTGTTAATGTGACCACTGATCACCTTCCCAATTAATCCCCTTGGTAAATAAATTGTTTCCAGTTTTTTTTTCGACCAAGAATTTCTTGAGTGTGAATTTGCAACTTTAGCACCCAGGAAGTATGCTACAAAATGTCCAGAAACAGAAACAAAATAAAAACGAGCACACATTAACTGCTAAGATCTAATGCATCAAAAATCATAAACGACACTGGAAAGTCTGCTTTATTTGCAAAGAAAACTAAGAAGAGAAGCTCCTGAATCCTCAATTTAATTGCCTTTTCTGGTTGGCATTTTAGCTACTTAAATGGTTTCCATTAATTCTGAAACTCGTTATTTATATTTGTAAAGCAAGAATTCACTTATTCAAGAAACAAGTTTAAGTTATGATGCTCTACTTAAAAAACTACAGATTTCAATGTTCTACCGACATGCATGACGGTCCTACAGCCTTACCTGTAGGACCAACTCATGGATTTTGAGTCTTGTATACACGTACTAGATGTGGTAATTTTTTTACTAAATGGGGATCTACCTCTAAACATGTTTAGTTCTGTTGTGTGTTGATCTTGACAAGGATTGTATAACCTTTTAGAGGCTTCTCTCCGTTTCCTTAGAGCTGGCTTCGTTATAGTGCTTTTATATAAATACTTTCTGGACTTAATTCCGCTATATTAGTGGCTTAGAAGAATTTTCTGTTCTCATCCAACTACTGTAACGATATAATACAGGGTGCACAGCTTAAACAGCACATTGATTCTACCCTGGGCAGTGGGAACCTAAGGGAAGCAGTAAGGCTACCTCCTGGAGAGGATTTAAATGAATGGCTCGCCGTCAACAGTATCTCTTTCTCCCTCTCTTTGTTTCTTACTCACATACACCCTGCACACGCATGCAAAAATTCAGAATAATTCCTCATATATGTATTTATTTAAAAGCTGCACGTGTAATTTATCCATGAATATTCAAATTGTGGTCATGCTATAAGTTACTTTCATAACTGCTAATTTACTAGCTGGTGTTTGATAGAATGTTTTATTACATTTTCTTTCCCATTTCTAGGCCACCGTCTGATTTCTTTGAAACGCATTGCTTAAATATAATGTTGGATCTTTTTCAGCTGTAGATTTCTTCAATCAGGTGAATCTGCTCTTTGGTACCCTGACAGAGTTTTGTACTGCCGAGAACTGTCCTACAATGACTGCAGGCCCTAAGTATGACATATCAAACCCGATTCTTTTTCCGCTTTTCAACATGTTAATACTACAATTCTTAAATCTTAAAATTTTCATCATGCTGCCTGTATGACTCTGTCATGTTTTGTTCTGTTGATGATATCAAAAGTATTTCTATCAAATGATGGATCCTTTTATCTGGAGTTTGAATATTTGTTGCCTGGCAAAACTTTATAGGTATGAATATAGATGGGCAGATGGCGTGCAGATCAAGAAACCCATCGAGGTTTCCGCCCCAAAATATGTCGAATACTTAATGGACTGGATTGAATCACAGCTTGATGACGAATCCATTTTCCCTCAAAAGCTTGGTAAAATCATCTTTAATTCTTTGTGTTGATTAACATATTTCCTAACATCTGTTCTTCGTCCAAAATTTTCCATTCCGTCTATGCTGAATGCTTTGCCTGTGTTTTAACCGTATATTTCGAATTTGCTAGGTGTACCATTTCCTCCCAACTTCAAGGAGGTCGTGAAAACAATATTCAAAAGACTGTTCCGAGTATACGCCCACATCTACCACTCGCACTTCCAGAAAATCGTGAGCCTCAAGGAAGAAGCCCATTTGAACACATGCTTCAAGCATTTCATACTCTTCACTTCTGTAAGTGTTCTTCTGCTTATTTATTTCCAAAGCAGTAGTGTTCAAGGATTCGTTCTTTCGTCCGTCCATCCTAAGATGCAATAATATGCAGAGTTGATCGGAAAGTTGTTGGTTTAATTCCGTGTGTGGTTTTCACATCGGCAGGAATTCGGTCTGATAGACAAGAAAGAGCTAGCTCCTCTTCAGGAGCTCATCGAATCCATCATAGTCCCCAGCTAAACATATAGGGGCCGAAACCGCTCCTATTATGTTTCGAATGCAAACAATTCATTTTCTATGATATTCCTTGTGTTTCTTTTAACCAAAATTAATAGTAATAATAATAATAATAACAATAAACCCAGAGTATATGAAGAAAAGAAAACCCCATATCCAGAAGCTGCTAAACCATGTTATCCCACAACAGCAACAATGGTGGCCAGTAGCAAAGAGAAGAGCTGGAACTTGGCAAATTTTAATTTCTAAAGGAAAAATATTAGTTTTATAATTCAAGTATATGTTGGATAGTGTAATTTGAAGCTTCTTGGTTATGGTTGCTGTATTACTTACACGTGCTGATATGTCATTGGTTGTGATTATTGAGAGTATTTTTTATACATATAATGCGTAAAAAATTACACAAACTTTTATTTTACTCTTTAAAAATAAAATATAAATTTTAAACCTTAAATCGTAAATTCTAAACTTTAAACTATAAAATTTAAGTGCATCCGTAAACCGTCGAACGGGGATGATTGTGTAAAAAACTACATGCGTGAGAATAATTTTGCAATTATCATAGTTTTATAGCTTCAAATGTTGAAGGAGCTAATGTTGATTTTTTTTTTTGTCTTTTGTTTAATTTTTTGCGTTTCTATCCTATAATTTAAAAACTATTATTTAAATAAGAAAACTTCAGTATTATGTGTTCTGTTCAATTGATTTTTTTTTACAAATCAATTGATTTTTTTTTTTACAAATCAATTGATTTTTATTTTATTCATATTTTAGAACGACGCGTGATATTTTGTGATTTATTTTTTCAACAAACGTTCAATGAATAATTATTATAATATTATTATAGGTAAACTACTGCAGAAGTCACCTATGTTTATACTAAGTACAAAGTTAGTCACCAAATTTGAAAAATGACCAGTAAGGTCTTAAACGTTATCGGAGTGTAAAGATTTGGTCACTTTGCCGTTTAGAGCCGTTAACTCTTAACGAGTAGCTGATGTGGCTCTTGTAAAAATTAAGGCTAATACCACGTGTATTTCCATGTGGATAAAGCATAAAAAACGACGTCACTTCACCTACACTATAATTCCTTCTCCCCTGACCCCTCGCATTGTAAAATGGAAATCTCATTTCCACTTGAATCCAGGCTGCTCTTGCTCCTTGATTCTATGTTACACACCATCAATGGCGATATCGAATGCATCCTTCGTGTTCTCCAAACCCTTTTTCGGGTTTTGCATAAACAAGCTTGGGAATGTATTGAATCACTTTCTCCTTCATTTGATTCACCTCTTCTTTGCTGTAATTTTCGAGTACGGTTTTGATCGATGTTCCGTTTTTCACTAGGTCGCGGTGGATGAAAACATAGTAACTTTTGGGATCGTTGGGTAGAAACTATTGGTACTGAAGATAAGTCGTTCTGTGCCAGAAGAACACCGGGATCGATCCGGCGATCATGCAGTCGAAGACGGAGCGATGGCTGAAACTATCTCCCCTCGGCTGCAAGCAGAAATTGGAATCCAAAAACGTCTCCAGGATGACGGAGGTACCGTTGGAGCAGCGGGTGCCCGCGCAATTCACGGCTCGGCATGAACCCGAAGCGTTGTTGCACTGGCTGAGCAGCAAGCCTCAGAAATCGTTCTTGATGGTGCTGCGCGGCGCTCTGGCGAAGCAGAAGAGGGTTTGGCGACGGCGGTTACGGACGAAGTTTTGCCATTGGACGACGTCGAAGTCCGATCTCGGGTGGAATCCGGTGGGGTACAGAACGCCGACATCAAAATAGTCCCAAGGGTTTCGTTCAATCAAAAGACGAGTGATGTTTCTCAAACCCGACATGTATAAACAGCTGGATCCCCAGTCTTCGTTCTTAGACCGCCGGAAATCCCACGTGATTCGCCCTATCGTCATGAAATGATCCCAGCTGTCGGAACGGTTCCAGTACGGTTGTGGTAAATAACTTCCATGGCGAACTTATCGGTCCAGTACCAAGCAGGAACCAAACCCTCCGGTACGACGCCGGATAATCCGACCGCTTTCCTCCCAAACCCATCGTTTGACAGAGCCTCGCAACGCGAATGCCATGGGTCTAAATCGGCACAGTTATCTAACAACTCTCTGTTAAAAAAAGCCGGCAAGGCGTAAACAAATATCCGACCCGAAGAACACCGGTCCGGTGATGAAACGGCGGAGGAAACCGAAATGCCGGCTGATTTTAAGTGGTGAGTGGATGAAACGTTAGACGAATTTCCAAGGAAATGATGAGAGTGGGGTAAAGGGGAAGGGAAATGGGTTCGGCGGTGGGAGAAGGAATCATAGTGTAGGTGAAGTGACGTCGTTTTTTATGCTTTATCCATGTGGAAATACACGTGGTATTAGCCTTAACTTTTACAAGAGCCACATCAGCTACCCGTTAAGAGTTAACTGCTCTAAACGGCAAAATGACCAAATCTTTACACCCCGATAACGTTTGGGACATTACTGGTCATTTTTCAAATTTGATGACTAATTTTATACTTAATATAAACATAGGTGACTTTTACAGTAGTTTACCCTATTATTATAGATTAAAACAAATAAAAATATATAATAATGGAGTTTTGAGTCAGAAGGCCTCGTAGACTGGCCCCTGTGTCCAGCTTGATGTTTACATAGGTAATAAATGTGGACTTTTGCTGGATTTAAAATTATAATGCAATAATCGAATAAGGGTAAATTACATAAATTACTACTAAATTTTATTTTTAAATTTATTTTGGTCATTAAATTTCCAAAATTTACTTACTGTAGTTTATACATTTAACATTTTTTGTCACTCTTAAACGTAAAATAGTCGTAGATGGTGATTGTTCGATCGCAAATTTCATCAGTCACTTTTTTTCGCACATCTGAGTCTGAATTCAACCTTTATTTTGTCCAAAATTGTCAAGAAGTTCATGAATCAGTCAAAAATTGTCTGATTTTTCTCTCATTGATTTCTCTCCTTCGTCGTCGAATGGAGTCCACTTCTCACTATATTGCTTCTCTCGTGTCGATGAAGTTTTTTACCGTTCGAATTTTTAAGAAATTTCTTTATTCGTCAGTAAATAGACATCGCCAAAAAACGTTCAACGTCTAAACTTCAGTGAGCAAATTCAACGTTATAAAACTTCGGTGATCGGAATAAGTTTGAGATTAAAGTTTAGTGACGATATATGTAATTTACCCTTTGAATAAGCACAACAAAATTTAAGATTATAAATTGTATAATTAAATTGTATAATTAATAAGTTGATGAATGAGATTAACAGTAAAAAATGTGAAGATTATCGCTTGGGAAAAAAGGTAAGGAAATAATCTGAGCCATTAATTACCATCATCCAACGGTCTAAAAACTGTGTAAAAGTAATTGAGTTTTACACAGTGTACATTGATTCTAACTCATATATATATATATGAAATCCACTAATTGACCTAGTTATCTTACCCTGTCTTATATAAATCTATATCTCAATATAAAAATATAATACCTCACTATTTAATCAAAAAATTATTGAATTATATCTACAAATAAAATATAAAATGCACATGTTATTTATACACGACCCTAAGCTAAAACTTAGTTAGCGTAACAATAAATATTTATGGTCAAATTATGTTATTAACCATTGTATTGTTAAAAAATCATAGATTTAAACTCATATCCTAATTTAATACTTTAAACTTGTATACCTTTAAATTTTAAAATTTGATTTTGACCTAAACTATAACACAATTGAATTTGTTAAGTTTTCTTTTTGTTGAATTTGTTAATACTTGTAATCCCACCTTTATATAAATATACCAACAATTAATTGTTGGATAAAAAGTTAGATTTCTTAACTAAAATTAAGAGTTTGAATTCTAATATATAATTATAAAAAAATATATATTCAAGTAGATTTGAACAGAAATCCCTCGGTTCTTATCATCTTCTCTGGTTCTTAGCTAACCTTTTCCCTCTACAACGAATCCAAATTGAATAAACTTTTTTGTTCGAATTACAGTAATTTCCAATTTACAAAGAAAAAAAAGAAACGATTGCGTGAACAAGAAGATTAAGAGAGAAAGAACAGAGAGATTTGTTAAAAGAAAATTCCCAATTTACAGTAATTTTTCTTAGCTAGGTCCACCACACCTATTATATCAACGATTTCCCACATTTGGTCCCCAGCAAAATACCATGGTTGGGATTTTTTCCAGATTTTCTGTTGGCCGGTCTGCTCATCGGCGCTCCAAGAGTTCTCTCGTAAGAAAAATTTCCCTTTTTTAGAGTTTCATTTGGAGCTGATTTTGTAACTTTTGAATCTGAAATTTTATTTCTTTTTCTCTTGGTATTGATGGGTGTTTCTTGTTTTGGATGAGTTCATTGTTTTTGTTTTGGATTGATCTGTTCATAGAATCTGAATTTTTGGTAATTTTGTTGCCTGGATTTTGGGTTTTCTTAGTAGAATTCAGTCATTGTGTGTAATTTGATGAATACAAAGAGAAACTGGTACTGCAATTGAAACCTAGAAATTCATCAATTTGAGCAAATCCAGATTTTTTGATGCCCGGGATAATCCGTATATGGTTTTGGAATTCTGACTTCTTTTCTTTCTGTTATTCAATTCATGTTGTTTGAATTTCTTGATTTTGCAGAATAATTATGTTGAGAACTTGTTTCGGGTCTAATTATGGAGTTCCTATGCTGCTGCTAGTATTAAGCTTGAGTTGTTTTTACGGTTTCGGTTTCTTCTCGATTAGTATGCTTGATCTTGTTAAACCTTGATGTTTGGATTTTGCTTATGATTCGAGTTGTTCATTTTCCTGTTGCATATGACTGATGATTTCCCCGTTCGAGGTGCAGGATGAAAGAGATGTTATGTCCTCAAATCCGGATGCACCCGCCGCAGCCGATGCTGCTACTGCTACGGCTAGTACTACTGCCAATGGAATTGAGGTAGCAGTTGAGTTTAAGCCGGTCGAACATCCAATCGAGCCTTTGGACAACGACAGACCGATTCAGTGCCCCCTACCTGAGCCTTCAATTCTAAACGTAATCATCTAAGACTTGCCTTTTGTGTTTAGTTTCATAACCGCTTTCTTTACTATGGATTGCATTAGTTTAGGAAATGAAATTAGCGATAGCCGAAGACCTCTATTCTCAATTCATCAAAATATAGCTCGAGTACCGATTAATATAACAGGCTACAGCTGCCGATAGCGGTGCGAGGAAAACGACCCCTTTGTGTGACTATTACGTAGTCTTATGATAAAAGAAGTCTTATTCCAGTTAATGAGATTCATATTATTTTCTGGTATGCATGGTGATGTAGTAAAATGACAGTGTAGGTTCCCGGATCCGGCGGTCGGGAGTTGTACAAACCATTTCTTAAGAACTTGTCATCATTTTAAATTGAAATTGCATATACTGCTTTTCGTTCATCAGGATGGAAGAATCTGGAAGGAGCGAGTAAGGAGAGCCGAGTTGCCGGTTATAAAGGACGGAGACACCCTTGAATCCGAGGCTACCGGAATGAAACCCCAACCAACCCACTCGAATCGCTTGATTTTACCATCTCTAAGTGCCCCAGAGCATAACTTGTTGAATCTCCTTGAAGAATGTAATGCATCCGGGATCTAAACTCTGGTATCGAATCTTTATTACAGTTCAACTCGGAATAATTTGCATATATAAGTTCAAAGTGTATTTTCTATAATCTTTTAAGCCACTATTATGGTTGAATATATATATAGATCATGATAATGTTAACCTTACATGTCTCGGACGAAATCTTCGATATCCGTATTAATGTCGTTTGTTTTAACACCTTTGCCATGGACTTCACTTTAGTGCATAGGTAGTAGGTACTATGGAATCTATGATTGAGCTGGCCGGCGATGGCCGGACGTTTCTTGTTGACTGCCTTTCGGATTCCCGAGAAATTGCTATCGATGTTGTTGTGCTTAGATATAGTAATGCTGCAGGGATTTGAGGATGAACTGTTGTTTGCGATCCTTGCTTTACTGTAACATACCCAAATGGAGGCATATTGGATGAATTTAGCAAGTAGCAATTTCTTGGGAACTAGACTAAATTTTAAAAGCTCAGTATTTACAGGGATTGGAGGCATATTTATACCTTTTAACTTTTGGTATAATAATAAAATTAACCCTCAATGTTTATACTTTTTGTTAATTTTGTTTTTATTTTTTATGACTAAATTTGATCATCGGTATTTTTTCAGTCGAATTATTTTGATTTTAACGAAAATGATAATTAGGCTGTAAAACTTTTACGATGCTGATGTGATAACTCGTGTGATAATATATACATGTACTCCATTGTTAGCATAATACAAGGACATGTTAGTAAAAAAAATTAAAAATATAAAAATTAATTTTAAAAAATTTGATTCAATACATAATAGTATAAAGGGTAATATTTACTAGTGGTCTCTTTCGTTTAGGGTGTGTTCTATATTGGTCACTAAAATTTAAAAAAGATTATTCTAATCACTTACGTTTAGAATCGTTTCTATTTTGGTCCCTTGGCCGTTAGTCTCTGTTACTTAAAAAAATAGTTTCTAATTTAACCCCCAAACTTTTAAAATTTTATTTTTCACCATCTTCCCCAAAAATTATAAAACTAAAACTCCAGAAAATTAATTCAAAACCCTAACCTCTGCCTCCCTTCCCCTATAAATTCACTGCACACAAAAAACACAAAATAATTTTTTTTTGAATTTTGGTGACCAAAATAGAACACACCCTAAACGAAAGAGACTACTAGTAAAGATTACCCTAGTATAAAATTACGTAGGTTGTTACGTCAACAAGACATACATAGACAATAACCCAAGAAGTCATGTCAATATAATGAAAAATTTTAACAATATAATCATTATTTCCATTCAAATTAGAATATCTTTCGATCGAGTTAAACTCGATCGATATCATTACTTCTGCAATGTACAAAAGGACATAGAATCAAATATGCTTAAGCACTTAATATATTTAGATTCATATAAGAAGTTTGGATAACCTAAATAAGTAATTGTATCAATTTTGAATAATAAAAGAAAAAAACATTCATAAGATTTGTTTACTCATTTGTGTTTTTTTAAGATTTAATGTCAAATATATCTAAAACAATCTCTCTCACCAATACTTCACAAATTTAGTTGACTTGATTAAAAGAAAATGAATTATTATTGGACCTCCTAACACCAAATATGTTATGATATGAAACATAAAATTTGAACAGGTAGGTGAACATAATGCAGGTAATGTAAGAGTTGCCTGTGACTCGAAACTCGAAACTCGAAACTCGAAAAAATTTCAAATATTTCACCAATACTTTGGGTGCAGTTGAATGGATAAGGGGTTTTTAACTAACTAGTTCCATGGCTGTGACAAAGCCACACCTGCGGTCGATGCTTCTAGCCCTTGTTTTCCATGTAAGGCAGATTTGAGGACATTGTATTGCTCGGTCACAGACTTGTATAAAGCCTGCGTATATACATCCTTAACCTGCACATTTCCCAGATGTTAAAAGTTGTTCGGCACCATGTGTCGAACACGGATACTTCAATAAAAATGAAGTGATCGAGTAGCATAGCGTAATGCAGTGCAACCAACCTCTTCAGACTTTTCACCAGCAGCAAAAATTTCAGGAGCTACTGATAATCCAGTCCCATGAAAGCCGATGATTCTTCGTTCTCCGATTTCTTTTTCCACCTGAAAAGAAAATGCCATTGAATCACGAGAGAGAATATAAAAATTCGTGACGGAAACCGACGAGCGAATTCGTTCTACGCACCCGAGATGGAGGGGGCATGATGTCATAGCACAACAGAGCCAAGGGATACATATGCCCTGGAGCACCTGAACTTTCTATTAGCCTTCTCATATTGTCCACTGAAGAAGAATCAAAGGGTGCCTGATTCCCTCATATAATCAGTATAACCATAAATAACTGTAGAAATTCTTGAAAAACAACAGAAACTGTTAAACTTACAGGATACCATTCTCCTGTGACGGGATCCGGGCGGTCCCTGCCACCACTTGGTGCAATCCATACTAATTTCGAGCCGGTCCTATAAGATACAAAATTTTGGTCTAAGGTTTCATATTTTTGCTGTCAAAACCACAATGCAGATTCAAGGTACGTACCTTAGCAGCATAGCCATCTCTTTTAAGCTTCGTATGTTTGCTTTTCTTTTCATATCAGCGAGCTCGGGAGCATCATACATGTGCTTTTTCGAGTACACGCATATAAGGTTTCTAAAACGAATTTGGAAAACCAATTTTTGTTAGTGGTCCTTTAGCATATCTTGGCGTAATCAAGTGAAAATCAGTAACAATATGAGTACCTTCCCATGCTGAAAGGCTTGCAAAGTGGATCTGTTATGACTCTATCCCCTGCAACATAGATCTGCAGCATAGAACAGCAATGATGATTAAACACAGAGATAATGACTACTACGGAATGCTCGAAATAGAAATTAATTACGGGGGCAATCACCAGGTTCTCAGCAATGTGCGGATTTGTTTTCTCAAGCAACAATGCAATGACGGCTGGGTCAGCTTCAGTTTGATGGTTAGAAAAAAGTACAACATTGTGACCCTGCAAGTAATTTAACAGTTAAACCCAAAAACAGCCAGCTAAACTGGAAAAAAATCATATTAGTATTTGTTTCTAGACACATGTTCTTAATAGTTACTAAGCAAAGAGCAAGTAATTCTTACACTTGTCGGAACAAAGGAAAAAAAAAACTTAGGACTTAGCTTACTACCAAGAAGCAGTACAATGGATAAGTCATTTATGGTCTTTAATGGTATGCCATTTTAAATGTAAAATATACGATGAGAACGTTGTTCTGCATCTTTTGAAACAAATGATTGAGCAAAATTCAGTCATGTTCGTAAGTAATTGCAGAAGAAAACATGAGGGGGAAAAACTGAGGATTGTCACCTGCTTAAGCTTCTCCTCTATTTCATGGAAAAGAGAAAGATTTCCGACATATGAATTTCTGCAATGAACATAATAGATGCATGTCAAGAAAAGTAACAAATGCATCCTTGGGTGATTAGAACATGAACAATATAATTTTGAATACCGACAATGACAATTAACAGGTTATGACGCAGTTGATAAGAACTAAATTGTATCTATGGCACAAGAAAATAATATGTTTGTGGGAAAGAGAGTGAAATATACAATGAATGAAACTACAAAATATAAGAAAACCGTGGAACAAGTTCAACCTTAGATTGTAGTCAACAATCTTTATAACCTTACTCGTTACAGTGACCTGAAAACCTAAAATATTGGCTCACCTTAATAGAGTTATGAAATTGAAAAACTACATATTCCTTCACAAAACCATATCTCAAATTTTGGCAGAGCTTTCTGCAACCTAAACCAACATGACTATATAAACACAATAATAAGACAATGTAGAAGTTGTCCACTCACCTGAAATCAATCAAAGGCCGAATGTAATTTTGACCAAACATGTAGTAGTCAAATGGCTCCCGCAAAGCTTTGTGGTAGGGTTGAAATACAAAAGGATCCTGAAAAGCAACCGTCATATTTCATAAAAAAATTCATAAAAACTTATAATCTGAATGCAGTATATGAGAAGGGATGTTCATAAAAGTTTCAAATTGTAGTCATCTTGAAAGGGCGTTTTAGAACCACTACCTCTACATCCAAAAGCACAAGGTCAAGTAGAACAGCCATGTTCGACAACACGATTTCAGCAGCAGCGGGGTCTCCACTTTGGAAAACCTAAATGTTGCCACATGCAAAAAAATGTTCTCTTTTAAATTTTCGGTTATACAGGCCGTAAAAGATACGCATGAGTGAAAAAAAGTTCTCCACCAAGATTTTCGAAGTGCATAGATCGTGTACTGAGGAGAACATTTCATATCTAGAGCATACATTAAATATACAGTAAAGTTAGGGGTTCCAGTTTAACAGTTTACAGCATTTTTATAATTCCGAAAGAATTCTTCCATTCCTGCTGCAACATTTGGTGGTAGCCTCCGTGCTTCTACTTCCTTCTTAATTCCAGATAGGACTTCTGTAGATAGATAAGCAATATGAGTGAATAAAATCAATTTTATGCAAAATTCTGTTTTTGTCTTCACACTAATTCACGCAGAATGCACAGAGTTTGGCTAAATGAGCTTTTCTAATTCACGGTAATCATCCGCTTTTCCGCTGAAGCGAGATATACTCTTGCTCCTACTATTACAATCACTATTAGTTCATCAGAAGTATGATTTCCGTTATTATTTCCGTCACCGGAAATCTAATACGTAATCCATTCAAACGCCAATAAAATACTAAACCAGACCATTCCTTAAAGGCGGCCTTTACGATGTAAGCAATTTAGTGTTTCATGTGTTTTTCTATAATAATATAATAATAATGAAACGGCAGCTTAGAAATCACGCCATCTTTGCACAAATCAAAATAGAATATAACTTGTTCAACAAGAATTCTACGCTCGCATTTTAATTCAAAAAAAAGAATTCTACGCTCGCAAGTAATTTGACAAATTCCTTTTTCGAACATCACAATATACTATAATTAATTAATTAATTAATTAATACGCCATATGTTTCCGCTCCATTGATCCATTCTTCGGAATAAACAAGAAGCAAAAGCAATCGCACAGAACTATTTACTGTAACAATTACAAACAGAAGAAAAAAAATTGTGAAAAAAGGCGGAAAATGAGCTTAAAAAGAGAGCGAACCTTCCTCGGAGCGAGCATCAAGGAAGGTACGGGAATGCTCGACGTCCAGCTTCCTGCCTTCGGTGGTACCAGCGGCGGCGACGCCCGATTCCTTGTCTTTAACGAACTCAGCCATTGCCTTAACCGTGACGAAGAAAGTTGCTTCGGCCGTAGATCTAAAGAGCTTCACTCGCTGAAAAGGAAGGAAAAACAAAGAAGGAGAAGAAGATTTGAATGAGAAGGAAAATGGAGGAGAGCTAGTGGAAATGTTGCTTAAGAATGGGAGAGGAGAAGCAGACATCAGACTTATTGCATTTTGAACCAAACAGATAATACAAATATTATATTATACTATATACACAATGATATAATAATAAATAATATATAGGTAAAGCGGCATTATGTTGAGGTCAAATGTCGTTATTAATCACTGTACTATACATGATTTTTCAATTTAGTCCAAATACTTTAATTCGATCAATTTTAACCTTGATTCAAATGATTAAATTGGAGAACAAAAATTGATTCTACAATTTATGCATGATACAAAGACTAATGATAATGTTTGATTTTAATAGATTTAAGGGATATCTTTGAGTCATCAAAATTTTAAAATTATCGAAACTTCTAAATATCAAATTAGAGTGTGATGGTTAAATATACAACATACACGTAACACAGGGACTAATACAACAATTTGACCTATTGCTGAAGGTTGAGGTGATGTTTACCGTTTAAGAATAGGTGGAAGTCGTGACATCCAATGGCCACCACTTTTTATTTATCTCTTTACTGCTTTTTTTTTCTTCATAAATTGTCAAATCCATTCCCAGATTTAGATAAGAGAAGACATGTGTGTTTGGTTTTGCAGTGGTATAATTAATTTTAAATTATCGTGATTTAATGTATAATTGATTTTAAAGTAACGTGATTTATGTTTGGAAGTTTTTAAAAAAAAAATCATGATTGTGTAAAAATATAGTGTAAAAATCACGATGAAACGCAAAAGCTACTTTTACCTTGTTTTTCTTAAAATCACATTTAGATTTTTAGATCCAAACATGTTGACACAATGATCGAGACATGTTTTTTCATTCAATCAAAATTTTTAGACCCAAACACAAAACTAAACATGTACTGTTATGTTATGGATTAACCAATGAAATTGTTCTTTTTCTTTCATTTGAGTCGCTCCCTGAATCTTGTGAAGAAAATAACCATTATTTATATATATATATATGGTCGATCGAGTATTAATTCGATTAATATTGTTGTTGTTGTTGTTGTTGTTGTAATATTTAATATGTTGGGAACGTATTTAAATGTAATTGTTTTTTATTTAAAGATCTATATATATATATAGAGAATTTTCTTACACATTGTAAAACATTGTTAATTTTGATGGGTGATAATCTTCCGATAACTAACTATTAATTTGAGCCATCTGTTTCAGATAATATTCACAAGTGATAATTTTCAGATAACCATTGGTATTCGACTTATTGGTTGAGTAATTCAGATTGAATTTTACAAAGGCTTAATATAAAGACGGCCAGTGGCGGATCTATAGGTTAATGAGGGTGGGCCCGGGCCCACCCTGAAATTTAAAATTAGTTTGTTAGATGTTTAGTTTATATTATAGTGCCCACCCTAGAAAAATTGTGTCCTCTATTTGTGCAGCTAAAAATCTTATTAAAGCTCAAAATTTATTGGACTAAGGCCCAAATTTACTCTATAGCCAGATCCAATAACTATTTTTTTTTATCTGAGACTACAACAAAATCAATAACACTATGGGTAAAACCAAACCTCTTCACCCCTAAAATATACTGGATAAAACCAATAACCCAATACCTATTTTTAACTGGGTAAAACAAAGCCCCTCCACCCTTAGAGTATACTGGATATCAAAAATTCGCAAAAGAAAAGTAGACAAATTAGGGGTAGAAACTAGAAAAAAAATAGAACAAATTTAAAGAAAAGGCCAAAACTGTTTTTGAAAATCTTCAACGAACGACACCTTCGATAGCGAATTCGGACGGTGAGCAACTCCACGACGACGAGTAGACAAAGATATATCGATAAAGACCACCTTGATCAGACGGCGGAATGGTAACGCCCGCTGTTTTTAAATCTAGATCTATGCATATCTCATTGATTTTTTTTAAAAAAATGACCTTGAATTTGGTTGAAACACGAAAAATAATAAAAGAGACTTTTGTTTGGGTTTTTCAATTGTCGTCGACGGTGGTTGATGGAAACAGACGGTACCGACAAATGGAAACCATCACGGCTGATCTCATATAATCATGGTCGGAATTCCATAGATCTAGAAAGTAAAGAAATTAAAAAAGGCGGCTTATAAACTAAAATGACCTACAAGAAAACTTAGGTTACAATTTTAGTTAAATACTTACCCGAATAACCATCCGACCCGACCCGTATTCTCTCTTAGGCCCGCGCTTTTCCCCTTATTTTAGAGTAAATTATTCGCGCGGTCATACCGCTTTTTGAACCCTTTTGATTAGGTCATCATCTCACGAAATGTTTTAGCAATTGAGCATTGTAAATTATTGATTCTCCCAATTTTGTCTAAATTTACCTTAAAAGAATTAAAATTCTGCCCATTTATAATATTTTTAGGAAATTAATTGATTACAGATTTGGACTTTAGTTATTAATTAAATTTAATATCGTAATTGTAATTATTAATTTAATTTAACATGATAATTGTAATTATCAATTGAATTCAACATGTTAATTTTAATTATCAATTAAATTCAACACGACAATTATATATAATTATCTTAAAATATTTTTAATATATGATTTTATTAAATTCAATAAAATAGTGTGAATATTGACATGTATATAAATCATAAATCAACAGATCTATCACATGAAAATCAAACGGTGCCCAACAAAGTCCCTGCCATGGATACACCATCTATCAACTCTATACTCGACTAGACATTCGAAGTTAACATTTATTTTTTGTTATATTTTTTGTAAGATTTTTTATTATAATTAGAGTATTATTAGTATTTTTATGTTCAAAAAATTGTGTGTTATTAATGTATATGTGCCCACCCTGAAATTTTTTTCTGGATCCGCCACTGAAGACGGCCCTCTCAACTTAACTTTTTTATTCGCAATGCTAAAATTCGAATTTTTGATCTTACTCAGAAGACTTGGCACCTCATCCCACTGGAATAACTAGTTATTGAGAAAAAATCTATATATAAATTTAATACTCAATTTCAACCATCTAAAAATATAAATTGATTGTATGCATGAGATGTGTGATATATTATTTCCGTTAAATGTTGGTATTTTGAGGGTATTTTCATGAAAATGATTTTTGTGTGTTCTCCCTTCTATACGATACAGTTAATAAAAGATTAACGAGTTTATGAATTAAATTAAACTTATTTGTCAATCGAGTCTTAATTCAATTGATAGAGATGTAGTAAACAGTTTTATAAGATTGTGTTAAATGTTAAATACTAAAAAGGAAAAAACCTATAGAAGGATATTGAAAAACGTGTATTTATGCAATGTTTAAATATACTAATAATTCTGAATCCAACAAGTGGAAAAGCAGATGATGTTTATCCGAAGAGATACGGTTCAAATCGTTTTGTCTACAAGGTATATGTATATTGTCAAAGAGTTAAAAATATTTATGAACAAATATTACCTTATACCTTTATACTATTCAATCAAGCCATTTACTCTAAATTCTTTATGTTGTTTTTTTAGTGTTTTTAGTTTTCTTCTTTTGTTCAGTGAGACCATTCTTTTTAGTTTGCTTCCGCTTAAAAACGATTAAACGTTCTTAGTGTTTTGGAAGAATTTGATCTTTTAAAGTAAGAATTCAAGTTAACTTAGTCGTTTGTCTAAGTAACATCGACTAAAGAATCAAACTATACAATAAATAAAGAATCAAATTAACGGAGAACAAATGAAATTCGATTGCAAATCTATACAATGAATGAATAAATAATCAAACTTGTTGAAACTTCAAAGCAAATATTTAAGATTAGAAGCGCGATTATGGAAGATATGAAAAGGAAAAAAATTATGGCAGGAAATTGAAGATTTTTCCTCAAATTACATAGAATATGAACGGAAGAAAAAGAAAGACAAACACAGAAAATTAACGAAATTTATCTGAGTTATTGTTGTTGTCGTCGTCGCGGTCATCATCATCGTTGTTGTCGACGTCGAAAGAGAGATATTGGTGCAGGTGCCAACAAGGAAGAGATGCCAATACATGAAAGGTTGTTTTGAGTTGAAGAGAGTAGTCTGTTTTACGGGAAATAAAACGGTAAAACAAACTACAAATATTGTAAAGGAAAAAATGTTGATCCGCAATTTGAATTCCGTTGACCAAAATTTTTTATGTGAACCAAACCGTCAAACACCGTAAAATACGTAAAAATAAATTCCGAAACCAGTTTTACACCAAACAAACAGACCCTAAATGCAATAATTTAATTTGAATTAGCTTTAATGGTTTCAATTCTTTACATAAACCGGACCACACAAACTTCCAATACTCAATTGAACCGATTCAATTGATTAGGCCGGTCTAACTTTTTTCCATCCATGGAAAATGGAAATATTTAGAGACGATAGAAAGAAGAGGGGTCAAAGTCTACACTCTACAATCCAACACAAAGAGAGGACTTTAAAAGTTTACTGTAAAAGTAATACAGAGGTAAGTATATATAACATCTACGTCTTTTTCAGTTTCGTTAATTTTTTTTGAAGATCATCCAACTTCGCATTTAAAAGGCTTGCATTTCAAATGAGAAAAAAACTCGAAAATTGCATTACAAGACAAGCAGGGAATACAAGGATTTAATGATGGAAGCATTCAACATTTTCCGGGTTACAAAACATGTGATTCATAACTATCGATTTGGCCTCCACCAATTTAGTTCTTGCTTAGTTTTCTTAAATAGTTGTAATAGTTATTTTAACAAGTTCACAGTATATGCTTATTTGTTTTTTTCATGTAGTTTCTCATAGTATTTTTGTTATAAAGTCTTTAATTTTCATATATATTTTTATGTGTATAGTTTACATTAATCTTCCAACAATTACTTGCTTTTACTTTGACACTAAGTTTATTTGCTTTTAGTTTGTGGGTTGCCCATGGTTCAGTGGATGCCAAGCTAGAGTTGTAGTTAGTGCAAACTACACAAATAGTTGCAAAACTTTTAGAGTACTTATATTTTGACCACTAATTTTTTAAAATTTTATTAAAATCATTTAGATTTTAGTCTGTTTTCATTTTGATCTCTACCGTTAACTTTCTTTAAAAAAATTCTTTCTATTTTTTTCTTCTTTTCTTATTATGTTTTTCCTCAATAATTGAACCTAAAAACTCCCCTATGTTGTTGAATGCATATTTTTCTAAATGCTCGTACTATATATATAATCAGCAAACCCAAAAACTTTCGTAAAGGGCATTTAAAAACATACACCTTCTCCCCAAAAAAAAATTACCGAAGGAAGATGAGAAAGTTGAACTTTTAAGTTCAGTTATGGAGGAAAAACGAAGCAAAAAAGACAATAGTTAACTGTAGAGGCTATATTATTAGTTGATTAATCTAAATTGAGTATTGTATAAGTTTATTATGCTAATAATCTTTTTAATCTAATTTATTAAATTTACAGTATCAAGATTCGAATTCTTTATTTTTGAAAAACGATGGTAATTATTTATTGTTTATAAAAGGTGATACAAAAATCAATTCCTCTTAAAACTTGAATTTTGAGTTCATCTTTATTCAATGGTGGAATTAGAAAGCCATATCATTGGACTTTTCTAGAATCTTCTAAGTATGATAATTCCATGGACGGCTACGGACAATCCCTCTATATTAAGGCCTTGTTTGGCCAGGCCCATTAATAGCAAGTAATACTTAGGGGTGTATACGGTTCGGTTTCGGTTTAATTTGGTAAGCTATTTTAGTAACCATCAGTTTTCGGTTCGATTAACCTCGGTTTTCAGTTTTTCCATATTAACGTTAGTTTTTGAAATTTTGTATTTTATTTTGACAAAATAACTTTATTTGATGACTTTTAAACAATAAGAGTTAAAGTTTTAAAGTGTTTTTCATAAATATTTATTAAAAACTTAATTTTTAAGTGAATAATAATAATTAAAAATGCATTTATAATATTTTAAGTATAAAATACATATTTTTACATTAGAAAAATAATTATAAATTAAATAAAATATCAAATTCGGTTCGATTCGGTTAATCACGATTTACAAACTTATGAACTATAAACCGCTCAAACACCTCGATTCGAATCGATTTTTGATTTTTGCGGTTAACCATGCTCAGCCCTAGTAATACTGGCATCTCCGAATGCATGAAATCCACCGGTCTTGGAATTAATTGCATTTATGTGATTACCAAATTTCCTCCAACCCCTCAAAATGAATGGATTTATTAATTACACTCGAACAAAAGTTGGAGAAAAGATAATATGAAACAATTATTATTTTAATTTAAATGTTATATCTGAAAAAATATTTGGCAAAATGATAAAAGATGCCCCAACGTTTGTATGTTTTGTCATTTTGTCTCTTATTATTTTTTCTGATCTAAATATACCCCTAACGTTTTAATTTGGTCTAAATATGTCCCAACGTTTCAATCTGGTCCAAATATGCTATTGTTGGATGGAAACTGCCAGTCAACTGACGGTAAACGGCTGATGTTGATTGGACTTGTCACGTGTTAAGATCTGCTGACGTGATATCATTATATTTTTCATGTATCGTCATCAGATTCGACCACATGTTAGCATGATAGTCGATCACATGTCACCATAAAAGAAGGGTATAATAATTTTTTTTAAATCTGACGTGGCATATGCCACGTCAGCAGATCTTAAAATGTGGCAAGTCCAGTTATGATCAACCGTTGATTGTGACAGTTTCCATCCAACGGGGACATATTTAGACCAAATAGAAACGTTTGGGGCATATTTGGACAAAAAAAGAATAGGGGCCTAAATAATAAAACATGCAAATGTTGGGGGCATATTTTGTCATTTTGCCAAAATATTTTATACGTTAGCGGTAGGAAAAATATTTTACAAACAAGTTAACTTTAATGTTTAAGGATTAGAGTTTAAGAATTTATATTTAGATTTTAAAATTTAAGTGATATAATTTAGTATTTACGGTTAGAAATTTAAATTTTAGCTTTTTAAGAGAAGTTGGACATGTTTATGGAAAACATAGTTATATTATATAGGAAAATATTTGACATAATGTCAAAACTATCCCCCAACGTTTCACTTGTTAGTCATTTTAGTCATTTTTTTTGTGCAAACAACCAACTAACGTTTCATTTTTCGTTCAAATGTTACTCTTGTTGAATGAAAACTGTTAGTCAACTAACAGTCAACGTCTGAGGCTGACGTGGCATATCTGCAGGGCATAGGGAGATGGTCTGGCACTGCCACGTAGCACTTTGCTGATGTGGCGATTGGTTAAAAATATATAAAATATCTTCTTTAAAAATAATTAATTAATTTTTTAATTTTTAAAAAATGTCATGTGGCAGTGCCACGTCATCTCCCCATGCCCTGCAGACATGTCACGTTAGCCTCAAGCATTGACCATTAGTTGACTAACGATTTTCGTTCAACAAGGGCGAAATTTAAACGAAAAAAGAAACGTTAGGTGATTATTTGCACAAAAAAGATAAAGTTAAAATGACTAAAATGTGAAACGTTTGGGGTTATTTTTGACCTTTTGCCAAAAATACTTTGATAGACAAATTTGTGTAAACTTTAGTTTACATGGCCTTTTAATTATATGGTTTTAGGTTAGGGTTTAGTGTGTATGTTGTATAATTTAAGGCCTATGGTTAGAGTTTAGGGTTTTGAGGTTTAGGTTTAGGTTTAGGGTGCTATAGTTTAGGATTTAGATTTTAAATTTTATAGGAACTTGTGTATCAAAATATAACCCTATTATATAATACTCAATTAATTTTACACTAATTTATAATCATTAGACGAGTGAAATTGATGGATAAATTAAACACTCTTCTCTCTTTTTTTCCTTTAAAAATCACATCATTTTCAACTTTTAATATTATTTTAATCTCACTTATCCACAACGTAAAACTATAAGTTTTACAAGTTTTATATTGGATAAGTGAAATGAATTACTAATATTAACTCATTACTCATTTCTTCAAATGATAATATACACATATATTACTGTTAATTCCAGTCATTTATTTCATCCATCAACGATTAAAAAATGTGTAAAACTTAAATACGCGACGAGTTATTGTAAGTGGCAGAGTGGCCTTGCTGCCACGATCCATTGAGATTCAGCCATATGTCGTTTCGATTCGTAAGAAAAAAAAAACGTGTAAAACTTTAAAACTTTTACACTATAAACAAATATTATCATTTATATATAAAATAGAATATACTTAACACAAACCAATTGAGAGTGGTTGAGCATATGTTCTATACTTGTATTTTGTTTTTGGAACATTCCAAATATAAACTCAAAGCATTCATACATTATTCAAGTTGTTCATACTTCAATTCATATCATACAAGGCAAAGGTGAATTTGGCTTGGTCAATTCATACACCAAAAAGTCAAAGAAATAAGCGCCCATATTATTCAGAAAATATTAAAAAAAAAAAAACCCGAAAGCTTTTAAAAGCAAAATCAAAGGAAAAATAGATGCATTACATTTTCAACCCTAGTGCTTGCCTGAAGACTTTGTTGAGAAAAGCTCGCGCCCTCTTTGTACAACTCCGCCTCCGTATCATTTCCGCCGCCGCACTACCTTTTTCGATGGCCACGGAGACTCCTCTAAGGACCAAGGTTTGCATCATTGGAAGCGGCCCTTCCGCCCACACGGCCGCCATCTACGCTGCCCGTGCTGAGCTCAAGCCTATTCTTTTCGAGGGCTGGATGGCTAACGATATTGCCCCCGGCGGCCAGCTTACAACCACAACTGATGTTGAGAACTTCCCCGGATTCCCGGACGGGATCATGGGGTCGGATCTTATGGACCGGTGCCGCAACCAGTCGCTCCGGTTCGGGACTACAATCTTCACTGAGACCGTCAACAAAGTTGACTTCTCTTCGTCTCCGTTCAAGATATTCGCCGATTCAAAAACCGTCCTGGCTGACTCTGTCATCGTGGCCACCGGTGCCGTGGCGAAGCGACTCAGTTTCCCGGGTTCAGGTGATGGGCAAGGGGGGTTTTGGAACAGAGGAATCTCAGCGTGCGCGGTGTGTGATGGGGCGGCGCCAATCTTCAGGAACAAGCCCTTGGCCGTGATCGGCGGAGGTGACTCCGCCATGGAGGAATCCACCTTCCTCACCAAGTACGGTTCCAAGGTTTATATCATTCACCGGAGGGACTCGTTTAGGGCATCCAAGATTATGCAAAGCAGAGTTGTTTCGAACCCTAAGATAGAGGTGATCTGGAATTCGGCGGTCGTGGAAGCGTACGGGGATAGGGTCTTGGGTGGTCTCAAAGTGAAGAATTTACTCACCGGAGAGGTTTCCGATTTGCAAGTCTCCGGTTTGTTCTTTGCCATCGGGCATGAACCAGCCACTAAGTTCTTGGACGGCCAGCTGCAGCTTGACTCAGATGGCTATGTTCTCACTAAGCCGGGCACAACCCAGACTAGCGTGCCCGGCGTTTTCGCCGCCGGAGATGTGCAGGATAAGAAGTATAGGCAGGCTGTTACTGCTGCTGGCACTGGTTTGTCAATTTCTTCATTTGATTCTCATCAAGCTGCCTTATTTGCATTACCCTGCTAGATTAGAAAAACCTACCATGAAAATGAAACTGCAAGTACTTGTGTTTCGAATCATATCGAAAGAAACTTAGGCCATTCTATATCGGTTCGGTTGATTTCACAATCAATTCGAGCATCAGGATTCGAATCTTATCAATACAATAGTAGAAACAATGCAGGGTCCATCTGCATTTGCTCTGTATGTGTATACTTTGGTGTTGTGGTTGAGTTGAACTAACTTTGTTTTGCAACAATGCAGGGTGCATGGCAGCCTTGGAAGCCGAACATTATTTGCAAGAAATTGGATCGAGCGAATGATCATTTGGGAATTTAATTCGTAAGCTGTTTGATTCGAACCAAGTTATTCATCTTATTCTGGATCAGTATTAGAATTTCCATTGTTATCGGTATTGATATCGGATCGTAATGGAAGTTGATTAGCATTATCATTTCTGTTGTTAGTAACGAACGCAATTCCTACAGCGGATTGCCTTCTGATTGCATGTTTATTTCTTCATTTGCGTTGTAGCAAAGCTTGTTGAGATTGGATATGCAAAATTGTGGATTGAAAACTAGCTAAGTTAGGGAAAGTGGTTGATCGAGTTTGGAGTCGAGTTTCGGGACACGAGTTCTGCGACATGCTCGTGTTTTGTAGTGCTTAAGATTTGCTTGCTGTTGCTGGATTACATCTCTAGATGTGGCTATGGTAGATATATAAATGAACCATGAGTTACTACTTACATTTAAGTTCAAAACATTCATATTTCAAGTTGAGTAAGATCCAAGAAGCTAAGAGGAATTGGATACAAGTGAATCATGAGTTACTTGATTAAAATTTGATTCCAGATAATAGTACGAGACGATACGAATACATGTCATGTTCTTTCAAGTAATGTTATAAGTCGAGTCTTGTGAATGAAAAAAAATGCTGATCACAAATTTTAGAATTGACCCTATATTTAAAAGCGATATCGAACCTTTAATCATTAGTTAAGATATAAGAGGCCTTTAAAGTCTCACTTTGTAGTTAAATGACATTTTTTTTAGTTATAAACAAATCAATTTATCGAGGTCAAACAATGACAATAACTACAAGGGTCTATAACATAGAAATAGAAAAATAAAATAAGGGAGTTTGAATCAAAGAGAGTAGATTTATTAATGGAAATATTACAATACATTTGTAATAAAAAATTATATTTTATTTATTATAGGTTAGTTAGCCTATTAGTCTAATGAAATAAAGATCAAAGATTTAAGTAATAATATTATGGACAGTAAATTATTTTACAAGTCATTCTATAATAATTTTATTTTATAATAATTTTATGTAATATTTGATCCAAGTTCATAGATCAATAAATCAAATATGGATAATTTCTAAAAGAAATTATATAGTATTTGATTCAAAATCATTGTTTCACTCCAAGTCCCCGTGTCCATCCATATAGGAGTAAGCAAAACTCGACTCGAAAAAATATAAATTTTTGATTTGACTCGAGACGAAAAAATTCGACTCGTCTTGACTCTACTCGAAATTTCATAAACTTGATTCAACTTGAAAGTTTTTCAAATAAAGTTTGAGTTGTAAAATAGAAATTCAAATAACTCAATTTTTTTAGTAATTATAGAATTGATTTTTAAGTTTGAGTTGAGTCACTCAATGTTTACTGATATAATATATATACCAATATAAAAAATATGAAGAAATATATGCCACATATGAAAAAAATATAAATAAATATGTATGTGTGTCTTATATGATTAGAGAAAGTTGTTTAAATTTGTAAAAAAATGTATTATCACATGATAAATAATACAATTAAATTTGTATAGGAACTCAAAAACTCAAATCAAAAAAATTTCAAATAAAGTTTGAGTTATAAAATATAACGCGTCAACTCGAATAATTTAAATTTTTTTGACTTGACTCGACTCGACTCAATCGTACGCTGATCTATGCATCTCATTGGAAGGCTCCTGCTAGAGGAATGATTAAGCTCAATCAGTATTGGATTGTAATGTCGAACAGTCACTATTTAAAAGGATAGGAAATTAAAAAGATAAAGAAAATAGTTTAACAAAGCTTCTTCTTCAGCCTATGCCTATCGATATAAATTAAAGTTAAAATAAATAAAAACAGGTGAAATTACGGTTAGATCGTCCTAGTATATATACTGGTTTAAATTAGTTACTATATTATTAAATAGAACAATTTAATCCTTCTATTAGACAGCTAGTAAAAAGAATTAAATAATATCTATTATTTTTTTTACAAGGTTAACATTTGCTATTTAGAAAAACCTTAAACCCCAAAAAAACATAAATTAATGTAAATTTTTAAACAATAAATGTTAAATCTGTTTTTGTTTAAAAAAACTATTATTTAATTCTCTTTATTAGTATAAGGCCTAAATTGATTTATTTAATCATAGGGGGACGAATTTGATCAAGTTTATATAATAGAGGACTACATTGATACAATTAATAATTGAGTGAGTAAATTGGTAAAGAATTTAACAAAGCTTCCCCTTCACGCTATAACCAGTTTGGTTCGTTGTATAAAAAGGACAAAAAGAAACAAAGAAGGCTTTAGTTCTCAGCAAGTTAGAATCAAAAATTCCAAATCATTTTTTTTCAAAATCGTAGATGGACCAAGACGATCGTTTTGGTTGGTTAATCGATGAATGCCAGGTGTCAGACTCTGAGGCGTTACAACACTGCTCGTATTTTGGAGTGTCAGATTCTGATGATTCCAACTCCGGCGACGGCGATCGGAATCCGGATGGTATCCCTGTCGAATCGGCCGGCGTCTCAATGTTGTCTCATCCTGATTTACCAGAAGACGAACTGCCAAATCACCGATCCAACGTTCCCGAAGACCAGGAGATCTACCACACTCCCCCTGAGTTCAGGTGGACTCCTACCTCCTCCGATTACTACAGCGATGACCGAATGGTCGGGAATGGTCTTGATCGTGACGGAGGAACTGTGCCCATTGAGGCGGAGAGCGGGAGTGTCGTTGATTTGTGGAGAGATACGGACTTAGGGTTTACGGAATTGGAATCGGAAGAAAATAGGGTTTCGAGAAGAGAATCTCCGCCGACTGAAGCTCTGGAATTGAGTGATACTGAGGCATTATTGGGATCATTGAGGAATGCTACTCCGTCTCCCGGAGGTACTCCAGAAGTAACGCTCGAAATTGACAATGGTGAAGGAAACTCCGAGGGAAATAAGAAGATTGTAGGGGATATTGATCAGGTTCCATGCATCAGTGAGAATGGTTCGAATTCGAGGGCAATGGAGGTGAAAACTAAGGGGAAACGGCCATTGCCTTCATGGGCAAATCCGAGGGTGGAGGATGATCATCAGAGTGCTGATGAGGAACTGGTGGTTAATGGGAGAGTTGGAGACGATGAGAGAGTCGGCGAGGAAGCAGAGGTTAATGAAGGAGCTATTGGGAATGCAAGGGGTGACGAGAGAGTTGATGAAGACGGAGGACCGGAGGCGTTGCCTTCACTGGTTAATGGTTCGAATTCGAGGGCAATGGAGGTGAAAACTAAGGGAAAACGGCCATTGCCTTCATGGGAAAATCCAAGGGTGGAGAATGATCATCAGAGTGCTGATGAGGAACTGGTGGTTAATGGGAGAGTTGGAGACAATGAGAGAGTCGGCGAGGAAGCAGAGGTTAATGAAAGAGCTATTGGGAATGCAAGGGGTGACGAGAGAGTTGACGAAGACGTCGGACCGGAGGTGTTGCCTTCACTGGTTAATGGAAGGGAACCGGTCCATTCTAGTACCAGTACAAATTGTGTGAGGGAGAATATACGGCGACGAACTGTTCTGGATGTGTTGCTGCATCTGGAAAAGGATACCGAGGAAGATACGAGCCTATACGGTCTGAGTCTTTTGGAGGTTGCACAGCAAAAATGGGGTAAATTTGTATGAATGTGTTTATGCAGGTAAATTGGAATATGTGAGACAATAGGATATATATACATTTTAGTTCGAATTCATGCTTTATATTGGAAGGTTTACCTGTATATAAATGCAAAATTTGAAATGTAGAAGGCTAGAAGCATGGAAATACATTTGGCTTCTTACATTGATCTTGCATTATACATATACATACACATATATTGCTTGTGTAGCTTTAGGCTTTGCTTTGTAGGAAGAAAGAAATTAGAAGAATGGAAAATTGGAGGGGTAGAAAAGTGGATGGACGGAAAACATATTTCCGGTGTTCGATAAAGTTCGGGTATAATAGTATTTGTACAAGGAATGGACATGGATGGTGTTGGTGCCTTTTCTGCTCCAACCAGTGCACTGAAATCTGGAGATTGTGCTGTTGTAATCTTTTAGTGACATTGTTAAAGGAGCCGAGCATGGTAGGCGTATTCACTTTCATGGTGTGCCTGAGCATTGGTTCAAAAGCTGATACTTAACAATCTGTTCGTCGGAGGCAGTAGAAAGCTCGTTATCACGGATAACGTCCTGCTTTAGTCGACTTTTTCATGTTGGCTTCACTTATGTGCCTATTTATCTCATTTTGTTGCTGCATGAAGTGAGCCAAAAAGCCGGGGGCTCTGCACAGCCTTTGCCAAGAATGTCATCATCTGCTGCGGCCGCTGCTCCATCCGTGAAGTCGTTGCTTGCACCATGGTCTGCAGCTGGTTATGTGTAGATTGTTGCTGCTGCCTCAACCTAAAAAGTTCCTGCATGAGCACATTCTTGTCCCTTTTGAGCCTTTCAACCTCCTCGTCGTGCCCCGATTTCCTAACCTCAACACAGGCATCGACGGATGATCATGACCACGGGCAGGCTTTCGCCGGCTAATCTTTAGAAGCAGGTGTTTCTGATCTCTTAAAAATCCCTCATTTGCAAATTCCCAACGGTCCGGTTCAATCTGCCGAAAACCCCATCAAAACAGAAAGAACAGACAATTACTTTGTCGGGTGTTGCTGGTTTGCTATCTTGGTTAAGGCCAAATTATGTAATTAGTCTTTATGCACAAGTTATGAATTTAATATTTATACTTTAATTTAATAATTATTAGTAATTTTTATACTTTCCTAAGTTTTTGAAATTTCAATCTTGAATTAAAAACTACAATGGTCATTAAATCTGTTAAATTAAATTATTCGATTCATGTAACACGTTGAATCGTAGATTTAACTTATATTATCTAATTTGGTCAATTTTAAAGTATAAAGACTAAAAATTTGACTTATTTTTAGACATTTCCTAAATTACCCATAAACTCCTTTAAAACTCAACTAACCAAATTAGAGGACATTTTAAACTTATATATAATCAAATTCACCATCTTTAAATTACTGTATTAATAAGGGTTATATTTTGATACGCAAGTTGTATAAAAAAATTATAATCTTTTATATTTAAGCAATAAAATTTAAAGTATAAATCATTAAACCCTAATTGCTAAACTCTAAATTATAATCATAAACCTTAAATTTTACACCCTACACACTAACCCTTAAACTCTAAACACTTAAATTGAAAGGCTTGTTTGCACAAGCTTGTGTATCAAAGTATTTTTCGTATTAATAATATCAATCAAACTGCTCTATAATTTACCAACAACAAGTTGGTCTAGCAGGATGATACATTAGTCCTTTATGCAATGTTAAAGGTTTAAATTATAGAATTGTAGATGAAAAAAATTGGATTAGGAGAATCGTTCTTATATCGAATCTTTACAAAATTCGATTCAAATTAGTCGGCTAATAAATTAAATAACGATGGTTTAAAAAAAAAAGACCACCCCATAAGTCCATAATATTTTAAGGAAGTCATTGAATTGAAACTGACCCATGGCAAAATACGTTAGACTGACAGAATAAAAGCCCATGATGTAAATTCCAAACACCAATGAATAAATATTTATTCGAATATATATATATATATATATAAGTATTTATACACAAATTTACAAATTTCGTACGTAAAATAAAAAAATTTAAAAACAATCATACATTTTCAACTAAATTAATAATAAAGTAATGAATGCGACATAATAATAATAATAATAATAATAATATTGTAATAAAAAATGAAATTAATAATAAGTAATGAGTGGGACATAATATTTGTAATAAAAAAAATGGACGAACCAGGTTTGAAGTTGGGGGTGAGTGAAAGGAGTCATGATTGTGATGGTGGTTTTGGTTGGGTCTGTCCCCAAATGGGTAATAAATTCAACCCCCTCAATCATTAAACCTTACCCAAAACTATAACATAATTTTAATTTAACACCATCCCATCATTGGAACATCAAGTCTTTTAATTCATATTTTTCATTTTTTTCATATAACCTTCTTCCTTTAGGTTGGTATAAATATCTGTTAATTGATTGAATGATTAATTATGTCCATATAATTTTATTTTGTGTTAGTTTGAATCTGGCATTTGTTTTTGAAATGTAAAACCTTATTAGTTACTGGATAAATATTCTATACACAGGCGGTAGAAACTGAAAGTTTTCACAAGCGCCTTAGTTTTAGGGTATATGGAGTTAGTTTAGGGTATAGGATTTAAGGGTTTAGGTGTAGGGGTTTAGAATTTAAGGATAATTGTTTCAATTTAAGGTTTATGGTTATAATTTAGGGTTTATAAGTTAAAACCTAAATCATCACCATATTACCCTAAAACTAAACCCCTAACCTATAAACCCTGAATTATAGCCCTAACCCTTAAATTGAAACAACTATTCTTAAATTTTAAACACATACACCTAAATCCTTAAACCTTATACCCTAAAACTAAGGCGCTTGTGGAAACTTTCAGTTTCTACCGCCTGTGTATAGGATATTAATCCTTACTTAATAAACCATAAACCCTTCTATAAAAATTTAAAACCTAAATCCCAAACTCTAGCACCCCAAACTATAACCATAAACCTTAAAATCTACACTCTGCACACTAAACCTCAAAACCCTAAACTCAAACATAAAACCTAAAACCATAAACCTTAAAATTAAAAAATTTGTATAAACTAAAATTTACACAAACGTATGTATCAAAGTATTTTCCTTCTCTTATGGTACATAAAAGTGTTAATGCTTTGATTTTAGTAACGTTTTGTTCCGAGAATATTCATTGTTCGATAATTATATGGAGCCTAATTATATTTAGGAGTGAGTAAAACTCGGCTCAACTATAAAATTTTGAATTTTTCGTCTCGATACAAAAAAACTCCTATCGTAATTTCATAAACTTGACTCGAAATAAATTTCAAATCAAGTTTGAGGTGTAAAATAAAAAATTGAATAATTCGAATATTTTAGTTATTAATAGATAAATTTTCAAGTTTGAGTCAAGTCCCTCAATTATGTTACATCTACCACATATGAAGAAATATATGTGTATTGTGTAAATGAAAAATTGAAATCACTTTGTACTATAAACATTATAGATAATTACAATTAAATTTATACAGAAACTCGAAAACTCGACTCGAATATCACAAACTCGACTAAAATTGAATCGAAAAAATTTCAGACAATGTTCGAATCGTAAATTAACTCAATTTTTTTTAACTCGACTCGATCTAACGTTCTCTAACAATATCTAAAATAGGATGAAATCATACTTTTAAAGCAAAATAAAATTTTAAATATATTTTTTCCCCTAACTATAATGATGGAAAGAGGTTAAAATGAATGTTTGGTCCGTGTAAAACACGTGCTGTAAGAGAGTTTGACTATCCACTATCACACACTGTCATCATTGTCAGGAGTTTTTAAGTCCACTGCAGGAATCAATTACAATTATAGTAGTTTAATCTCAGTTTAACTTAGAATTAACCATGGTTTAATCCACTTAACCCCAAAAGTTACTGTCTTTATTGGGTTTCACTGTTTCTCATTCCACTCGCCATCATCACTAAAAGGAATCAAAATGCTTTTAATTCCTACAAAGACACCCCCCATTTGTTTGTTTTATTGCTTCACTGTTCATACAAACAAAAGCCCCCAACAAATGACAATTTGCATCAACTAAAAAGCAAACACAAACCTCCATTATTTGAGCCACTTCCTGCTTTAGAAAGCAGCACCAGCAGCAGCAAGCAAAAGGAGAATCTTTTGTTCTTTCTCTTAAGCTTCCAAAGGTAAAATTTTCATCTTCTTAGCTGCAAAAATGGGGTTTTTTTCTTACCCTTTGTTTCATTTTTTTATCATTTTTTTATGTTTTTGTGTTAATTGATAATCTGGGGTTGAGTTTCATTAGAATGTGTGATTTTTAGCTTTGGGGTATCTGGTTTTCTTGGTTCTTTTTGGGGTTCAGGTCAAACCAGTGTCGGTTGCCACTAGTGAGATTCCCCTTTTTTTCTTCTTTATAAGTGCCTGGACTTGTTTGGTCCGTTCATGTTTGAAGAATCATATGTCAATTCTGAAAGTATTTTCAATGGAATTTATCTTATGCTGATGTTTTGTTGAAGATTTCATTGCTTGTTAGTTTGTTGGATCGAAGTATATACGAGTCGAATTCGTGTTTTTCGATCGTTATTCGGGTTCTGATTGCATTTGTTACTGTGTTTTTCTTTGAAGACTTGATCAATTCTGTGTTCTGCAATTACCAGAGGCAACAAAGGGTCCTTGTTTGTTGGTTGGTTGGTTGGTTTGTTTGTTTTCTGTCCTGTCATGGTGTCGAGGTCTTATTCGAATCTATTGGACCTTGCCTCCGGTGGTTCCCCGAGTTTCAGTGGAGAAAGAAAGAGGTTTCCTCGAGTGGCTACCGTCCCCGGACTTTTGTCTGAGGTAGATGATGAGAGTTGCAATAGTGTCGGCTCTGATGCTCCTTCTACTGTGTCTCAAGAACGGATGATTATAGTGGGAAACCAGCTTCCGCTTCGAGCACATCGAAACGAAGACGGTGAGTGGTGCTTTAGCTGGGATGAAGATTCACTTCTTTTGCAGCTCAAAGATGGGATTGGAGAAGATGTAGAGGTAATCTATGTAGGTTGTCTTAAAGAGGAGATTGCTCCAAACCAACAAGATGATGTGGCTCAAACGTTGCTCGAAACATTCAAATGTGTCCCTGCATTCATCCCTCCCGAGCTTTTTACCAAGTACTACCATGGATTCTGTAAACAACATCTGTGGCCTTTATTTCACTACATGCTCCCTCTATCACCGGATCTTGGGGGTCGGTTCAATCGCTCCCTTTGGCAAGCTTATGTTTCGGTGAACAAGATTTTCGCCGACAAAGTGATGGAAGTGATAAGCCCTGATGATGATTATGTGTGGGTTCATGACTATCATTTGATGGTTTTGCCAACATTTTTAAGGAAGAGGTTTAATAGGGTGAAGCTCGGATTCTTCCTCCATAGTCCTTTCCCGTCATCCGAAATATATAGGACACTTCCTGTAAGAGATGAAATTCTAAGAGCACTACTCAATTCCGACCTCATCGGGTTTCATACTTTTGATTATGCCAAGCACTTCCTCTCTTGCTGTGGCAGAATGCTCGGTCTTTCCTATCAATCAAAGCGTGGCTACATAGGGCTTGAATATTATGGTCGCACGGTGAGCATTAAAATCCTTCCAGTTGGGATTCATATAGGACAGCTCCAATCTGTGCTGAATCTTCCCGAGACTGAAGCTAAGGTGGCCGAGTTGCTCTATAAATTTAGGGGCCGAACTGTTATGCTCGGGGTTGATGACATGGACATTTTCAAGGGAATCAGTCTGAAACTTTTGGCAATGGAGCAATTGCTCATGCAACATCCTGAGAATATAGGTGAAGTTGTGTTGGTTCAAATTGCAAATCCTGCGAGAGGCCGAGGAAGAGATGTACAGGAGGTCCTATCTGAAACTTATGCCACAGTGAAGAGGATTAATAATAGGTTTGGAAGACCGGGATATGATCCGGTGGTTTTGATCGATAACCCTCTCCAATTTTTCGAGCGAATTGCTTATTATGTTATTGCTGAGTGTTGTCTGGTTACAGCTGTGAGGGATGGTATGAATCTTATTCCATATGAGTACATTATATGCAGACAAGGAAATGAAAAGCTAGATGAGACCCTCGGGCTCGATCCATCGGCACAAAAAAAGAGCATGCTGGTTGTTTCGGAATTTATTGGATGCTCACCATCTCTTAGTGGGGCAATTCGAGTGAATCCGTGGAACATCGATGCTGTGGCTGAAGCTATGGATTCTGCACTGATTGTCTCCGAGGCAGAAAAGCAACTGCGGCACGAGAAGCACTATAGATATGTGAGTACCCACGATGTGGCGTATTGGGCACGCAGCTTTTTGCAGGATCTTGAGAGGGCTTGTGGGGATCATCTGAGGAGGAGGTGCTGGGGAATCGGTTTTGGCTTAGGATTCCGAGTAGTAGCTTTGGATCCGAATTTTAGGAAGCTTTCGGTCGAGCATATTGTTTCGGCTTACAAGAGAACCAAGAACCGCGCGATTCTTTTGGATTATGACGGCACCTTGATGCCGACTGGTTCACTAAATACTACTCCCAACATGGAGGCTGTTGGAATCTTGAACAATCTGTGCAGAGACCCCAAGAATGTTGTTTTCCTTGTCAGTGGAAAAGATAGAAGGACTCTAACCGAGTGGTTTTCCTGTTGCGAGAAGCTCGGACTTGCAGCCGAGCACGGTTATTTTATCAGGTCTGCTTCGTTTCCTTTTCTCGATCTTGTTTGTTGTTAACTTACCCTATTCCTTATTACCATCATTTTCCCCCAGGCCAAACCATGATTCAGGTTGGGAAACATGTGTCTCTCTTCCGGACTTCGATTGGAAGCAGATTGCCGAGCCGGTGATGAAATTATACACTGAAACAACAGATGGTTCTACCATTGAGACTAAAGAGAGTGCTCTCGTGTGGAATTACCTGCATGCAGATCCTGATTTCGGATTTTGCCAGGCTAAGGAGCTTTTAGATCACCTCGAAAGTGTTCTTGCGAACGAGCCGGTTTCGGTTAAGAGTGGCCAGCATGTTGTAGAAGTTAAACCTCAGGTTAGTAGTAGTACCACTTCATATTGCATGAATTTACATAACGGAGTAATTGCTTCATGCTGCTAATTTTGCAGGGTGTGAACAAGGGCCTTGTCGCCGAACACCTTCTCACGTCAATGCGAGAAAAAGGAAAGCTTCCCGATTTTGTTCTTTGCATCGGGGATGACCGGTCAGACGAGGACATGTTCGAGGTGATCATGCGTGCAAAGACCGGTCCCCGTCTCTCTCCAGTTGCCGAAGTGTTTGCCTGCACTGTCGGGCAGAAACCTAGCAAGGCGAAATACTACGTTGAAGACCGGAGTGAGATTTTGAGAATGTTGCAGGCTCTAGCCAATGCTTCTGAACATGCTGCAAAAACAACTCCCACCCCGGCTTCTCGCGGTGTGGTTATCGACAGAGTGTGATCGGCTTCAGTCTCCTACATGTTTGTTTTTCATATCATTAAGTGTACATTGAATTTCTCAATTAGTAGAGTTTTCTGGGAAAAGAACATTAAAAGTATTGAGCTTCTGGTCTTTGCTTACATCTAGTGTCGAATAAATGGAGAGTTTTGCTATTGCCTGTTGCATAACTCATGTTGATTTATTCTTGAATTTGTTAAACCAAACATCAAACTTTTTAATAATTTCTTAAAAAATCTGTAAATGTCGCATGATAGAATTGTAGTGTCACGTGACAGTAATATCTCAAGAAAAAACCGACAAAAATTAGTGGTAAAAATTGGTCAAAGAGCTTAATTAATTAAATTTATTGGTATAAAAGCTTAATTGATTAAAAAATTCAACAGTTTGATAGATTCAAAGTTCAAACACCCTTGAGCCTTCATATTTTTTAATGCCACCAGAATTTGCAAGTAAAAACCATCCAGTTAATCACATTTTTTAAAGGTAAAATGATAAAAGATGACCCCAACGTACGTTTACATGTTTTGTCATTTGGCCTCCTATTCTTTTTTTGGTCCAAATATACCCCCAACGTTTGCTTGTTTTGTCATTTGGCCCCCTATTCTTTCTTTTGGTCTAAATATGCTCCCAACGTTTCATTCATAGTCCAAATATGCCCCTATTCTTTCTTTTAGTCTAAATATGCCCCCCAACGTTTCATTCATAGTCCAAATATGCCCCTACTCTTTCTTTTGGTCCAAATATGCCCCCAACATTTCATTCATAGTTCGAATATGACCATGTTAGATGTAAACTGTCAATTAACTAACGGTCAACAGCTTATAAAAATTTTTTAACGTGGCATCAACAGATCTTAATACGTGGCAAGTCCAGTCAGCATCAGCTGTTGAACGTCAGTTGACTGACAGTTTCCATCTAACGGGGCATATTTCGACCAAATTGAAACGTTGGGGGCATATTTGGACCAAAAAAAAAATAGAGGACAAATGACAAAACATACAAACGTTGGGGGCATCTTTTGTCATTTTGCCTTTTTTAAATTAAAACTTTCAACTCGAATATCAATAGTTTCAGTAGAAAAGAGGGGGATGTTATTGGTGATCCGAGTTCGAACAACATTATCTCCGGGACTAAAACAGAACAGATACTGCCAAGGGACCAAGAATGCTAATAAAAACGACAAGAGTCCCAGATTCGATTTCTAGACAATCTTTTTCCAGTTTAAACACAGATACACACAACTTCATTCAAACAATGCTCTATTTCAAAGTCCAGAAGCATGGATTTGCTAGCAGAAAATTTTAGGGATAATAACCAAAGGACACACCAAAGTCTCCTATACTGAACTTCATCTTTCATGCCAGACAACATTTTCTAACTAGTTCATTCGGTTCACGCAGCAGCGTTTCGAAGTTCGCCGGCAATGCATTCAAACTTTTCTAGCATCAACGTGAGACTAAAATTCCGAAAGAAAAACATACCCGGGCAGCTTCTTTGCAGATAGTAACGCACGGGGCTGTTATTATCACTTATGATTAGGTAATCTATAAATGTAAATGCACATGCATGAGGTAGTAAAACCATTAACAAAAATGTAAAACAAGCAAAATACAATTGGAATGGACTGAAGATGAAAACATCACAGTTGTCGCATCCGACAGCCATAAAGGCACAGAAACAGGATTTCAGCACACAAGGAAACTGGAATGTACAAAACCGGAGCAGTTTATAAAAGGGTTTGTCGTTTACGAGCAGTGGCGTGGTGGATGCCACAAAGACGGGATGCAACAACAGGACAAACGGAAATACGGTTATGTAAAACCAGAATGGTTTTGCATAAGGTTTACGTGTCGACAAATTTCGCATTCCCAACATCCTTTTTGAGATATCAGTTCATACAACAAAGATAACCCTAATTCCATATTAGTAGCTGTCAAAATCAACAGAAGTTTAGCCCCCTAAAGTGAATCAAAATCTTTCCTCCTTTCTAATAGTTCTCATCTATCATTAACAGTTATCAGCAAGTTATTCAATAAGCGGAAATAAACACATCACGTATCCATTAATATGCCGAGTATCCACAAACCATAGCTGAGAATATGAAATATCTCCGGAAGCTAAGTTTCGGATTTGCCAAATTATTTTCAAAGAAGAAAACCCTAATGGAATCATAGCAATCAATTCTACAAACCTAAATGCAATCAAACAGTTAAGAAGCACATTATTTAAACAATGCAGATTAAAGAAAGAACATTTAAAATGGAATTATTATAGGTAAAAACAAGAAGATTTAAATGAAACTATATGGTAAACTAAACCCCACTGATTAAACTTTGCCAAAATGAAAATCTATAACAAGTAACAACTACTAAGGGAAATAAAAGGAAAACTTAAAAGCCTCAAAGTACAACTTAAAGTTCCCTAAAATGTCAAAGAGTTTCGAAAAGTACCTATCCCCAGAAGTCGGCGGACAGAATATACATGATTTAACACTGAGAATACCATGTAACTGTTGTCAAGAAAGCTACAACTAAACTCAAAGTACCCACCCTAGAGCTAATTCATCATTCGACGAACTGATGTCTAAACAAATGGAAATTGTGAACTCGGTTTCGCCTCCACAAGCTAGTACTAGGATCCCAACCCTCCGACAACGACCGAAGCTACACATTTTCATCGAGCACCCTAACAGTGTAGTCAAACTTGAATAGAGTTCTCCATCTCTTCCCCATCACTACAGCAAGAATTGGGCACAATTTTCCTTACTTCTTTCTCACAACTAAGGACCTGCATTCCATCGGTCGCGGCTACCAGCACATCCTGGCTATACTCCTCAACCAAATCCTTCTTCACCACCACTTCCCTTTCCTTCCTATAGACCATGTCACAAAAGAAATCAGTCAAAACTGTTTCATAGCCTGGCATTTTCGCATAACCCGGAAAATAGTTAATGTCGATGATAAGATAACGGTTTCCGAATCGAGTATCTCTTATCACATCAAAATTAAACAAGTTCAAATTCATCGCCTTTCTCAAACCCTTAGCAATATCAGTCATGAAACTCTGTGGCGGCAATTCAGTGTCCTCCAAATGCATCATCTTATAGTACTTATCATCACTTTTCTGATGAGTGGCCAAATTCGAAACTTGCGAAAACGATAGAGAGCCTTCTAAACTATTCAATTTCTCCTCGGAAACATCCGGTAAGGACTTCCTTTTAACACATTTCACATGTTCCCCAACCACATAAACCTTGAAAATAACACCTCCATGGTTAACAAATTCTTGCAGAACAATCGGGGGCTTAAGCTTGTTCAGCCCTTCGGGGTTAAATACCAGAGCCATTTTGTGTGATTTGGCGCTTCCATCCGCCACAAGGGGCTTGGCAATAACGGGGAACTTAAGCAATTCCCAAGCTTGGTTATCAAAAAGGGTTTCTTGATCGTAAATCACAATCTGTTTAGGGATCCCGAATGTTTCGCTCTGATTCTCGATCTTGAGCTCGGAAACCACCTGGAGCATCGAAATCCGGTTGTGGAGACGTTCGATTGCGACGGGAGAATCGAGAATCACGGCATTAGGGTTTCGAGAACGGAAATCCTCGAGCTGGCTCTTCCAATCCTCGCCGTACAACTTGTGGAGCACGCAATCGAACGGCCCTTGATCGACCAAAGGACGCCCCATGTCGATCTTAACCAGATCGATCCCACGCGATCTCGCCAGCTTCACCAGCGAATCTCGAATGAAACTGTTCTCTTTCTTGGGCAACAAGGCGTAACCAATCCCGAATCTTCCTCCCTCTCCCGCCATTGCTCTCTTTTCTCTCTGGGTTTCCTCTCAGTCGAATAAAAATCTCGCCTTTCCGCTTCTTTTTCTTTAGCCTCTGATAAACTCGATTCAGAAAACGAAACGCTCGTTTCTTCGCATTGCGGATTTTCGACGGACCCAAACAAAACGAAATTATGATTCATGAAAAGACTCAATTTTTTGGATTTTTTACTTATAATAATATTTTTTTTCTTCGGTTTTTTTTTTCTAAAGAGCTTTGGAAAAACAAAAAAAAAATGTTTTTTTTCGCGGGGGAACTGATTGGGGACAGCAAGGAATGGTATGATTTTACAAAAAAAATTTTGTTAAAAATAAAATATTTGACAAATTTTTATCACAACCAGATTATGTGAACCGGTTTATTTAGTTGAAGATTGATATGAATTTGAATACTATAATTTAAGAACTCAGTAAGAACAGCAAGGATTTTCGTGAAAAAGTGGATGATATTTATTCTAAGTAATATTAGTTTAAATTTAATTATAAAATATTAATAATGTTATAGTACTAATTATTCTAATTTAAACGGTTTTTTATAACTATATATATATGTATATATATATTTCATATGTGATGTATATCATGCATAATTGAGACACTCAACTCGAACTCACAAATTGATCCACTTATTACTAAATTTTTTGAGTTATTCAAATTTTCATTTTATAACTCAAACTTTAGTTGAAATTTTTTTGAGTCGAGTTGACATTAATGAAATTATAAATTTAATTTTTTCGTATCGAGTCGAGTTTTGTCCACTCCTAATTAAAAATAACTCAAACCAAAATGACTCATGCCGAAATATCTGACTCGAACCCAGTTTGAATGCCCAATTGCCACATATATATAGGGACATAACACGTTTACAATTTATACATTGTAAAAGTTTTTGAGTTTTACACGTTTTTAATATCGTTTGATAAGTGAAATTGACGTATGAAATTTATAATAGGATATGCAGAGATTATCTCTTGGAAAAAGTAATAAGTTAATCTTATCCATCTATTTCTCTCATCTAATTATCTAAAAATGTGTAAAATTATAATTTTTTATGTTGTGTCAGTGGATTCTAACTCATTCCCCCTTCGACCACCTCCTAAACCCTTTTTCTCCCATCTTTTGAAAATTGTGTGTTAGTTTAAAATTTGATGCATGCATGCATTTAAAATACAAATTTTGTTATTAGTTGTTTGGTTAAAGAATTCAACATCCTAATTTAAGTATAAATTTTCACAGGGAGAAAAATAAGGAAAAAATATTTGACATCCTGTGAAGGTAAGTTTTAGTTTACATAAGTAAATTTATTTTAAGGTTAAGAGTTAGCTTAGAGATTTATGTTTTAGTGTTTTGAATTTATAGATTATAGTTAAAAATTATTATTTTAGAGTTGATAGTTTATGATTGGGATTTAAAGTTAAAGATTTAAGTTTTAAGTTTTTAAAGTGTAGATTTCAGTTTCACTATTTGTGCATTAAATATTAATACAAAACAAATTTAAAAGGCAATATTTTTATTTTGAAATATAATCTAATTTGATTTCGGATGTAATTAAAGTTAATATACAATCATTATCTCATTTAAAAAGAAAAGAATATGTAACACTTCAACATATTAAATTAGGATGAGTCTACCACGTGCGACGAACATTGATGAACACCACTAACGATGAACACCGATGAACACCATTAATTTTTTTTAAAAATTTAAAAATCTAAAGGACTAAAATTATAATTAAAATTATCTCTTAAAAAATAAAAATCAAATTTAATAGTTACTTTATAATATTTTTTAATAAGTTAAAATCCAATATACCCAATTCTCTTAAACCCTAACAAAATCAATTTCTTAGAAAAATAGAAATCAATTTAAAATTTTTAATAAATTAAAATTAAATATACCTAATTTTCCTAAACCTAAACCCTAACAAATTTAACCCCTCGTATTATTTGCCGCCGGCGCCTCAACCCTAACAAAATTCCCTGTTAAGCTGCACATGCGCTACTTTATCCCAAAAGAATTTGGTCTCGCATGTTGGAGAAAATACTCTCCCTCTATGCCCTAAGGAGGAATGAACTACCGAACTATTAGGGTTCATCAATTGGGTATATTTAATTTGTTAGGAAAATTAAATTGATTTAGGTTTATCAATTGGGTATATTTAATTTGTTAGGAACTACCGAACTATTAGGGTTCATCAATTGGGTTGAATTTGTTAGGGTTTAGGTTTAGTAAAATTGGGTATATTTAATTCTAATTTATTAAAAGATTATAAATTGATTTCTATTTTTTTAAGAAATTGATTTTGTTAGGGTTTAGGAGAATTGGATATATTTGATTCTTAACTTATTAAAAAATATTGTAAAGTAACTATTAAATTTGATTTTTATTTTTTAAGAGATAATTTTAATTATAATTTTAGTCTTTTAGATTTTTAAAATTTAAAAAAAAATTAATGGTGTTCATCGGCGTTCATCGTTAGTGGTGTTCATCAATGTTCGTCGCCCGTTGTAGAATTTTCCATTAAATTAACGGATTTTTATATATTGTATCAAGTATATGTTTATCAGTAAAATCAATTGACCACTTTATATGATATTTTTAATGATGTGACTTGTTAATTTTGTTCTTTAATTGCCAAGTGGCTGACTTTTGGCATACTTTTCTAGAGGTGATGACATTATTACACGATTTTTTATTTTTTATACGACATTTATTTAATGATTATTATTTCATAATTGACCATTTTTTATAAGCCCTTCAATTTTATAGTTTAAAAATTTTAATGTATGAGTTTAAAATTTAAAATTCATCAGAAACATTTATTCAATGGTAAATTATATAGTGGTCAACCAATTATCAAATATTTTATTTTGGTCATTAAAAAAAATTAAACACAAGAAATAACATTATTAATTATATAATAACTATTTTTTTTATAAAATATATTATTTACATCAAATGTTTTTTTACTCGCATAGTAAACTTGACATTAAGTAATTGAATATGAATACTAATAATTGTAGGAAAATACTTTGATACACAAGCCTTTCAATTTTAAGGTTTAATGTTTTAGGTTAGGGTTTAGGAGTTTTGTGTGTAAGGTATAAAAATTAAGGTTTATGGTTATAATTTAGAGGTTAAGTTTTCAGGTTTAAGTTTTAGGTTATAAAAAGATTGTGTAATTTTTTTTACACAGCTTGTGTATCAAAATATAACTCATAACTGTATTATAAATAAAATAAACACACAAACAATAACGTTATTAATTTTATAATAATTTAACAATAAAATGAATAACTTGTTTTTGTTTCGTTTACTAACTAAACTCGTACTCTTATTACTCTTATTTGTGTTCATTTATTTAATTTAACAAACGAACAATATAAACCAAACAACCTAATTTCATAAAACCACTCATAAGATAACATTATCTCACTTGTAACAACATTTTACCTTACCAAAAAAAAAAACGAAGGGTATGTTCATAAGATAAAACATCTAGAAAGAGCATAAAGCGTTTTCAATTAAATGTTAATATTTGATGTATTAATAACACATGAACTTTTATGTCGTCAATAAATCAAATAATATGTATCATTAAAAATGAAGTTAAATAAATTCAGATTTAAAAAATTTAAATAGTGTATCATCGTCTATACATTAGCAATGCATAAAATTATACATCATTACGTTAATATATCAAAAATAAATCCGTCAATAAAATCACAAAATCTTACTATATAAATAGATAGATATATTAATGTAAAACATATTAAAACCCAAAATCTTAATGTATATATTAATGTAAAAAAAATATCACATGTACATCATAATAGCTGAAAGATCAAAATTAATAAAGTTATCATTAATATATAATTACACAAACATTGTCTATTCCCTAAAATATAAAATTGAATTTTTTCCCCCCGGTCTCAACAAGGCCCATTCTCTCATTTTTCTTCATATTTAGTTTATGAAATACTGTCTAATTATAAAAATTAAGAAACCAATCTCTTAAATATATCAAAATTCGATCCTCGTATTTTACGAAATTTAAAAAACCAGTCCAATTGGATAAACATTGTTAAAGTATTGGAAATCAGTCATTATTTAAGGACCGGACTAATATTTTGTTGTTCGTAAGATACGAGGATCGAATTTTGATAAATTAAAATAGAGATTAAATTTTCAATTTCGTAAAATGCATTAAAAGGCCGGAACCATAGGAGGGGAAAATCCGAATTTGTCACCCATTTCGTCTTCGTCGTTATCGTCTTCGTCGGCTTCCCACATGAAGTGTGCGTAAGACCCCAGCACCATGCTGCAAATTGATGTCCCAAAAAAGGGTAAAAATAAAAATGAAAAACTAAGTTTGGGTTTGTTTGCAAAATATAAAGGTCTTAAGGTGTGAATTGTGAAATGTAAATAGATTTTTTTACCAGTCATCGGGTGAAGCAGTAATGGCTCGGTCGAAGTAAGACCTAGCTCGGCTCTTATCGCCGTGTCTTTCCCATATTAACTTTGCGTACAAAGATAATACCTCGCCGTCGCCGGGACTCACTAGGATCGCTCTCCCGTAATACTCTTCTGCTCTCTCCGTATCTTTTTCCACCTTCAAAATCAAAGCGAAAACAATACGAAAATAATCGGATTTAAATAATGTCGTAACTCGTAACGGCCACCAGGGACGGAGCTAGGATTTGAAGTTGGGGGGAGGGGCAAAACATAAATTTTAAAAGGTGGGAGGGGCAAATTCACAATTATCCCAATTTTTTTCAAAAAAATATAAAGACTCAAAGGGTAAAAAAAAATTTCCCCCTACCGGGGGGCCACAGCCCCTCCCATTGGAGCTGTGGCTCCGCCCCTGACGGCCACGTTGACACGGTATTTTTTGGTTATTTATTTTTTATTTTCTTCAACTGAATTGTTGACAATGAGAGAGAAACCGAGAAAGTTGAGGAAAATATAATTTTTGTATCGTAACAGCATGTGATTAAAATAAGAAAAACATAACGTTAGGTATAATTTTATCAAAAACAGTAATTAAATGACTAAATTAAAAATACAAGAATATATGGTGTACTAAACAAATAGTTTACCCTTAGATTTAATATTATTGATTTAAAATCTTTACCTCGTGTAAGAATCTGCCGTAGTTTCTAAGGAGAAGCGAATCAGCGGGATTCAATTTCAACATTTCTCTATAATAATCACCGATCTGGATCTTATGACCGTATGAACCATCGCCGTGGCTGCCGCCGGACTTCCCGCCATTCCCTACTCCGTCGCCCGAGGAACCGATCTCCTCCTTCGAGATCCCGAGTTCCGGCGAGAAACTCTTCCTATCACTTCCACTCCCAGTCACCAACTCTCGAAATTTCCTATCCACTTCACCGTCCGAAACGCATTCCTCCTCCGGTATCCCCGCCGAAAACCCCCGAGATCCAACGGGAACCCTATTCACCGATCTCGCGATATCGGAATCGGACAACGCTCGCCTTATGTTCGGCTGAGTCTCCTTGGGCTTCCGTTTATCCATGGGGGAAAGCAAGGAGATCAATGGCGAGCCAAAGCCCGTTCTCTCGCCGGAGTAAATTCCGGCGAATGAACTTTGACGTGAGAGAGTAGAAACACGTGGCGATGAAGAAGCGGAGATAGCCGGTGACGTGACCGGAATCGAACCACCTCTCAAAATCACAGCTTTCATAGCTGAAACAAGCGTTTTTTTTTTCAAACTTCAATTTTTTTTCTCTTGTTTACAGTTAAGCCATTGAATTGTGAGCTTTACGTGAATATATAAATAGTTTGAAATGTAAGGAGACGATGACACGTGTGTGAACGGACGTTAGCTCAGGCGTGACCGTGGCGATGACACGTGTGTGAACGGACGTTAGCTCAGGCGTGACCGTGGCGTCGGCTTTCCCCTTAATAATGTTAAAATTTAACGATCATATCTTCACAACAATAATTATGAAAACCATTGTGTTGAGTTTATTGATTGGATGTTAAATCTTAGGGGTGAAATTAAAAATAACCCCTTTATGTTAATATTGTAATATGTCACATCATTAATGCAATCACGGTAAATTTATTTTGTGATTAATCAATAATGTGAGTGATTATAAACAATATTTAAAACTAAGTAATTAAAGTAAAAATAAACAAAAGTAATAATATAATTTACTACAAAATAAATGTAAGTAATAAATAAAGAGATTGAAATTAAAAGCTATATAGTATTGTTAATTAAAATATAAAAACTAAATCTATATTTTTACATAAATAAGAGGTTTGACTATAAAATAGGTGCCCGAAGCTATTTTTTTTTTGTAATAAGTGCATAAATTATTTTTTGGCTGAAATATGTGTTTAACATTTTTTTTGTCTAAAATAGGTGACTAAAGTTTTATTCCGTTACTGTTTTAAGATAACACCATTAAATTTTTTAACATCTAATCAGAATTTGACGTGTTATTTTATTTTTAATTTTTCCCAAAAAAGCTGAAAAAATATTTTTTTTTATAAAAATGTAAAACTTCTAAAAAAATTCAAAACATTCTCAATTCCAAACACCCAAATTTCGAAATTGGTGTCATTGTCGCCGTTAATAGTCGCGTCGGATCTCACCACCGTCGTCATTGGAATCCCCGCTCATTTACCCTAACTACTCATCGCCGGTAACAGGTGGGAGGCGTGCCAATCAGACGTCGAACGATTGGAGCTTTCGCATTCGTCGTTTATCATCCGATTGACGCACCTCCCGTCAGTTACCATCAATGGGTGATCAGGGGAAATGGACGGGGACTCTGATGACGGTTGTGGTGGGGTCGGACGAGGCTATCGGCAGTAATGATGTCAATTTTTGGTTGGGATTTTAGGATTTGAGACTATTTTGTAATTTTTTAAAATTTTGAATTTTTGAATTTATTTTATTTTTAGTTTGTTTTTGAAAATAAAAATAAAAGCCACGTATCAAGCTATAATTGGGTGATAATTTTTTTAACAGATTGACTTTAAAACGAACAAAAATAAAATGTTAGACATTTATTTTAATTAAAAAATATTTTAGCTATCTATTATAAAAAATATAAAGGTTAAAAACCTAAATAAAAACTAAACTATGAACCGTTACTTTCAAGTGTACATTGTACAATACAAGTGAAGTACTTTAAAAGTTTAAATTTTGTCCACGAAGATTGGCAGAAAAAAAATAAAACACACTTTTCTTTAATGAGAGAATCAGTTTAAAGGATAAGAACAGGACAAAAACTAAAAACAAAAAGAGTAAAGTACCTTTCCATCACTCAACTTTGTTAGTATTTATATTTTAATCATTCACTTTTGAAAAATTTAATTTTATCACTAAACTTTTAAATTACTTCTATTTTAATCACTATAACGTTGGTTTTTTTAGTGATGTTATTACGTGACGAGGTGAAGAAGGATGAAACAAAGTATACATCATGATTTTACATTGATTGGACAGTGAAATTGTAGATCGGAATTATTTTCTTCTAAGCTTTGGGTTGAGTTTCACAATTTTAAAAATATTTTAAAAAAATTTAAGCTGATAAAATGATGCAAGACGATAAGATAAATTAATCTGTGTTAATGTGATAAGAAAAGACTGCAAAAATGATGATTTTGACAACCACAACATAAGAATGAAACTCTTAAAATTTTACATTTTGTGTGAAAGATGATGAAATTAAATAGAGAAAAACTGGATAACATGTGACTTCTATGTCAGCATAAAACAATTCATGACACCATGATATTTTTGATTCAACGTTTAAATGACCAAAATGAAAACAATTTGAAAGTTAAATGACTAAATTAAAAAACTTTAAAGTTAAGTGACCAAAACAGAAATAAGAACAAAAATAAGTAACAAAAACGTAGTTTACTCAAACAAAAAGATGAAAGAAAAAGGTAAGCAACCAGTTTACGCATGGTTTCTTAAGCAGTCCCTAGGGATGCTTATCGAGCGAGTCGGTCGCGAGTTGGATAGTGCTCGATTCGTGCTCGTTAAAAAAATTTGTTGCTCATTAAGCTCGGCCCGTTGCTCGTTAAACTCACTAAAAAATTTACCTCATTTTTTAAGTAAAAGTAAAATTTAATAATACTACATGAGGCTTAATATAAACATAAATTAACAAATTTAACCAAAAATTATCAAAAGAATATATAAAGCACTTTTAAAGTATAAATTCTAAACTAACAATCCACAAATACACCAAACTAGCATATTAAAACTAAAGTAACAATCCACAAGTTCACCAATCTTGCAATTACTAAAAAAACATTTTAAAAATTTAAAGAGCTGTTCGCGAACTTATCGAGTCGAGTTAGACTTTGCTCGACTCAACTCGTTAAGGTCTCGAGTCGAGTTCGAGTCGAGTCAACCCGAACTGAGCGTTTAGCGAGTTTTGACCGAGTCGAGTTCGAGCAGCTCACAAGCTGCTCAACTCGCTAAGCACCCCTAGCAGTGCCAAGCTCTGTTCATCTCTTGTCCCAGTTTGCAGAATGAGCTAATCTTTCCCCAGAAAAATTAAAGAACCATCATTTTCCAAAATGTCCGGATTTTTCTTTTTTATTTTAAAGTTGTAGATCTAACTCCAAATCTTTCAACTAAAATTTCCCTTTTTTTGGGTTTCTATCTTTGTTTGATCTGTTGTGTTGTACCTGTTTCTTTCTTCTTTTGTTGTATTCCCTTAAAAAAAGTTGAAATTTTTAGTTCAAATTTAGCTTCTTTAGATGTGTACTCAAATACCCATTTCTCAAATCTCTTAGAATTTTAATATTGAACTTATTTTTTTTTATCCATTTCATGCAATTTTAGCTTCTGGGTTCATCTTTCTTACTTAATTTAGGGTTCTTTATCCAGAAAAATCCCCTTTTTTTATCCGACATGGATTACGGTAGAGAAAATGTAGTTCATGTAATTCAGACAACTGGACCTGATAATTGGGTCCCAAATTCGAGTGACCCTTCAGTTTGGGCGACGGAAGAAGATTACCGTGCTTGGTACAACCAAGAAACCTCCGCCGACACACCTTCGAACTCCAGCTGCGACCTAAGACAACCTCAATCACTGTCCGAACAGCCGCCAAACAAGAAACCACGGAATTCCCAGGATTTGAGTTCCAATTCCAGGTCGAGAGCTATAGGGAAAATGTTCTTCAAGACCAAGCTTTGTTGCAAGTTCAAGGCCGGCACTTGCCCTTACATCTCGAATTGCAACTTCGCTCACAGCGCGGAAGAGCTCCGCCGCCCGCCGCCTAATTGGCAAGAGATCGTGGCAGCTCACGAGGACGAGACGCCGAGGGAAGAATTCCAAATCCCTTGTTTGGGGTCTTCTAGTTTCGCCGGAGAAACACAGAGGTCATATAAAGGAAGGCATTGCAAGAAGTTTTACTCGGAGGAAGGGTGCCCTTACGGTGACAGTTGCACCTTTTTGCACGACGAGCAGTCGAAGAATCGGGAGAGCGTAGCTATAAGCTTGGGGCCCGGAGGGTACGGCGGTGGCGGCTCCGGTGGCGGTGGGAATGGATCGAATGCGAAGCCGACTAATTGGAAGACAAGGATTTGTAATAAGTGGGAACTTACTGGATATTGTCCATTTGGAAACAAATGTCATTTTGCTCATGGAGCTGCAGGTATGGTTCATTGATCGATTGTTTAACCAACTTACCTGTTTTAACTCTGCTTTTTCGTATCGATTATGGAAAGTATTTACAGTTATCGATTGTTCGATTCCAATGAGTATGCTCGGATTTTGTTCGCTTGTTGTGTATGCAGTATCCCATGATTGTTAAGTAAGAACCATGAACTTAAACTGCAAGCATTTGTGATATGCCTGTGACTCTGTTATCACTTTGGTTAATTCAGATTCGTGAGCACCGTGTTGTTATGTCGAACTTCGATCTCACTTTTACGTTCGAGTTACCTTAAAGCTGATGCTACATTGATGTTCTTGGTAAATACAGAGGATATATGTTTTTGCAGCGAGGGTATATTTGAATGTATTTCTTGTTGCTGCAGAATTACCCCGATATAGAGAGGGCCTCGCCGATGCAGAAACTAAGGATTCTTCTTGTGCTACCCCTACCGACTCGAAGCAAGGGGGAGGAGGAATGCCCTCAAAAGTGCCTTCAGATACTGTGTCGATTCCCCCACTTCCACTTTCCGACGTTTATCACACGCAGAGGACATCTATTGCACTCCAAAGGCCAGGACAAAGAACTCTTCAGAAATGGAAAGGTCCGGATAAAATCAGCCTTATATATGGCGACTGGATCGACGACATTCAATAAACTCACTTCTTTTAAGCACTGGGGGACTAAGCAAAACAAAACAACCCGGGAAAGACGATCCAGAGCCGAAATTCTTAACGGTAAAGACCATTTTGTGGGATAGCAAATAGTGGATCCTCTAAGCTGCATAATCTTTATGTATGAATCACTATTCCATCCCTGACTGTAGACTTTGCCCTTGTAATCGAGTACCCTTTTCCTTTAATACGAAAACCGGAAAGAAAGTTATTTCGATTTGTTGAAGTCGCCGTTTTTTTTTAATCACGGGTAGGGAGAAGAGATTGTACAGGCATGAACTCGAGTCTGATGCCGATGAAGACTTGTTACACCAATGGCTAGTTGACGTTAAAGTTACCGGAGATTCGATATCGGGGATCGAGAGCATGTAAACGAAACATTTGTAGTTGGAAAAATGAAATTTCATTTTGTTGCCAAAAATTGCTCCACATCCTTCTCACAAAGGACTCGCTCAATACCCAAAAATATAATGCTTACTTGCTTACCAAGCAATTAACTTTCCAAATTAAGCTTACCATTTTTTTCATGCTACAAACACACATTGACAATGTCGCCTTGCTTTTCTCTTCCCTCTACACAACCAAGAAACAAAAGAAATCAATCACATTGTCCCTCATCGATGCAAAAACGCTCGGCCGGAACCATCTACACTCCGGCCACCGACACTCTGTTTATTCAATGCCGATGTTTACTAGTCATGCCGAAGCACCTTCTTCATCGAACACCACCCCACCATTGGCTATAATTATATCAGTAGTTTTGCTCGTTTTGTTCGCCTTTGCTTTCCTCACGGTATGCTTCTGTAGGTGTATCTTGCAAAGCCTTGTTAGAATGTGGAGTCGACGGCAGAATCCTTCAGGTGCCGTCGATGCTGCAGCAGGGGCTGATATGAATAACGGCCTTGATCCCGAACTAAGAGAAGCTTTCCCTACATTCTATTATTCCACCGTCAAAGAGTTTCGTCGCGAGAAGTATGGCCTAGAATGTGCTATTTGCTTGGGAGAGTTCAACGACGATGATATGCTTCGACTTTTGACGATTTGTTGCCATGTTTTCCACAAAGAATGTGTTGATCTATGGCTCGAATCACACAAGACTTGTCCATTCTGTCGCGGGGAGCTAGATGAGCCTAGGCAGTCATTAGACAAGTCTCCGTTGATTGTTCGTTGCAATTCCATGCACGAAATCGGAACAATTCAAAGTCCATTACAAGATGCTGTTTGCATCGACATTAGAGAAGATAACGACGACGACACAGTTGGTGGGGGAGAAGACGAAGCACCAACTTCTTCAAATACAAGACAACGGCATCATAGGATCCCGAAGTTTTCGAGATCGAATTCAACCGGCCACTCCATATCTAGGACTAGAGAAGAGTGTAGATATACTTTGAGACTGCCTGAACATATCAAAGCAAAAATTGTAAGGGGACACAAGATCGCAAGAAGCTGTATTGCATTCGGCGATTTCGCCAGCCCCTCCGAGTACAGGAACCAACGTTTTCGTGAAACATCGGAGACACACCAAGGAGACGACAAAGTTTAAGTTTCTAGGGATTTTTTTCTTCTTTTATTCTCACAAAACCTCAGTTTTGACATTATCTTAGGAAGTCCATAGAGTTTACTGCAACCGAAAAAACCGAAATTAAGCTTTAGCTGGAACTGGTTGTCTATGTTTGATTAACTTTGTTCTTCTTTTGTTTATTTATGTGTAGTCTATAGAAATTCAAATCAATGCCTTCCATTTAATGGCTTCAACTTTATGAAGAATGAAGTTGCAGGCTTTGGTATCTGTATTAGGTCTGGGATCGAGTCCCGAAAACACAAACAAAAACTATGATATATGCTATACTATCTCGAACACGGACGCGGATTGTAAACAGATTACACATGCTCTTTATGATCTAATCAATGGAATGGAGGGAAACGACGAATGTTCGGAAAAAGCGGTCGAGATATCTCTTGATTTCATTTGAAGATTGCAGTTCTCAATTAGGCTAACAGATATGTAAATGCAAAAAGGGTTTACTTTTACAGAGGAAAAGAAGGGTATCTCACTCTTGCTTGCCTAGCAAGAAAGAATCTACCACTCGAAAACGATCTCTTCATTGCAACAGGGTTCATTACACAGTGCAAGACCCTAATTTTACTGCTAGACTTACTGGCTTCTGTGGATTGTTTCGATGATGATTCGGCAATACCTGATGGGAACTTACACTCTTCCTCTTGATCCATGAGCAAAATATCGGCAACCGAAACTTGGGTTTGACATAAATGGTCCATGGAAACTGATCTTCTCATTTGTCGTTGATCACCTTCTTCTATGATCTCGATCACTGTGTTTCTTCCTCGAGCGTTGCCTATATCGGTGGCAGTGGCTACGTTTTCATCATGCGAAAGTTCATTGCCAGGAGGGCTTTCTGTGCCTGGAGGAGGCAATGGAAGGAGTGAAGCGCTAACGGAGATTATATTAGCGCGACACAAGGGGCAATTCGAATGAGAACTAAGCCATGCATCGATGCATTGGACATGAAAAGCATGGCTGCATTTAGGCAACAGCCTTAAGCTCTCATCTTCTTGGAACTCACTGAGGCAAACAGAACAATCGGTTCCTTCGACCAAGCCATCACCCTTTCTATATTTGCAAACCGTAATGGAGTTGATGAGAGCCTCATCCAAACCGGCAGTCGAAGCCTGCCATGGCTCATGTGTAGACGGGTTGTGATTGTCGTCCAACACATCACCACTACTCCAACGATTCTCTCTTCTTCGACTCGAGCCTACATTCTTCCCACAATAATTATATAGTATCGTATAGTAACTTACCAGAAGAATAGCACAGGCTAAAACGCCAATGACTGCGATCATGAGAGGGGAGGAACTAGGTCCCGAATCATCATCAGGAATCTCTACGGGAGCCGGAGGAGGGAAGTTGATATAGCACCATTGAGGACAATTCAAGCTACAAAAACCTTGAGAACAGTCTTGGGTGTTCATGTATGGCACCCGGGTTTCTTCGGGTTACAAAAACAGACCCCAACACAACAATCAAATAGCAAAGAATCAAAACAAGTACCTTATCAGCAAAAGAATGCTAATGCAGAACAGAGTGTAAGCCTATACCTAGAATGTTTAATCAGGTAAAGTTGTTGTCAAAAGAAAAAATGAAGAAGCTTTATTTAGTCAAAGTGCTACAACCAAGAAACCACTTTCTCGCTAACCAAACAGCCTAGTTGTTACTTTTTCTCTTCTTTTCATTTCTACTTTCCCCCCCAGTGGTCTCTGTCTCTCCCCAGGCTGATTCCAATGCTATAAGTATTACTTTAATTATATTTTTTTTGCATATTCCAAACACCCATTTAGATAAAGTATAAGATCATGATATATTTTTAATGGAATCATAACAAGAATAATGCACCTAATAATAAGATAATAATGACCCAATTACAAGTGAAGATTCTAAGACTCTTCATTTTGGCCTTGAGGCTCCTCCTTTTCCTCTTTATTTTCACCACTGGATTCATCATCCTTTCGTTCACTGAATTTTAAACGTATCGGTCGATCCATCAATTCCTGAAAAAACAAAGAAGAATGGTAAGTTCATTCAAACCTCATTCCGTTTCAACAACGAATTTACAAGCTGATATGTAAGTAAACTCATGGAGAGAACTTAAGGAACATTAAACTTGTGTCCAAAACAATTTCATCATGCCTTAAAATCAATGCATTAGTTAGCATCACGGCCAATGATAGTTCTTTCCAAACATGAGCATAAAATAGTGTGAAATTATGCATAGTGCAAAAAAAGATGGATTTAAATTCGATTACCTTTTCATTTAGGGTAGCAAGTGCAGCCTCGGCTTCGTCCTTTGTGGCAAAGGAAACAAAGCCATAGCCTGCAGACTGTCCTGAAGGGTTAGCGAAAATAACCCTCGCTGAAACTGGGTTGAAGGCAGAGAAAAATTCTCGGAGGTGACTCGACCTAACTTTCCAAGCAAGATTCGACACATAAAGCTTATGACCCGTCTCGCGAGAAGGAATGATTGGTTGTGGAGAAGGCGGTGAAGGTTTCTTCAATCTCTTTGCAAACTCTACCCGAATAATTCTCCCCGACACTTCCTGCACCATAAATCATACTTAAATATGCAAACTCAGATACATGCAAGTATTAACCAAGAAGCAATTCTCTTATTTTATTCTTGATGATAATGCATTCTTCCTATTTTATATTTCAGCTTCTGCTCCATCATGAGCTCTTCTAAGAAGGGTAACCTCTGTTACCAGAAAACGTATCTCCCTAGCTAATTTTGAATTGGTACACACATTCTGACTCAAGAAACGCTAGCGATCCAAATCAATAAAACTAACGATCCCATTCGCATATAGTTTATTATAAAATTATTGAGTAAAGCAGACAATTCACAAACACAAATTTTATATACAAGTTCCATAACAAATAAACAGTATATCGTTTCCACTAGACCACCCAGAAAAGACTACCCCTATCGAGTTACGGCTTATAGAAGTAGATTACTGTGTATTCTGTTCCTCATACCGGACTGATTCGCAATTTCACATTTCAAGTAAAATTGAGGGTACCCCTCAGCCCCTCACCATCCAAACCAGCAATGAACAATCCAACAGGTCCTAGTGAATTCTCAGGGTACAATTGAATATCTTTAAAATGATAATCATTCAAATATCCACCTCAAAAGGATTTCATTTATTCCAATCTAACAATGAAAATGTGCAACTAGATTCACATGAAGTAAAAGGACCAAATTGACAAAACTTCAGAGAATATATATGGCAGACATTCATTCAAGCAAACAAAACAAAACAAAACAGTAAATAAATTTGAAAAGAGAAAAAACCCACATTCGAATCGAGTTGATCAACAGCAGCCTGAGCTTCTTCCCCAGAAGCCATAGTCACAAATGCGAAGTTCCTATTTCTCCCATCTTTTTGCTTTATAATCTGAGAAAATGAATCAAAATTAAGTTTTTTTTTTAATTTTCAATGACAGAAAGAGGAACCGATAGTATTACAGAGAAGGAAATAACCTCAACATCCGTAACATTCCCACATCGGCCAAAGAGATCTTTGATATCAGCAACCGTATAAGACCAGGGCAAATTCAACACAAAAAGCTTTCTTCTCGCATTGGGTTTCTGGGTTTTATCCATTTCGGCTTCCACACCAACCTCTTGCAACGTAGAACGAAGAAGAAAGCCTAGCTTATTCTGGGTGCTGATTAATGGAGAAATTGAGAAATTGCGGGAAAGCAAAGGAGTGGATTTTGAAATGTTGAAAGTTAAAGAAGAGAAAGTTGTGGGTTTTGCACATAATGGGAACTTAGAGGAAGAAGAAGAAGAAGGGTAACATGAAAAGGAAAGTGCTGCTACTGCTTCAACAGCGGCCATTGTTTTCGAGTTCTGGTTCGAAGCAAAGCTTTGCAAAGGTAAAGATTTCAACTTTGTTTTCTGGTGGATAATATTTGAACTGTGGATAAGACTTCGAGGAGGAATGAAGATTTGGGCTCCATTCAAGAGCCAGAGGCCTAAACCTCTAAAACTAGACTTACCCATTTTTATTTGGGCTTAATTGTATCATAAACCTTTAAATTTTTGAGAGACAAAATAATCAATCCCCTAAATTTTTTACATCCAGTTAAATTCTTATATTTTGAAATTTCATTAATTTAACTATTTGACCAACGTTGACTGTTAAATCTAATATTTTTTTTGATCAATTAGTACGTGTCGTGTTACAGTGTATCACTTGACAATAACATCTCAAGAAAAAATCGCCAAAAAATGATGATCAAAATCGATCAAAGGACTTGATTGATTAAATTTATTGATTCCGAAGATTAATTGGGTGAAAAAAATTTTAAGGCTTAATTAATATTTTTTTTTTAAATTCAGGGGCTTAAAACACCCTTAAACCTCTTATTTGCTATATCATGTCCTATTTCAATATTACATTCAAGCTTAAAAGGTAAGTTTGCCCGTGAAATAAACTTAAATCGGTTATATTAGTTTTACTTTTTGAAATAATTTAATTGTATCAAATTTTTCTTTAAAAGTAAATTCTAAACACTAAATTTAAATAATTTCAGGAGCAAAATTAATGCAATTAAAAAATATGAATATAATTTTTGATATGTGTTTACTTTACGGGCAAACTTACCCTTAAGCCTTACATTTAATTAAAAATAAATATATTTTTCTGTACCTAAACTTGGTTTCAATGTTTATTTTGATATGCTTTTTCGTTCAATTAGGTTTTTGAACTTGGTTTCAATATTTAATTTGTTATCTAAATTTTTGTCTAGTACGATTAAGCACATAAACTTATAAGTTTTAAGGGAACGGTTGTTGTTCCTAGAGGTCACGGGTTCGAGCACCAACAGCTGCAGCAGGGTGATTGAGCGTTCATTGTCAAATGGTTGAGAGTATATTTAGAACAGATACTACTTGTAATCACTCTAGCTTTCATAAAAATAATAATAACATCTTTTCCACTAGGATAATTATATTTATATGAAATAAATCTTAAATTTAAAATTAAGTTCACTAACTTAAATGGTTATATTCTAATTTTGAATGTAATTATTTAAAATATAAAAATTGTTATGATAAAAAGTAAACAAATGATTTAAAATATTAAAGTCTTGTATTAACCGATATAAACCAATATTGACTAAAACAGGTCGAAAAAAATAATTCATGTCTGCTAAGGAGAAGACAATTATGTACAACAGGGAGTTGAACCGTGCAAGGTTTAAGTCAATCGTTGAAAACTGAACTCTCTCGTACGTGCCATCAGAGCTTGAACAAGCAAAATTCCTTCGTTATTAGGGGTGAGCGTTCAATCGAGTCGAGTAGAGTTTTGCTCACCCCTCTCAGCATAACTTCAACTTCACGCCTAAGTTTGTGGGGGTTTTTTTCCGAAGGGTCCGGACTCAAACTTCACGACTTCATGGTCAATGAAATGCACAACAAACCAAGTTAGTCGACGTTGTTAAGGTATTTTCGGGTGCAACTCGAACATGAACTGTAAAATAGGCATGCATATTACCTAGAGAAGGGCACGGGTCGGGTCGGGTTTTTGGCCCACCCGAACCTGACCCGAAAATATATACCTCAAATCCAGACCCGATCCGACCCGACCTCATACTTGAAAAACCCCGACCCGAACTATTAAAAAACAATAAATTTTAGGGACCTAATTGTAAAAAAAATAATTTTTAGGGATCTAATTGTAAAAAAGTAATTTTAATGACCTAATTGTAAAAAATATATATAAAGAGTGAGCATTATTGTGAATATCCCTAAAAAAATTAAGAGAAAATTACACTATTAATCCCGGGTCGGGTCGGATTCAAGTTTAAGATAGAAAAAATCCGACTCTACCCTTCAAAAAAACCCGACCCAACCGATCCCGAATTTTCTATAAAAAAATCCGACCCGATCGGGTTGGGTCGGAACCCAACCGAGTCGGGTAAATGCCCATCCCTAATATTATAAAAAAGAATAGAGAGAAATCACCAACAATCATTTGGTCTAGTAGGGTGAAGTGTTAGGTCCTTTAAGCAAGGTCAGAGATTCGAATTTTGACAATGTAAATGGAAAAAATTGGGTTAAAGGAGTCACCTCATATTAAGTCTATGTAAAATACAATCTAAATTAATCAACTAATAAATCAGACACTAGTAGTTAATAAAAAAAAGTTACACAAAGATTTCTTGAAGTCCGAATGAAATCGTAACTAAAAAAAACTTTAACAAATCGTAATTAAAAATCCATTATCAAAGATAACGTAAGATTCTGAAATAAAATATCTTATTTAAACTTTATTTATTCTGCTAAAAGGTCGATCAATTATACAAGTAATTCCTAAAATATGAGCTATAATTTAAACATTTAAACATATAAAATAAAACAAAGAGATCAATAATTAGGGAATGACGTCAGAGTGAACTTAAAACAATTGCATTAATTAGAGTTGATTTTGAATCCTAGCCGCAAACGTCGACGTTAGACTTTGTTTATAAACCAAACTTATCATGAAATAATCAGGGTCTGAAATGGACATTCACCCAAATTTCACAAGAAACAAGTTGCCTTACCTAAATCAAGGTGTTTAACATCAAAGTTAACAATGAATATATTCATATTTAATACTAGAAATATGAAATCATCATAAATTCAATATTTATTTAATATTGTGTGATAGTATTATAATAGCTAACATCACTTTCATAGATTATAAATTGGGTTTTGTCTAACAGAGTACAACATTTTATTGAAAACAACTCTTATTCAATGTATTACAAAATGCTAAAAGATTTTATTGAAAAACTCTCATTCAATGCATTTCAAAACCTCAAACCTCAAACCTTGATCCATAAATCATAAATACCAAATCCTAAACCTAGCACCAGCACCAGCACTCGACACTCTAAATCCTAAACCATAATTTGAGGTTTTGTAATACATCGAATGAGAGAGTTTTTTTATGGAATATTTTAGGGTTTTGTAATACATTGGATGAGAACTTTTTTAACGGAATCTTGTATTTAATCCAAGCTCTTAAATGACCCTTAACATATGCTTGTATGCACTGGTTAGATAAAGCCTATAAATTATAACGCATACGATATTTTTATTTAATGACTAAATAAATCCTTAAAAAAATTTGAATCCAATGAATGGTCACAGTGAAAAAGAGGATGATGTTCATCCTAAGAGATTCAGGTTCAAATCGCTTTATTTACAAGGTGTGTGTGCATTGTCAAAGAGTTAAAATATATATAAACAGATACTACCTTACAATCACATTAAATTTATTAAAAATTCCTTAAATTTTTTATTTAATGACTAAACAAATCCTTAACTTTTGAGGGTTTAAGTTTATACTACTCAAGGATGACTCTATTAAGTGAATGAAAAGGTTAGTTTGAATACTTGTTAAATTAAATTTTACTTCGTTCAAATTTCATATTAAATACTTATTAGGTCTGTTAATTTTAAAGTTAAACAACTTTATTTTTATCGTTTAATTCCGATTCTGTTAATTAAATTATTAAATATTTTTAAGATATTTGAAAGAAAGAAATGTGACCCCCAACCCTAGACCTATATATTAGGCAAATCCCAAACAACTTTGGCATTTCATGAAGCTAAGGGACATAAAAATCTGCATGTCTAGCACCCGTTCTTATCCACTTAATCCACAATTGAGGATTATATTATTGTAAATGTTTTACCTAGAATCCAGGATTTAGTGAAATTCATGTCTTCATCTTTACCAGCATGATTTGATTTTTCTGAAATATATATAATCGTTATTTAATATGATAAAAATACTTTAATTTTACATATGTACGTTCGATTGATACCATCGACAGTGATGTTTTATATTATTTATTATACAATATTTAAATTAATCGTATATAAAAATAATATAAACCAATTAAAATTCATTGAACCAATCAATTGATCACCAATGGCATCATTATTAGGCGTGTTCATTGTCGGGTACCCGGTTCATTCGGGTACCTACTTTACCGGCCCGTGTCCCGGTTCGTTACACACGGGTATTTATTTTATTTCTTTTAATTTTAAAATTAAAAAAATCACACAAAAATATTATTAAAAAGTTTTAAACTTAAAACTTAAAAATATATAATACAAACATAGAAAGAATTTAAGAATTTAAATTTAGTTTTAGAGTAAAAATATTAAGAAATTTAAAATAAAAAATATAATTTAAAAAATATATACTCCCTCCGTCCCATTAATTTTGTCCATTATTGACTTTTTTTGGGTCAATTTTTTTTAACTTTGACCTATTATTATATAAAATTTATTATTGAAAAAAATATATTTTATAAACTTTCAATCAAGTAGTTTTAAAATATATATTTTATAAAATATAATTTTTTAAAATATTTAAAATAATCATAGTCAAAGTTTAAAAATATTGACTTTTAAAAAGTCAATAAGGGACAAAATTAACGGGACGGAGGGAGTATATATTAAAAATTATCGGGTCGGATCGAATACCCGTTAAGGGAAAACTTTCGGCCCGTGTCTCGAAAAAATTATCAGGTCAGGTACCTGGCCCGATTGAATATTTTTTTTTAATAAAATTACTCGATATTTTTAAGTTTGGGTCGTCAAACCGGGTTAATCGGGTCATGTATTTTTAAACACCCCTAAATTCATTACAAAGGATATGAGATTGAGAAAATTAGGTTATATTTTGGTGAGCTAATACACGGCTTAATGAACCAATCAAATGTGAACAAAAACGATCCAAATGGACCCACAATTGGGAGATGCCAAAAGGAAAAGAAAAAATTAAATCGTCATCGTATCAACTGGCCTATACGCACCATATCAGATAAGGATTATTAAATTAAATGACATCATGGCTTAGACAATTTTGTTAAACCATGGTGTATGGTGGGTCCATCTCCATATAATATACCGGTGTGATTATAAGGTAGAATAATTCAATTTTTTTAACCTTTTAATAATGCACAAATATCGTGTACACATATTGCTCGAACCTAAATTATTTGGTTAAAATACACATGGCGTATGATGGGTCCATCTCCATAATCACTTGTTGAAACAACCCAATTTCGTGTGTATTTTATTGCACTAAAGGTTAAGTTAAGGGTGCAAAATCAATAGGCACGGTTGTATCTTAGATCATGCATTTCATGTGTAGAATAGAAAACAAGATATAGCGTTAAATCTTTTAAATAAAATTAAAAGTATTCGATTCAAATTAATCAGTTAAAAAATTAAATATTAAAAATTATAAAAAAAATAATTATATTGAAGAAAAAAAAATCAAACCGCCTTTCCAAGTTCGAGACACATCCCATAAAAAAAAGACGCACTAAGACACAACTTGGACAACAGGCGGCTGACTTACTTGTTGATTCCAATAATCGAGACATCCAACACCCAACAACATGCCCATTGTGCAATGGACACGTGTGTTTCTTTATTGAGGACGAAAATGAAACATCCAAAAGTTTGAGACCAATTTAAAATGGGCAAATTGACAAAAGATGCCCCAATATTCACATATTTTGTTATTTGGCCTCTTATTATTTTTTTGTATAAATATGCCACTAACGTTTTTAATTTGGTCAAAAAATACCCCCAACGTTTCAATTTGGTCCAAATATGCTCTCGTAGGATAGAAACTGTCAAGTCAACTGACGGTCAACGGCTGATGCTGACTGGACTTGCCACGTGTTAAGATCTGCTGATGCCGCGTTAGATTTTTTTTATAAAAAATTGTTATACCCTTCTTTATGGTGACACGTGGTCGACTATCATGCTGACACGTGGTCAAATCTGATGACGATACATGTCAAATATAATGCTGACACGTCAACAGATCTTAACACATGGCAAGTCCAGTCAATATCAACCGTTGACCGTTAGTTGACTGGCAGTTTACCACTAACAATGGCATATTTGAACTAAATTGAAACACTGGGGTGGCATATTTGAAAAAAAAAATAAGGGGATAAATAAGAAAACATACAAACGTTGGGGGCACCTTTTGTCATTTTACCTTTAAAATGAATAAAATTAAAAATTTAATAATTTAAGGACTAATTTAAAATGTAAATCATAGTTTGAGTCACTTTAACAACTTCAATGGACGATAGTTATATATGTTGAATAAAAAACAGTGTTACACAAATTTTATCCTCTATTTAAAAGTTCGATTCATATTAAAATTTAGAATCACGAAATTAAAAAAAAAATCCATAATAAACAGACAAAAATAAACAAGTGTGTGGCGCGGATTTTGTACATTAAAACACAAAATTCATATATAGGCAAAAATACAAACATTAACATCCCCTTGCATTCTATTTTTCTGTGTTTTGCCCTAAACCTAAACATTTCCAAGTAGCTTATTATTATGGTTTCCACTTCTATGTTTTGCTGCTCCTATACATATATCATACAATGTACACAATAGTAGACATAGTGTGTGACAATGCCGGCTCTTCCGAGGAAAAGCTTCGGCTTTGGGACGATACTACATGTTGAAACACGCTAAAACTGTTGCCGTAGCAACAACGATATCAACTGAATTAAGACTCGATGTTTGTATGTGTTGAGATAACACTAATACTAACACTAAACACTTATCTGTATAGGTTTGGCTAAAATTCTACTATTAGTCCTCCCATTGGAGCTCTATGGGGAATCCCTTTTCTTCGTTTCGCAGTCCGATAATTAACCGAAGTCGGAGGCGGTGTCGACGGACTAAAGCTCCGCGCTTTGTTGTTCGGCTTGCCGTGGCTGCTACTGCTGCTGCTGTATGAATCCTCGGAGCCTAATGCCATGCCCATCTGCAGCTGCCTCTTATTCTTCCGGAAATTCTTTGTTGTTCCAACAATCTGCATTTACACATAATTAACCAAAAAACACATTCAGAATCAGATTATGGTCTTCATTTTTCCCACATTTTCTCGGCTACCAAACAAGAAAATCGGATTTTGTACCTTGCAACCGAGAGAGCAGAACCGGAAGGAGTCGACGAGGCTCCGATCACAGACTTCGCAGGTATTGGTCACGCCTTTCCCGAGCCGCGGCTGCGGCCTCTCGTTCAAGAAAACAATCTTAGCACTGTTGATAATGTAAGTTTGAACCCCAGAAATGTCCAGGTATTTCTGAATCTCCGACACTCTTATTACATCATGGTACGAAGACCGCCTTATCTGTTAAAGGGATTAAGAAAATTAAGCTAAATGCCTGTTTGGGTGCCGAGAAAATGCGAGAAAACATGACAAAAAATCCCAGAATTTGAAGAAAAATCACCGAACCTGAATATAACGATGGTCCTTGTGATAAGCTAAACAGAAAGAACAGAGAGCGCCGTCCATACAATCCAAGCAGAACATATTGCATTCACTCTTGTGAAAATCAACATGGTGTTTGCATTGAACAAAGAATTGTTCTCTCAGCAAAGGTTTCAGCCATGGCGGCCACCGGTTGTCTTCTTCCTCAGGACCACCAGCTCCCTAATCAAACAAAACCCAAAGCCATTAAAACACCATTCCAATGAAAACCAAAACGAATCGTTCAAAGAATATAAAATATAAAAATACCATAATTCTTCTGTTCTTGGGCTTGATTTCACGAACTGTAGTTTCATTATTTTCGATCGCCATTTTTGAACTAATTGAAAAGAAAACTCAGTTTGCTCTGTTTTTTTAGTGAGGTTTCGAGACAGAGAGAAAGAACAAGAATGAGAAACAGAGAAGGGAAGGTGTCGTTCTTATCTAAATAAAGTCCACACCGAACCTGAATCCGAAGCTAATACCTGGACGGGTGCATGGAACCTGCCTTCTTTTCTGTTTTTTTTTTTAATTTAATTTCCTTTCATTTTCACTCTTGGTCTTATCTTTTTTAAAATAAAAAAAATCTTTTCTAAAGCGTGTGAATATTTAATGTATTAATTGTGTCATTATTGGGTATTAATTCATTCTGATATTGTACTTAAGTTGTGATATTTTGTAGTGATGGATAGAGATATAATAATAGTACCAATCGAATTAATATAATGTATAAATTAGACATAAATAAAGTTTTACGTGTTACAATTGTGACAGTGTCAATTGAACTAATATTCGATTGTTACGTTTTATACAATTTAATTTTATCTTATTTGAGTTGTTAAGTTGTTTTTTATACAATTTAGGTTTGAAAATTTAAAAAATGTAAGGTGACACATTTTTATTTGATATTGTCTCAATCACTTTTAGTAGAGTTTTTTAACACGCAGTATGGTATAATGGCTATTTTATCCAAATTTATATTTACTTATAACTCGGAAGATAATAAACGTTTAAACATGATTGATCTCACGTCTTACTATATAGTGTATCGATGACATGTTAATTGAGCTAAACTCAATTTGTAGAAAATTTATGGAAATATCGAAACTTATATCAAGTTAATTTTTAAATTTAAGAATTTAAAAATTAAGAATGTGAAATAATGAAAGAGATGAAGATGATAGAAGAATGAGAACCTCGTAAAGGATAACATCTTTGGCCTTTTGTTTGGTCCCTAAAACTATTCCTTACGAGGCGTTGGTCTACATAATAGGGGTGTGTAAAAAAGTCGAATAACCGAAATCGATTTTGAAATTCGAAAAAATCGAATCGAAAAATAGGTTAATTGAATCAAAAATTTTGGTTTCGGTTCAGGTTTTTATTATTTTAAAAGAAATTGGTTCGGTTACGGTTTAAGGACAAACCAGGTAACCGAATCGACCGGTTATATAATATATATTATTATATTATATGCTATTTTAATATTTTATATTAAAAAATAATATTTTATTTTATTTTCTCATTTTCCAAAAGTAAAACCATAATTTCATTTTATAAAATTGAAGTATTTACCTTTCTAGTATTAAAAAAGATACTAATATAATGTATCGGATTTAAATATATATATATATATTCTAACACATTATTAAAATTTATATTTTTAATAAACAAAATAAAAAATTATTACCCGAATCTAAACGAACCGATTTTTTTGGTTAACCAGATAAACGGTTAACCGATTGAATGGTTACGGTTTAGGGTCGAGAATTGAGTGACCCAAACTTACCAGTTAACCGAAATAATTTGTTAATAATTAACTGAACTCGGTTTTGCACAACTATACAACATAGTGATCATGCATTGTACAAAGTTGAATTGGTTGTGCTTGACGGGTTACTCCAATAGTGTTATGTATATATAGTGACGTATTCAGAAATTAAAAAAATTTCAAAATACTTTGTTTTCCTAAATGAGTATTTAAATTTTTTTTCTCTTTGTACACTAAAATAAACTTTTTTTAAAAAAATACACACTAAACTAGACTTGTTTTCCCAAAAAAAATTGAAATACAGTTGTTCCCATTAGAGGCTCCATAAATTTGTTCCTGAGTATTATGGTGGTTTATTTAAAATGTGTATTAAATTTACAATTTCACTTGTGAATAAGTGTTATATGCAACGGTAACCTTTATCGTTTTTTTTTTTGATCAGTGAATACTTTATCGTATTTTTAAAGAGAGAATTATATTCAAACTTTGAAGAGACAATGTTAAGAGGCAGCGGCGAAGCCACATGTATGATTGAGTGGGCTTGTACCCACCCCGAACTTTTCAAAGTTCACACATTTGACTTTAATTTTTTATTTTTTATTTTTTATGATTTGTGTTCCCTTTAAAATTTTGAAATTTTTATAATTTGTGTCCACCCTAAAATATATTTTGACTTGTGTCCACCCTCAAATCTGAATCCACCACTGTGAGAGGAATAATTATGAATTTGAAAATGAACCGTAAAATAACTACTAACATATAAATAGTTACTTATGAAAATAATATTTTTGAGCAAAACTCTTATTTAAATTATTTTATCATTATTATTTTATAAAATAAAAAAGGACATAGCTATATAAAAATAAATGGTAAGCGAAGTCAAGTTAGAAAGGGAAAAAAAAAGAAAAAAACTTTTTATGGATTGAAAGGTTAGGCATGTCGTGTAAGGATGAGACAGGCTGATACCGAATAAAAAGGTTGGCCGTAAATAGTGAGTTAGGTTTTGAAGTTAAAAATATATACATTCAATAATATTCGTAAACAATAGTTTAGTTAAATTTTTGAATTTTGACGGTATATTAAATTTTTGTCGGAGTAATTTTTTTTGTACTTTTAAGTTTTTGTATGAGATTTTGGTGGATTAGTCTTCATTATTTTTCATTATGGATGTTATGTATTTATAATATATTCTATAATTTTTTTAATAAAATTCAGTTGTAATTATTAAAAAATATATGTCAACAAAATTATATTATATTATTTATAATAATTTTTTTAATTAAAATTATTTATAATCAAGAAACATACAAATATTTGGAGTAGGGTTTGAATCCAAAATTCAATGACCGCATTTTGTTAAAAGTGTTTGTTAATTAAAATAATTTAATTTGTAAAAGTACATCATGCCTCATGCGTTTTGATATTACATGACATAGATAAGCATCATTTTAAAAAAAATAATTGGAATAAAATACTATTTCATTAAATATTTTGTTATTGGGATAAAAAGCCCATAATCTTGACCGTCAATGTATTTATATTAAGTTTATATATATCAATTTCATGTGAATTCTAAATTTAAGGTATTCTATAGTTAAATATTTTCACTTTAAAATTACAAAATTTTAAAATAACTTCTACTTAAAAAAGAAAAAAAGAAAATTTGCTCTTAATAAATCTAGGATATCAAAAATTCCAAACCTCAACCTTATCAACTTTGACATTGTCTCAATTACACGTTTCTTTATAAGCCGATTAAAAAGTAATATTTGTTTATATTTTTTTGACCATTTAATTTCGTATACACATCTTTCAAACAAAATTGTTCGAATTCAGTTATCCTAAAATAAACATCAGCATCTTTTTTACTAAGACCATTCATTGAGTTCAGTTTCATCTACGCATTTAAATGAATTTTATATAATAACTAATATTGTGTAATTATTAAGTTGAACCCACGGCGACGGGCACCGCACACCATTCACGACTCAAAAACAAGAAGAAAACAAACAAAGAAACCTCAACCTTACTATTTGGTGCCTGTTTTCTTAACCTTTTAGACCGCGTTTCGGGTTGTTTGACTCGCTACGGTTTTTGCCGATCGTCTCGGTCCGAGTACGGTCCCACTTCCATTATTGCAACAATCCAATGCTTATGTAATGTGAGACCCACATTCTCACTTTGTATCTTTAGGGAATAATAACTAACTCAGTCCCCGATATTTATATTTTTAATCAGTTTAACTACTATTATTAGAGGTGTAAATGAACCGAGGTTGAATGAACAAGACCATGTTCGTGTTCGTTTAAGTGTTCGCGAACATGTTCGTTTATTCGCTCGCAAATATCTTTATTTATATGTTCAGAAGTGTTAACTAAAATAACAATAAATAAAACAAAAACAATAAAATAAAACTTACAAGATGAACTTATATTACATCCTTAGCAACAACAAAGAGTAGTATTTAGATACATCCACAACCATTCCTATCCTTTAAAGTTTAAACGATCTTATAAACGAGCCTATAAACAAGTTTATTCGTGAACATAAACGAACCGAACACATCTTTGTTCGTGTTCGTTCGTTTATTAAACGAACATAAAAAATTGTTCATTCCCGTTTATTTAGCTTAATAAACAAACATAAAACGAACGATTCATGAACAGTTCGTCGAACACTCTATTTATTTATACCCCTAACTATTATTTCACATTTATTTTCATGTTGGCGTAACAATATTATGTCTACGTATCACAATTCACATCAACAAATAGTTTTAAAAATATATTAAAAATTCGTAATAAATTAAAAAATATATAAAATTTTTTTGACTGATATTCAATGTTTTAGTAAGTATTTTCGTTAAAAATAATTTGATTCTTTTAAAAATGTTAACAGTCAGAGTCGACTCGTTTAAAAAAAATTAAAGATCAATTTTAAATCAATAGATAATAAGGACTAAAATGGTAAGGTATAAATGTTAAAGAACTAAATTTGTTATTATTCATTTTTCTTATCACACGTACATGTACACACGTTTTTATCCCAAATAGCGACACCCGAATAATAAAACCAAAGTATTATCTACACACGAGTGGTACAAGCCAATGAAATTTAGCCACGTCATTACGTGTGGAATTTGACTTTGACTAAATACAGTGTATGTGTGTGTACATAGGTTTACCTTTGACCTTGTCTTTTGCTTGAATGAAAGTTGCCCAAAACAAGGGAACAATTGAAATAGTAGTTTCTAATCTATCTTTGTTATGTGTTTGCCTTTATTTGTTTAGATTAGGGACTGAAAAATAAGTCCTCAACTTGGATGTCCTTAAAATAAGATATAAAGTTCGAATTTTGTGAACTAAAATATATTATAAAAAAAATTTATAGGTTCAATTTATGTTCAATCCAAATATAATCAGAATTCATGTATATTAAACAGTAAGATTTTGTACATGCAGGGACGACGCCCTTTGATGTGTGGGATGGGCTCTTGCCCCCTAAGACACACTTTTTTTACAGTTTAATTTATATTTTTTTAAAATAGATTAATAATGAATTTACCTATACTTTCAAACATTTATATTTTGTACTCAATGTTTAATTTTGGTTTCGTCCATGCATACATATATGTGTATATATGTATATGGAGGGAACATTGCACGAAATTACGAAGATGAAGATGAAGAGTATTTTCAGGGACGAAATTAAAGAATATGTGGGGGATACTCTACCCTAAACTTTTAGTCTACTGAAATTTCAAGTTCTTATAAGTTTAAATATTAGATAAATTAAATATTATTTTCAAAAAATTGAAGTCTTCAATAGATCCTTATATTTTTAAAATTCAATACTTGACCTTTCAATATTTGATTACAACTCTGTCCTTGATAATCTCTAAAACAGGAAAAATAAGAGTTCATTTGGTTTTAGAAAATATTTTTTATTTTAGTTTTCATTTTTAGAAAATAATTTACATTTTTAGTTTTCTAAAAATTAAAAACTTATTTGGTTGATAGAGATGGAAAGTTATTTTCAAAAACAAAAATAGTGAAAATGTATTTGGTTTATAACTTTTCAAAATAGAAATGAAAAAATAATTATTAAATAATTGAAATAATAATAATAATAATATGAGTAAATAAACTAAATTTTTAAAAAATGACATTAGAAAGATTCGAACCCGGATTAAAATGGAAAAACTCTCATTTTCATATTTCCTATTTTTCTAAAACATTTTCAATTAAAACATTTTTTTATGTTTTCAATTTTCACTTATTTTTGTTTATTTTTTAAAAATTATTTTCTAATTTTCCAACAAAACACATTTTTTTCATTTTTTAAGAGAATATAAATAAAAACAAATTCTATTCTCTAGAACCAAACCCAACCTAATTTTTCTATTATCTATAAATGTGAATGACTACAAATACATTATCATTAATATGTTCAACCATTAGTGGTTTAAAAAAGAACTTTTTGTAGTTGAAATTGTGCATATCTTTCTAGAACTTTGGCTTAATTCTTGTTGATTTGTATCTAACCCATGCCCACTTTACAAACTTTGAAATCTTGTGATTTTAGCTTCTTTTTCTATTCGAATTAATGACTTTCTTTCAAGGAAAAACATTTTTTTTTTTTCAAAAACATATTTGATTCTTTTAAGTTGAAATATAAATATAAATACGAACATAGCAATAAGTATTGGGTGCAGCTATAAAATAAATATTGTTTTCATAAAAAAATTTCATATTTAAACTTTAGAGATAATATTGTTATACAAACCGCATGACATAATAGAAGAGAGTAAAAAGTAAATGTGAAGGTAACTAACCGTTGTTGGCAACTATACAAATTTGATTATAAGATGTGAATTTTAATGATCGAAATTTAAAATCTTAAAAATATTAGTTTTGAAACTAATTTTTATTAAGTTGTATTAAATTATAAGTATTTTTTGTTGCTTTTTCGGTTTTTAGGGCTTCACCTTCACTAGTCGGAAACAATCCATGTCGCACACATGATTTTGGTGGGTGAGTCTCTTAACGGAAATTTTCTGCATACACAACGCCTCGAACTTGAGACCTACTTAAGCGATATCAAATTTTTTACCACTTGGACTATTCCGTTAAAAAATTATAATATTTTTAATGATTTACGCTTGATATTTGGCATTAACTTTTGCAATTACCCTTGAAGAAATAAGTGTCTAATAAGGTGAACTTATTTTTTTATATTTAGGAAATTGTAGTAGTAACTATGTTGTGGAAGTCAAGAAGAAGAAAGTAGCCAAGGATTCCGGCGACTGGCGCGGTGGTTTCTGCGACGGTGAATTTCTTAGAAGTTTCCCCACACATATACTGAATTACTTTTATTTTAAATTCATCCACCAACCCACCATGTATATGAATTTCTGGGGTGAAAGTAGCAATGAGCCACTGACCTTGCTTGTGTATTTAAGTTTCGGGACGAGTATTTAATCGAATCAAATTGAGTGAAAATTGAGCTAATCAAGTTGAAGAGTACTATTTTATTATTCAACCTTTGTTTGAAATTCTTGAGTTGAATTTATAAAAATTAATTGTAATTATTTATTATGTTATGACTGGTCTTAATTTAAACAACTCTTTTTAGCCGTATAAAATATATACAATATATATTTCTTTATATTCTCTTTTACATTTGTAAGTATGACTTGTAATGTTATTTAATAAATCAAATATCATTTAACATTGTATAATATATTTATAATGTTATTTTTCACGATTTAATTTTGAGGACAATATTGATAGGAGTATAAATTGAAATTGATAAAAAAAAAGAAAAAAATTTGTAAAAAATTACAGTTGAAAAATTAAATCCAAAAATGCAAAGTTAAAAAATTAAATTGAAAAAATTAGTCAAAAAATGAATTTAAGTTATACATGTATTTGATATTGATCGAAGAGTATGTGGTTACAATTTGGTAAAATGATCTTAAAATCACATATTAAAGAAAAAAATTAAATTACTTAGCTAAGGACAAAAACAATGCAACTTTAATATTTTATCTTTCGTACTTTTAAAATTTAAACTTAATTTAATTTGAAATTCAAACCACTAATTTGAGTTGATTCGAATAACTCAAACTAAAAAAAGATTTTTTTGAATTAAATCGAATTTTGCTCACCCCTAGTTTAAATGTGGTAAATTGATACCTAAACTTGGAAAAAAAATTCAAATCGGTACCGAAACTTGAAAAGAAAATCTCGAATTGGTACACGGTGCTAATGTGCCATTTCAACAACTAATTAATCAAGACATGTTGCACTTGATGACATCATCATTATAATCGATCGATGTTGCATCAATAGCTTGATTAGTTGTTGAGATGTTTTTTAATAGTCTTAAGGTGATTTACAAGGTAGTATCTGTTCATATATATTCTTAACCCTTTGACAATCCACACACCTTACAGACAAAACGATTTGAACCCGAGTCTCTTAGAATGAACACCATCCCTTTTTCCAGAGGGACCACTTGTTTGGTTCTAGTTGTTGAGACGTTAAATAAAGAAATGTACCGATTTGAGAATCTTGCCAAATTCAGGTACTAATTTGTGACGAACAAACTTCATATTCCAATGTAATAAAGTTGTCAACTATAGCCAAAATCACGGGCCCTTATGGATAATGAGTTAACGAATGGGAAGTTTCTTAAAAGGAATTAGACTGCTCTTGCAATGGCTAGCCCAAGACTAGGATATAGCCCATAATATTTGTCACGGTGCCTTCATTCAAACCCCTCACTTAACATATCAATAATATAAAACGGGACAGAAGCCAAAGTAAATAAGTCGAAATCCGAAAAATTTGCATGTTTCGCCAAAGCATCTGTAACTTGATTACACTTCTTAGGGATAGCGCGAATAACCAATCCTTCTGAATCAAGGCCTATATAGAACGAGTGAGAGTAAGAGATAACCCATTACGATCCACGTGATGAATAAGCTTGACGGCTTGCGCATTGTCAGTCTCCACCTCAATATTCCGAAAACCCAACTCCCAAGCAAGAGAGAGGCTTAAAAAAATACTCCACAACTCAGCTTCCACGATTGAACAACAACCGATAAACTTAGTAAAATCATGCAACCATGATCCTAAATTATCCCTTAGCACCTCGCCGCACCAAGCTCTCCCATGTTTAGGAGTTATTTTATTAAGGGTTTTTTCTATTATTTGAGTAAAAATTTTGTATAGTGTCATTTGTCAGTTAATTAATTGGAATATTTAATATTATATTTTGAAGACGTATGTATAAAATTTTATCTTTCGATCCTTAAAAAAGTACTGAGAGCGTATAGTTCGATTTACAAGATTTAGGAGACCATGTGAAGAGCTACAATAAACTTGAATTCAGATCTAGAGTTGGATTAGGAAAAGCTCTCATTCTCAACTTTTAAGCTAAATTTTTTTATACATCATTTCTAGTGTCGCAATTTCTTATTTCTTTTGTTTTCTTAGCCCTAATTGGAAATTAGTTTTAGTACTGCTTGTCGACGACCGGATTCATTATTTTTTATATTTTTTTAATAAAAAGTTATGTCTTTTTGACACGTTTTTTCTTTACTTTTATGGTTTCGTTTCATCTGTCGTTTTAGCATGATTTCAGCGTACCTTAGCGTCCGTTTGGTGCTCGCACAAAGATCTTCACGACGTTAGTTTCTGATTATGATTCTGTCGACGGTCATAGAAAGATAGATCCTCACTCGGTTGATGATTGTTTGTCGATGTAATCAGTCCCGGATAGCGGAACAACCTGCCTGATAGTTTAGCTCGCTCACCACTCATTTTTAATCCCGTAATGTATCTCGTTTGGATAAAGACAAGGAGATTTAGGAAGTCTTCTAAATTTTGACGGTATGATAATCTTTATGAAAATATTTACTTTTCTTTGCACTTTTGATTTTTTATGAAATTTTGGTGAATCAGTCCCTATTATTCTCCCTCCTAAAATGCGTTGTATTTTTTTAAAAAAAAATCTCGCTAGAGTTGAGTTATGATTCTCCTTGATACAGTATTATGTGGCTCTTCGCACAATCTTCTAAACCGTGTGAACCATACTAGACACTCCCGACACTCTCTATCTCATGCCTAAAGTTACACATAAATACCCCAAGAACACAATACCAATAATTGAAAGTTATAAATTGCAATTCTATCTTTGGGTTAATTTATAGCTTCACCATTTCTTAGGAGATTTAACCCTAGATTTTCCACCTTCGACGTCGTTTTTCGATACAATGCTAGAATATCTAAAATTTCCGTAACTGATGGGGACGGTGGTCGTAGTTCTACCGGTGGTGGTTACCCTTCAACTATCGTCAAAGGTGGTTCGACGGTGTCGTTCATCACCCAAAGACGTTAAAAGAGCTGACGTGACTTTCGAGGGCTCAGTGGTTCGGAGTTTAAACTAGACATCTTCACCCGAGCTGATATAAAAAATATCTGTGTGTGTTTAATGATTTGAGATGGTCTGAACTAGTATGGTCAAATTGAAAGCAGGAAAAAGTGGGTGGAAAACAATGAAATGAGGAATTTGATTAGGTGTTAGTCAAAAGATTAGATGAAAAGATGGTCTAAGTGGAGGTGGACCCAAGGACTTAGATGAGTCCCACTCACTCCGGAAGATGTGAAATGTGTCTCAACTCTGAATCAATTAGTAGTTAGTTATAGTGCCTAAGCTATAAGCTATAAGCTAAGGCTAACCAATTTGCCATGTTTTCTTTCTACTTTCTTCTACGTCTGCCCCAATCACATTATTTCTTACTAAACCCTAATACGGAACTTAACACAACCACACCCCAAAACTATATCAATCTTGTAAAGAAATCTATATCTTTATGTGAAATTTGAGTTCATTTATATCCTCGCTCCGTCCTCAACATTTGCGGGTACAATTTTAGGTAATCTCTATTACATGCTTCGGTGAATTTTTCGTCTTTATCTCTATACCCATCAGATTTTCACGGTTTTCGGAGAATCCCCATCTCCAAAAATTAAACAAAATCTACTATTTTACTAAATAAAATATATGGTCGATTTTAATTTACATGTAAATGAAGAGATAAATAAATTATATAATTAACAAAAAATGGTAAATTATTATAGAAGTCACCCAAACTTAATAAGGTTTAAACAAAAGACAAAAATATATTAATAATAACATAAGTAGGGTATACATGTAAATGAGAGTTAATTTTATATATTTTAAATTTTTTTATAAAATATCAGGGATCCTTATGTATATTTTTCAGGGATTCTCATGATTATTTATATGGTTACGGTTCGGTTATCTTTACAGTTCGGATATAACAATCTTCGTCCCAATCTTAACAAAAAATGTATTGCAGAAATAGAGAGATAAATAGATTATATAATTAACAAAAAATGATAAATTACTAGAGATGTCACCCAAACTTAATAAGGTTTAAACAAAAGACACAAATATAATAAGTAGGTATACATGTAAGTGAGAGTTAATTTTATATATTTTAAAATTTGTGTAAAATATCAGGGATCCTTATGAATATTTTTCAGGGATCACCATAATTATTTATATGGTTACGGTTCAGTTATCCCTACGATTCGGGTACAACAATTTCCGTCTCAACCCCATTTGAGTTTCGATAATAAAACTTTCCCCGTAAATAAAAGTTTTAGTTATTCCTCATTCTTATCGGATCGAATCCCCACAATTTTCGAATATTAACCACCTAATTCCCACCCCTACTCATAGAACTCCCCCATAAACGCATTATCGTAAATAGCAGCTAAAGCACTTGTAACATCAAAACGCAACGTTTCAGTTCAGTCTACCCAAGTACCACAGTTAAAATCTTAACCATGGTTAATTCACCCGCCCCAATCAAACTCCTTTCCTTTTTAAAATCCTCACCCCTCACAAAAACCACAAAGAAACTGCGAGGAAAAAGCCAGACGGAACCAAACAGAATCCACAGGAAAAAGGAAAGTACAAAAGCTTTCTCAACAAAGCGGCAATGGCGTTTTACGTGGACGAAGATGACGTCTGGAAATGTCCAAAGCATCCTTCTAAACGTCGCCGTACTGGAATCTGTCCGTTTTGCCTCCGAGAAAAGCTCGCTTCTCTTTGTCCTGACTGCGCCCACGCCCGTCCTTGCGCGTGTAGCGCAGCCTCCTGTTCTTCTTCCTTCTATCGCTTCTCAACCGCCGCGGCGGAGGATACCTCCGGTATCCGAAGTTTCGGCTCCGGCGGAGTTTCTGATCCTGTCGCAAGAGAACCGACGTTCCGACGTTCGAGATCTCTCGTGATTCCTTTTCTCCATTCGAAACCTGAGCGTTTAAGCGAGAAGAACGATTTGGCGGGTAATAAGAGCAGGACGCCGTCGTTTTGGTCGATGTTTAAAGCTAGCAATAAGTGCAAGCGACACGAGAGTGAAGATCGTCAAAGAGAAGCAGAGAAAGCGAAAGTAGCGGCGGAGGTAGAACGGGCGAGGATGATGACGAGGTCAAGGTCCGTGTTGGTGACGTCACATTCCGGAATCGGAGTATCGAAACTGTCGGCGTCTACTAAAGCAAAGAGCTGGTATTTTCCGAGTCCGATGAAGGTTTTCCGGCAAACTAGGGGATTGGTTTTCCAAGAACGTTCTCCTTTGCATACAGAGTGATTTCTTTTAGTTTTATATTATCTGTATAATATTAATAACTATGATTAATTAATTAATTAACAACAGAAACGAACGAAAATATAACTAAGATTTTAAACAAATTACAATTTGAGGTTTTGTATTTTTTTCTTGGCTCAAACAGTACCAATTGAAATCTATTAGGTGATTCTGTTATCAATTCTTATATTATGAGCAAATTATGATTTTAGTTTTTTTTCTTTGATTTTGATTATTTTAAATTCATGTAATTTAATTATATTGTTTTTGTACAGTTTGAAGTAAAAAAATGCTCATTGTGTCCTGGTGGTGAAGGTAAATGTTCATCATCCCTTCAGAAACTCGAACCCGGATTCGAGCACCAATAATAGATGTTGTGTATACCGTCTTTAAAAAGACTAAAAAAGTTGAACATATGTTACCCTTGCATCACACCAGCATATTTAAAAAAAATTAAAGATTGAATTTTTTGACCTTATGATGTTACATTGTAGGTAAAAATTGGTTTTTTGACATTATTATATTAAATTATAGGTAAAATTTAATTATAAGTCCAGAGTACTCAATTCCATAGTCAAACTAATCATGTTTTGATTAGTTTTAGAGTCTATAATTATTACATGATAATTATTTTATTATATATTTCTTTGGAACTTCTTAAAGCAAAAATATCATTGCAAAAATCCCTACCACCTTTATTGAAAATGTTGCTATTGTTTTTATATATCAGGAGAATCTTACAATCATTAACCTCTATTATTATTGAACTTATTAATTACAATGATTGTGTTGAATATAAACTTTGAATTTCAAACTTATTTGAATTTAGAATTAAAATGTAATTTTCTAAAATATCTTTTTTAATTGATATTATAAGTTCAAGTTTCATAATGGGCAAATACTATAATTGTTCACATATTATAGTACTTATAATTGTTCTTGTAATTAAAAAAAAAACGTATTATTTGATGTCATCCTTAATTAACATCGGTTAAAACTCTATAAATGTTTTAGTCTAAAATAGAGCTCTAAATAGTTATCAAATTTTTAAATATTCTAGTTTTCATTCTAAATTATGTCTTTCATTGTAATTCGGTCTTTAAATTTTTGAATATTTTAATTTAACCCCAAGCTATGACTTTTATTTTAATTTAGTCCCTAAAATTTTTAAACTTTTCATTTTCATCTTCAAAATTATCATTTATGCCCCATCATATTATTATTTACACATCAATGTTTACATGTCAATTAATAATTTTTATAACGATTTTATTAATATGGATATGATTATCATATACTGATGCTGAAATTAGCATGTCCAAAAGTTTGATCATTTTAGAATGAGCCATTGTTTGGGGTGAAAATGAAACGTTTTAAAGTTTACAGATCAATCTTGAAATTGGTAAAAATTTAAAAACTAATTTAAAATAATGATCATAAGTTTGAAATCTGTGAATAAAGACACTGGAAACGTTGAGAAAGTAGTGAGTGTTTAGATTCAGAATCTGAAACTGGGCTCAAACCAGGATTACAATCCCAAAGACAGCAATATTCTATACAAGAACATAGAACATTATCACATGTAATCTGAATCAGCAAGTGTTTGCTGTAATGCTGGAGCTTTGACCGCGTTTGGTTGCGCCAAAAGTTGTTTATTATTAATATTTTGGCTTAAATAAAAAAATATGTGCCCAAACTATCCCGTTTTCTTTTTTAGGTGCCTAAATTTTTTTTGCCCCCTTTTAAGTGTCCAAACTATTTATTTTTGGTCAAAATATGTGTCCAAACTATTATTTTTGGGTTCAAGTAGGTGCCTTAGTTTGACCTTAAAATGGGCAAAAATTGATAATTTGGGCACCTAAAAGGAGCACAATAAAGGCACTTAAAAGGAAAAAAAAGGATAGTTTAGGTATGGTGGGAAAAACTCGACTCGAAAAAACTGAATTATTCGACTTGACTCGAGGCAAAAAAAACTGACTCGTTTTAACTCGACTCGACACGGAAAATTTTCAAATAAAGTTTGAGTTATGAAAATCGAATAACTCAAAATTTTTATTAATTAGTTGATCAATTTTCAAGTTCGAGTCGATTCTATCAATTATGTTTAATATGTTATGTATATCACATGTGAAAATATGAAGAATTGTATATGAATATTATATATGCATATAGAAAGCCTTTGAAATTGGAATCAATATGTGCAACATCTAGCCCTAAATGTATGCATATAGAAATATATACATGCAGCGCTACGTATATGGATATAGAAATATATATATATACGAAGAAATATATATATATATATATATATATATATATATATATATATATATGTACAATTAAATTTGTATAGAAATTCGAAACTCGACTCGACTCGAATTTTATAAACTCAAAACTCGACTCAAAAAAAATTCAAATAAAGTTTGTACATAATTTGTACAATTAAATTATGTCTAATATGTTATGTATATCACATGTGAAAATATGAAGAATTATATATGTATATTATATATGCATATAGAAAGCCGTTGAAATTGGAATCAATATGTGCAACGTCTAGCCCTAAATATATGCATATAGAAATATATACATGCACCGCTACATATATGCATATAGAAATATATATACGAAGACATATATATGTACAATTAAATTTGTACAGAAACTCGAAACTCGATTCGACTCGACTCAAAAAAATTTCAAATAAAGTTTGAATCGTAAAATAAAACTTGCAAACTCGAATAACTCGAAATTTTTTGACTAAACTCGACTCGATCGAACTCTCAGCCCTACGTTTAGGCACCTAAAAGGAGCAAAAAAAAATTAAGCACTTAAAAAAGAAAAACAGAATAATTTAAACACCTAAAAAGAAAAAAATATAAAAGTTTGGGCACTTATTTTGACATTAAGTCTATTAATATTTTTGACAGTAAAGTAAAGATTCTGGAACCAGCAGACCATTTGTTTAAAATCTCCAAACCACCCGCTTTTAAAGCATCATCTAAAACTTTCCGAGTAAAAAAATGTTAGTATTATTCTTAAAAGAACCGAATTTAAATAGTTTGTTTATAAAGTATACGTGTTATTAAGAGCTAAGAAAAATAAACCGATATTACGATCACATAGGCTAAAAGAACATCATCTGATCTTCTTCTTAATATTGATATTAATCTTAAAGGATATTACTTATTAGTGCTGTAAATGAAACTGGGTCGAACAAACAAACATCTGTTTATATTCGCTTGTTTACTTTTAAATTTGTTCGTATTTAATTTATATTTGTATTTGTTTCATAATTTTTTGTGCACGTTTATGCTCGCCAACATAAAACAAACATGCTCCGAACGTAAAATGAATATGCTCATGGACACATAATTGGAAAATGTTTGCAAGTAATTAAAAATATTTTCGTGATTAATAAGTGAGCAAACATAAATAAAGGATTTTTTTTTATTTTTAGAGATAACATAATAAAATAAAAATATTAATAATTATATTATTAATCAACATACAAAAAATATCTTTTTAAGTAAGGACACTTTAAATAATTGAACTAATAAACAAGTTTATTTGTAATTATAAACTAACATAAATTTCGTTCGTTTAACAAATAGATATAGAATTTTTGTTATAACTCATTTAACGAACAATATATGAATGATTTATCTAGCACTCGGCTTAGGGATGGAAATTTCACCCCTTTTCGGTGCCCCTATTTATGCCCCATGCTTAAAATTAGGTTTAGGGTTTAGGGTTTTAAGTTAGGGTTTATAGTTAGGATTTAAGGAATTTAGGGCAGTCTGTATCTTTTAGGGTATAGAGTGTAGAGTTTAGGATTTAAAATTTAGGGTTAGGGATTGAAATTTAATTTTATAGTGTTCTTTAGTGTTGGGGCACCGAAAAGGGGCAGAGGATTTTTATCCCTCGGCTTAGACGTTAAATTTCTTGGGTCAAAATCGTCTACCTCCTAACCATGCCTTCATTTATGCCCCTACAATAAAATTAGGGGTTTAGGGTTTAGAGTTTAGGGTTAGGGCTTAGGGTATAGGAAAATTATAGTAGGGTGTATTTTTAGGGTGTAGGGTATAGAGTTTAGGATTCGAAATTTAAGGTTAGAGTTTCTAATTTAATTTTGAAGTGTTCTTTTAACAGGATGCATAGATAGAGGCATGGTTAGGGGCAGCAGATTTTTGCTCAAATTTCTTACGGTTTAATCTTTGTATTAAATGAAAAAAAATCATTTAATTTCTTTTTGGTGTCCCTTTCTATGTTTCAACATACTAAATCATACACTCGAACTTTAAACTCTAAATTTTAAACCTTAAACCCTATACACTAATTATAAATCGTAACCTTAAATACTAAACTCTATTTATATTGTTACGGCATACATAAAAACACTAAAAAGAGCGGAAGAATTATATCCGTATTAAATGTCGGTTTTATTACCGTGTCGGTATAAAAAAGAACAGTAGCAACTTGCAAGTTCGTCGCTATAACTCCAAAAGCAACTTCATGTTTGTACTCTTTCCATTTGGTTTCAATTAATTATTTGACAGAATCCTTTTCTTACAGAAGCTTTAAGAAAAGGCGACAATTAGGTTACAGTATTTCCATGTTGGCCATAAATAAATTATCCAAAATTAGTATATTTTGCTTAATTATCCATTTTCCAGGCAGGACACAGTTGGAGAATCTTGATTCTCTGGGTTTCTGACACGTGGACAGGGGGACTAGGGGTCAAATCCAACCAGAAAATGAAGTTTCAAAGAATCGTATAATATGGATTGATATTTTAGAATCAGCTAAACAAACTGGACGAGTTACTGAGTCAGTCTGTTTTGGGGAGCTGAACTCAGGAGATCACCTTGTCTGCATCTGACTGTCAGTTTGTCACGACTCAGTACTCACTGCTGCATGGGATTTGAACAGCGTAATTTCCTTTCACATTCCTTACGCAAACTACCAGTGTTCAAGGGTTCGATCCTTACTCCGAGTATAAAATAAATTTAAATATTATAGTCAATGTCTATTCTCTGTTTGAGCTAACAAAATATAGATGACTAGTCATTGAACTCGCTCTAATTAATGTGTAAAAAAATCAATATATATGAGTGGTCAAAACTTGACTCGATTCGAAAAAATTGAATTTTTTTGATTTGACTCAGCTTGTCTAGACTTGAAAATATTTCAAATAAAGTTTAATTTATAAAAAGAAAATTTGAATAACTCTTAACTTTTTTTGAAAAAGGCAATTGAATTTTATTAAAAAATCATGGAAGATATTACAAATACAACACATCTAGAAGGGAAAAATAACAAGGACTAGTCCATCAAAATCTCATACAAAAACCCAAAGGTGCACAGAAAAGTAAATACTTCCATAGAGATTAGCATACCGTCGAAATCCAGAAGCATTCCTGAATCTCATTGTCTCTATCCAAACGAGACGCTTTACGGGGTGAAAAGGGAGCGGTGAGCGAACCAAACTATTAGGCAGATTTTTCCGTTACCCAGGTCTGATTACGTCGGCAAACAACCATCAATCGAGTGGGTCGGTTTTCACGTTCAAGTCAAGTCCATCAATTTTGCCTAATCTATATATGAAGAAATATGTGTATTGTACACGGTTATAGAAAATCATTTAACTTGACTCGAAAAAATTTCAAATAAAATTTGAATTGAAAATAGACCATCGCCAACTCAATTAGCTCGAATATGTTTGTCTCGATTCAACTGAATCGAATGCTCACCCATACGTATACAATGATGCTTTGAATTGAAAGCAAATTATGTGTAAAGTTGGGCAAGTCATGTGGGGGGAGATGCCCCACGTTGAACGTGGTATTTGGTGGCAAATTGCCTTTGCTTCTTCTTTCATTCTATGTTTCAAATCACACATCTAAGGGCCCGTTCAACAATATTGGTAAAAGATCATTTGTAGTGAAGAAACCGACGTTAAAAAAATTAAAAAAAATTTAACTTTTCTAAAACGAACGTTTGGAATTAGACTCAAATACAAAAAATATGGTGAAAAAGAACAAACATAAAGTGTTTAACGATACTTTTTCATTTGACCGCTGCTTTTGCTCCGAACCTTACCTGAGAAGCGTTACTGAACGACGCCTAAGTCTCTTTGAATGAAGTGGGCTAAGCTATTAGATGAATTTCATTTTATGTAAATCTTGTACTACGAGTATTTCTTTTCAGATTTATTCGATTTTAAGTTTTACTATAGGTAGTCTTATCTAAATTTGTTTTGATTATCGAACTATTCTTGTATTTTAATATGAAATATTTATTTACTATATGGCTCTATGGCCTTCCAAATTTCATTTTCTAGGTTCATTTATTTGCATTTTAAGTCCCAAAAAGAAGAAGAAGTAGAATATGGCCCTCACTTTAAAGCCTAAGCAACCAGTTCATGCATATTCCATCCTAAACTGAGCTATTAAATGGATAATAAAGTGGCTTCGAACAAAAATCATGTCTCTTTGTGAACCCTTTCTTTCCCTCAAAGAAAAGCTCCAACTAAAACTCGAATCTTTTGGGCAGTGAACTCACGGTTCGGATATAGCATTAATCCTCGTCCTCGTCCCCATTTGAGCTTCGGTGATAAAAATTTTTCTTCTCTCAGTGAGTAAAGGTTTCGGTTATTCCCCATCCCGTCGGATCGAATCCCCACTATTTTTGGATATTCACTACCTAATTCTCACCGTTAATGTTGATGCTCAAAGCTTTGCAGCAAGAGTTCCATGTAGGATGAATATTTATGAGATATAATTCTTTTAGGCTACGCATTTTTTTTTAATTTTACACTTATTTAGAATCATTGAATGATTGTAAATCAATAACTGATGTTAAAAAGTTAAAAATCTGAAGTTTTTTAAGAGAAGAAAATAAAAGAGAACTCTAATCTCAACCACTAATTTACACTCATCCAATGGTTATAAATCTATATAAAAATTTAAGAGATTTTGCATAATGTAAATATATCTAAATCTATTTTTATATTTATTTTAGGATCCACTTATATTACATAATATTCGATGTATGACCACTTGAAATTTACAGTGAATTTTATATTTTTATATATACATGGACCCATTGGTGTCCAAACCTTCAAAGGTATTTTAGTTTATCACGTACCTTTGATAGCAGCAAATGCTTTTCATCCCCAAGGGAATAGAAATTCTCCCCTTTTTATTACTATTTATGTTCCAACATTACAAAGTAAAGTTTAGGGTTTAAGTTTATTGTTAGAATTTAGGGTTTAGATGTTAAGATTTAAAGTGTATGATTAAAATTTTAGAGTTCAAAATTTAAAATTTAGAAATTAAGACTAGAATATCAAATTTAATTTTTTAATGTTAGGGAATTAATAGAAACACAAAGAGACATGATTTTTGTTCGAAGCCTTGCGTGATAATTTTTTTTGGCTAAAGGGGTTATTTTGCCCCTCGAATTCGACCCAAATTAACAATGTTGTCCCTCGCGCGAAAACGCGTTCAATTAGGTTTTCCAGTTCGAACATTGTAGCAAATTAGCCCATTGACTAACGTTGACCGTTACGGTGCTAACGTGGCAGTTAACGTTGCTGACACGACAATCAATTGTGTTGATGTGGCAGTCCATGATGCTGACATGGTCGTGCATGTGTGATGATGACGTGGCATAGGGACTGGATTAATTTTTTAAATCAAATTCGAGGGCATAATTAATTTTTTTACTGAGTTTAGGGGCATAATTCATTTTAATTGAAAATTTAATAACTTATTTAATATTTAAGCTAAAATAATAATAATTTAAGAAATTATTAAAATTTCAAAATTGGATAAATAATTTGTTTAAATTTTAAATTAATTTAATCGGTTTATTTAGTTTTTGAATAAAATTAAATAAATACTTTTGTTTTTCAAGATTAATTTTTACAAATGGAATATACAAAATATCGATTAACAAATTGATGTAAATATCCTTCAGGTTCCTGATAGTTTTAAAATAAGCAAAGTGAGAACTCTCACATAAAATCAAAATATTATTTAATTTAAAAATTTTCATAAACTTAATAAAAATAAATAAAATATTTATAAAATTATTAAAAAAATTAATATAAAAAATTAAATTGTATTTGAGATTGAAAATGATAAAATATAAATATAAAAATTAAAAAATGTTTATAAAGTATTAAAAAATCAAACACTTTCATCAAAAAAGTTTTTGACTTCGTTAATCTAAGTATTACCATTCGTTAAACAAATTTTCAGTGGAATCAACATTGTATTAAAGTTATTTCAAAAAAAATATTTCAAAAACATTGTATTAAAGTAACAATAAAATTCATTTTTTTCGTTTTTCTACATCAAATTTATGCTCATTAATGTTTGATGTAGAAAAACGAAGGAAATTTTTGTTTTTTTCTACTTTAACACAAGAATGATTCCATTAAAAATATGCTCAAGGGATATTAGTAGGCTTAGCATAGCCAGAAACAGTTGAAGACTTTTCCGATGGTTTATAAATATTTTAAAATTTTGAGTTTTTATATTTATAAATTTTCATATTTTTATTTTTATGTTTTTTCTTAATTTTTAAATTTATTAGAGTATTTTTATTTTTTTTACTATTTTATGAGTATTTAAATATTTTTAAATTTTTAATAATTTATTATTTTTTAGCTTAAAGATTAAATAAGTTATCGAACTTTCAATTAAAATGAATTATGTCCTTGAGCTTGGCAAAAAATTTAATTATGCCCTCAAATTCGGTTAAAAAAATCAATTCAGCCTCTCTGCCAAGTCATCATCACACATGCACTGCCACATCATCATCATAGACTGCCACATCAGCACAGTTGACAGCCACGTAAGCATCGTAATGGTCAACGTTGGTCAAGGAGCTAATGTGCTTCAATGTGCGAACTAGAGGACCTAATTGAACGTATTTTCTCACGAGGAGGAACATTGCTAATTTGGGTCGAATTCGAGGGCAAAATAACCTCTTTTAGCCTTTTTTTTTTTTAACAAAAAGTTGGGTGGGCTTTGCTTTCGGTTCTGCAGTGTTCTCTCTGATCGGGTCCTTTCCTAAAACTCTATTCAATTGGGCATTGGGCCTTAGAAACTTATTTTCATTATTGGTTCCAGAAATCTCAATATTATTCTAACTTAATTTGTGATTTTTCAAGTTTAATGGAATGAAATGAGTTTTGAGTCGAGTAAAATAAATTTATTCGAGTTAAATTAAAAATATGTCGAATTAAAAACTTGCTGCTAATAGTGAATAAATTTAAAACTCGTCCAAAGAAAAATAAGACAAAATAAGGTACTTTAGTATGAAAAACTTGATTTGGTAATTTATCTGTTTAAGACCTCAGATTTATCATATATCACATTTTTATAATTTAGCATTATGATTGGTTTTTAAGATTTTTTTTTGATTTCTTGAATTTTTGTTGAGATTGACGAATTTGCATTTTTTTTATATAAAATTGACAAGGACCATCCAATTTTTTTTATCAATTTGTTATTTGGTTTACTCGAGTTGTAAAATTCAACTCAACTCGAAAGTGTAAAATCAAATAACATAATTAAAAAAATTGAATAATTCGATTCGATTAACTAAATATCCAAAACAGCTTGTCTTTTTAAGCTGCTCACCCCTAATAAGGATGGTCTACACGGATGTATTAAGGCTATGAGAGGTGCTTGTGCCCCCATCAATTTTTTGTCTAATAACAATTTTAGCCCCTGCTAATTTAAATACTTGTCAAATTACTTTAAAAAAATATTTGTCAAATTAAGTCTGGCACCTCTTAAATTAAATTTTTAAAACACTTAATTTTAAAGTTAAATGATTTTACCCTTTTCATTGTATAATCTCAACTCCGTCCATGCAGTGGCGAATTCAGAAATATATTTGAGGGTGGACACACATAAAATTTAAAAAGTTCAGGGCGGGCACAAATCATAAATATTACAACAATTTAAAGATTAATTCATAAAAATTAAAAAAATTGAAGACAAATGTATGAACTTTGAAAAGTTTAAGGTGAGCAAAGGCTTACTCTGCATTACATATAGATCCGCAAAACATAGATGAAGTACAAAGGATGGATGAGCATTGTCCGAAAACAAAACAAGTTGGATCATGTACTCAGAGACGAACGCAATACTTTATATTCTGGGATGAATCTATAGATTTTTAATAAAAAATGTATAGAAAAATTTTAAATCATATATAGATTCCAAATTTTCAAAAGGACGACTGCTTCTCTAGCCCCTCGGTCCATCCCTCTACTGTATTATTGACGTCAGAGATGATGCAGTGTAGAGGGAATGTTTGGTAACAATCTCTTAAGTATCCACTAGCAAAGCAAATGGAAATGGAGTGGACCCACTTATCCAGCCTACAATCTTTGAAATGTAGCAAAGGGTTTCAGACCTGAAAAAAAATTAGATAAAAATCAGATTATAAGATGGAAATCAATGAGGGCAAATATTTGCAAATAATGTACTATTAAAGTGGATTTGCTTTGTATAATTAAGTGTTAAGAAATTTCGAGTGCGGAGTCGTGTTTTTGTTTCTTTCGAGGACCTGACTTATCTGACTCGGAGTTGTACGTTAAAAACATAGTTACGTTGCACTCTTTTTTCTCTATTAAGTTTAGGGAAGTTTTTTAACGAGACACGTATCTATGTTGGAGTATCGGTTCTCATTTCTAATAGATTCGCTTTTTTTTAAAAAAAGTGGATCATATGTTAATCTATTTGAAGCAATATGTATTGCTCTTAATTAAGATTTGGTTATAATATGGTGGACAATAACATCATTATCCACAATGCTAATTAAACTACAAAGTATTATTGGTATGCTAATTAGATTAGTCTATGTTAACAACAGAAAACAAGTTGATTAGTTGCTCATAATTATTTATATATCACCCAATACCAATCTGTATCTGCTTAAGCATACAATCCATTGGGCTGATTCAGATATCCATAATAATAAAGGATAAGAAAGATTGTGTTAAAAAGGGATAAAAATCATCTGCCCCTTTTCGGTGCCCTGCTCCAACACTAATAAACACAACAAAATTAAATTCTAATCCCTAACCCTAAATACTAAATCCTAAACCCTAAAAAATATACTCTACCTTAAATTCTCTAAACCATAACCATAACCCCTAACCTAAAATCCTAAACCCCAAACCTAATTTTAAGTGTGGGGCATAAGTAGGGGCACCGAAAAGGAGTAGAGGATTTCCATCCTTTAAAAAGACTATTGTCGGTAGTAATTAGTATTTGATCGAGTTGAGTAATAAATATTTAATTTAGTTAAGTTGACGAGTTTTATTTTATAATTTTTTTTAAAATTTTTTTCGAATCGAGTTTATGAAATTTAAGTTGAGTTTAGCTGTTTGAGTTTTTCTTCATATATATATATATATATATATATATATATATATATATATATATCTTCGTATTTTTTATATGTAGTGTATATATATCAAACAAAGTTGAGAGACTCGACTAAAACTTGGAAATGATTAGGTGAAAATTAAAACAAATGTGGGCGCCAGCAAAAGCACACTAGTGAGCTTAAACTTGTGCCTTACTCATGAGTATGACTGAACCATGTTGTGGTGGTGGCGGTGGCGGTGGCGGCAGTGGCACCCCACTAGTTTCCCTTTGCATGTGCCAGCTCCAAAGGCCAACCCCTTTGATTTTCATGGCTGGGCTCCAATCCGATCCCTATATATACCCACCTTCACTTGCATTGTAAACCAAGTAATTCCCATGGCTAAACATAAGATATTTGGCGCGGTTTTGTTTGTGTTGTTAGGTATAGGGATATGCTCTGCTACTAGAGCTCTCCTCACTCTTGATGGTGTCATTTCCGGTGTTGGTCTTCATGTAGGTGGCACCGTTGGTGTTGGTGTCGGAGGAGGAGGTGGAGGAGGTTCGGGAGGTGGTGGTGGTTCTGCGGCTGTAGGAGGAGGAGGAGGAGCTAGTTCTGGATATGGAGCTGGTGGTGGTAGTGGAGAAGGGGGTGGTGTTGGATATGGAGGTGCTGGTGGACATGGAGGAGGTGGTGGCAATGGTGGTGGTGGTGGTAGTGCAGGAGCAGGTGGAGCTTCTGGATATGGAAGTGGAGCTGGTGAAGGAGCTGGAGCTGGCGAAGGAGGTGGATATGGAGGAGCTGGTGGGAATGGAGGTGGTGGCGGTGGAGGTAAAGGTGGTGGTGGAGGTAGTGGAGGTGGAGCTTCAGGGTATGGAAGTGGAAGTGGTGAAGGCGCCGGGGCTGGCAGTGGAGCTGGTAATGGTGGTAGTGGACACGGAGGTGGTGGTGGCGGAGGTAGTGGCGGGGGTGGTGGAGGTGGAGCTGCTGGACACGGGAGTGGAAGTGGAAGTGGAGAAGGGGGTGGCGCTGGGTATGGCTCTGGTGGTGCTGGTTCGGGAGGCGGTGGTGGTAGCGGAGGCGGTGGAGGTGGAGGCGCTGGAGGAGGGGCACATGGAGGAGGATATGGTGGTGGAGAAGGAGCCGGAGGAGGTTCTGGTGGTGGTGCAAGTGGTAAAGGAGGTGGCGGTGGAGGCGGCTCCGGTGGTGGAGGTGAAGGAGGTGCTCATGGAGGAGGGTACGGAGGTGGCAGTGGGAGTGGTGAAGGTGGTGGCCATGGGAGCTATGCTCCTTGAAAAATACCATACTATCACCAGTAAACTACACTAAGAATATGAATTTTCTTACCAAAAAAATAAGGTTAACGTAGGTAAGAAAATCAAATGAAACTATGGAAGCCAAATAGATGGCCTTACAAGTTGTATCAACTGAATTTATATTATTCGAATCGAGTTATGTAAAAGCTATTTTTTTATCATGAAATCTTAAAAATATAAGTATAATATTTTATGAACTTTTAAAATGCTATATTTTCTAAATTGTATGTAAGGGTGATAATGAGCATAACCAGCTCACGAGCTATTCGGGCTTGGCTCGATCAAAGCTCGGCTCACTCGGCTCGAAACCTTAACAAGTCAAGCTAAGTCTACTCAGGCTCAGCTCAAAAAACGTGTGAACATGCTCGGAATCTACATATGCACTAAAATAAATTGTGTATTTGTATTTTCTTTCATTAATTAATTGTTGTTTGATTTTGCATTTTCTTTAATTATATATTTGTATTATAAGAATATTTTAAAAAAAAATTATAGCAAATTTTTTCATTTCGAGCCGTGCCAAGCCTACAGGCTTCAAGCCCGAGCTAAACCCAACTCAATAAAATTGTTTTCGAGCCGAGCTCGAGCCTAAAATTCCGAGCTCAGCAAGCCTCGAGCCCAAGCCAAGCCCAATTACACTATTTTCGAGCCGAGCCTGGTCGGGCTCAACTCGGCTCGTTATCACCCCTACATGCATGCATTAAACTCGTAAATTGATAATGCTATTGGCACTCAGAGGAGGTGGTTTAGGAGGCGGTGGTGGTAACGTTTCTGCAGCTCTAGGAGGAGCTTGCGGTGTTGGACACGGAGGAGTAGGTGGTGGCGGCGGTAGTACAAGTCGAGCGTCCGGAGATGGAAGTGGAGGTGGCCAGAATACAAATTTTCTTGCCAAAAGTAATGTATGTAAAGAGAATCAAAAGTAAATGAATACTAAATATTTATAGTTCTTGGTGAACAAATCCACCATACAGAAAAGGAAAAGCCATAATATTTACTACCCAAAAATAATGCTAGATTAACATTCCCCCCTGCGCTATGGGGATGGCCAGAATCAACCACTTGAATTTAAGCAAAATGACTCACCAACAGTTCAACGTGAGACCGGAACCGGGCGCATAAGATTATCGTTGTTTTTCGTCCGAGGGCTGACCCTTTTGCAAGGAGATGATCCCATTCTTTTCTTCATTTTACCAGTTGGTTGTGGAGTCAGCAGCGCCATTAATCTTGCTCCTCGTGAACTCGGCATCCTTTTGGCATATCTCATTGCTTCGATTCTTCCTTGATCCAACTCCGGAGCCTTGTTGACTGCTGCTCTTCTACAAACACCCCCGCGCTTCTCGTTTTTCGAATGAGTTCGGGGAGCACATCCTGTGAATGTAAGCCATCTAGTTGTGTCATGTCATCCTAGAAAAGAAAACATGTTCTGTGAAACTAATACAAAGGCATTCCTTTACCTGAAATGTCGGTCTGAGACTTGTCGGGGCGTTGAGATTTGGTTAGCATCGAATGGAAACAACCGTCATTTGTAGCTTCGTAGGAACAATTGTTCGACTCTGGTGGTGGTGTAGAAGCATCAGTCATAGGAATATCATCGACTCCATCGATGGACTTTGATATGTGAAATTCTGATTCATTTGCAGGCACTCCAGAAATTCCATCACTGGCAATACATGGTTCATCAACCTTAGCTTCAAACCGTGTTTCACAAGAAAACTGAGATAAGGTTCTATCAGAAACATCTTTAGATTCAGCAGCAGCACAATCAGCACCGTTTTCCACACGGGGATTTGAGGCACAATCTATATCGTCTAGAACAGACTTCGGTGACGAACCAGAAGTCCCGGGGTCTGCACAGGGCTTCTGCACTTCTATTGCAGTGGAAAACCAAGGTATACCCTGCTTAGCATATAGCAAAATGTAGGCCTCCTGAGAAAGCACAGCTTCTTCTTCGACACGAGTAACCTACAAAAGATGCGACAAGAAACATATTGGAACTATTTTGCAACCATGGTATCTATCCTTAGTAAAAACAAAAATGCAAGTTCATCGATCATTACCCTCGAGTCATTCATCTTATGCCATGTATCGGGAGAGGACCGAATATAGCAAACATAGTGACCAGAAGTAGGTCTGAATCCAGAATGCTTCACAACTGCATATAGTTGATATTTCAATTCTTCCTATCACCAAAAGACAACAAATTAGACAAAATTCGATAATTTCGAACAACATTCAAACTAATCAAACATCAATTTTCTCTTGTCTAATGCTCACAAACAACAAGCTCATACCTAAGTGTAACATACAAGTAGAAACAAAGGTGATATACTCACATTGTTTCTCTCTTTGTGAATGATGTAAGGCTGCAAATCCAACTCAAGTGGGAAGTCTACATGCTTGTCTATCTTCTCAATAAAAGTCCCTTCAGTCTTAAATCTCTTCAAATGGAATGTCGCAATCGAGGGAGCCTCGTCCAACATTAGTTGTTTTTCTACCGACACTTGTTCTTTACAATTCTCACACCTAAACTTTGCCTCCAAGTCTTCTATCTTTTCCACCTTGGTGAAAGACTCTAATGCACTTGGAAGAGAGTCCGCGTCTTCAATTTCCAAACTCAGATCGTTCAAGGGCTCGTAAGTGCACGAAACATGGCCACAATTGCAACAACATAGCTGAAACCATAAGAGACAAACACACTCAGTACGTGAAAACAAAGAATTCTATAAAAAATGACTAAACATGATCAAGTTGCATCGTTCGTAGTTCGTACTCTGCTAACAAGGCGGCCACCATAAACCTTCTTAACAAGGCAATCATCGACCGAGGACAAATCATTTTTGGGCTTTGAGAAACAGCTTTCAAGTCTATCTAACATGCATTGTAAGAACTCATGAGCATCTTCCTGTTGATATTTCTGAAAAAATGATGAGATATCTGGCTCCATTCGAGTCAAGAATCACAATTTATGAACTAATCAAGCTTACAACAAATTATAATGAAACAATCAATAATCACAACTGAAGTTTCATCAGCATATCATACAGTGACCAACTAATTATAAACTAATCAAGCTAAAAATAGATAAACAAAGGATACGGTTCAAATTGTCGAAAATTTTCAAAGGCGATACGATCCCTCCCGATGAATTCAACGAAACCTCGATATGATCACGAAGAGCACAAAGTAAACAAAAGCTCTCATTATCACCTAACAATTCCAACAACAAAAACAATGAGAAATCTGAAAAGGAAACAAAGGAATTGCTGCTAAAGCAAGAGACTTACGATTACAAGGCTTCTCATGATGATTCGAAGATCTTAGACCCAAAACAAATGGAACCGTGTGAGTAAAGCATTGCAAAACAGCATTGATAAAGCATGTATTGCCCAAATTTTCCAGCCCAGCACCCTGCATAACGAATACCCAAATTTGAAATTATTCAATTCAGCATTCTACATAAAGACATGTTTATAGACAAATGAACTCAAAAAAATGTTAAAACAATAACATACCACGCCGGTTGTTTTTTCTTCAGTTTCAGAAGCTTCTGTAGGAAACAGAGGCTTTGACCACGAATTTCCCCATGTAGAAAATCTAGAGCCAGGGGATTTGAATTCGTTGTCTCGGCGACTATAGTTGTGTGGAGAATTGTAGTCGCTATTAAGCCATGTGTCGTCGTTTTCTTCCTCTTGTGGAAATGTTTCGGGTTCCTTAGTAGAAGAATCCGACGGCGGTGGGGAAGTTCCGGCGGTGGTTTCTTCTTGGACGGCGTTTTCAACCGTTTCAAGGCAAAGAGAATCAACGGCCATTGGGGAAACAGATGAAGACCCAGGCAAGGAATCGGGCATTAGAGGCGAAACTCGATGGAACCCATCCATATTCTCTTGAGAAACAAAGGATTCTGAAGGCGGCGGATCAGCTGATATTAGGGTTTCAGGAAAAGAGGTTTGGATTTCCATGTTTTGAGAGGAGAGAAAGAAAGGGTTTGGTGGGAAACGAGATTTAAATCTAGAAACGGGAAATCTCGATCTTGTTCTTAGAGGAAAAATATGAAATGAGAGGAGGGAAAATGAAAAACAAAGGAAACTCTTTTAATGGAGGTTTTGAAATTGGAGGGAAAATTTAGCCGCCTTTTATTTGGATATTTCAGATACTTTTTTCCATTGACTCGGACTACTAGTACTATGCCAGCTTTGCCCTTTTCCGGGTTAAAATATGTTCTAGGTCCCTGTACCTTTTAAAAAATTGAAATTTAGTCATACTTTTATTTTCAGGATTTTAGTCATCAAATTTTCAGAATTGAAAAACCAATTCCAATTATTCACAGACAGTATTAAAATTACTTTATTAAATTTACTGATAAGATATTTTGAAGTAATAATGTGACAACTAAGTAGCTAAAAGAATTGGAATTATATTGAATCTAAATTCAATTAAAGATTTTGAACGTGATTAACGATTGAACTTAAAATTTTAAATCCAAAAAGTTAAAGGATTAAATTTTAAAATATAAGAGTTGAAATATTAAATGTATGAAACTAATTGAGACTGTTTAGGTTCTACTAGTTTGGGTCAAACTTTTTCTTTTTATACCGTCGGTTCCATTTATTTCTCTTAATCTTTCGATGCAAATTTTACTGACAAATTATTTGGACTTATATTTATTAGAAGGGTAATTTTCACCAGTGGTCTCTTTCGTTTAGGTGTATTTTATTTTGGTCACTAAAATTTACTAGAAGCTACTGTCTGCAGTAGACATCGATGAATATGATGATGAGAATATTAATGGTTTTGGTGAAGTATCATTGGACGATGAAGCACAAAGGGTTAGAAATATCAGTATAAAAATTGGGGTATTGGATGAAAAGGCAGCTGCAACTTAAGCTCTTGGCTTATTTGCCCAGCCCCAGCATACAAAAAGCTCTTTTGCTCTGTATCCTTATACCATGAGTTTTGGTGACCAAAATAGATTTTGAATTAATTTTTTAGGGTTTTAGTTTTATAATTTTTGGAGAAAATGATGAAAAATAAAACTTTGAAAATTTTGGGTTGAATTAAAAACAATTTTTTTAAGTAACAGAGACTAACGGCCAATGGACCAAAATAGAAACGATTCTAAACGTAAGTGACCAGAATAATCTTTTTTGAATTTTGGTGACCAAAATAGAACACGCCCTAAACAAAAGGGTTACTAGAAATAACAAAGTTTGAATTTCCTTGCTATACAATTTATTTAGCACTCAAAAATAATTTAAATTTGGCTTAAGTGGTAAATAAGTGTCTAAATTATACCTTTTTTCTAGGTAGGTGCCTAAAATATTTTTCGGGTCAAACAGGTGCCTAACGTTTTCAACGTTACTCAAATAGGTGCTCGTCGTGACTGACCGTTAAAAAAAATCTCGTTGGCCAATAAAAACATGACACGTGGCAGTATTAAACATTATTTAAAAAATAAATCAGAATTTTTAAAATATCTTAAAATTTTCAAATAATCTCAAAATAGTCCCCAAATCCGGCCACTACCACCGGCGTTGGTCGCGTTTTCGGCGATAGACTGAAGCACCCTCCCTTCACCGAACGATCCACACATCGTTCATCGTCCGTTATATCGCCATTTGTCGCGAATTATGTGAATAGACAATACGAAAATTTTGATGTTTCGCACGGCGTCGGTCGATTTTCGACGACGAGGTAGTGGGGTAAATAGTTGTGATAGTCCGACGACGAATATAGTGAGCCACGGCATGACAATCTGCGGCGAAATCAAGTCAAATTGAAATTTAGATTTTGGGTGTTAGGGATTTCAAATTTTGGGTTATTTTGTGAAATAAATAAAATATTTTGTTTTATTAATTTTTATTTATTTTTAAATATAATTTCAAAATTTTAAGAAATTGACATGTATCATTTAACGGTGAAAATTAACGACAAACACCTATTTGAGTAACATTAATTTGAATCACGTTTGATTTGTACTTTGTAAATATGGTTGGTAGTGAAGTGGCATTGCCAAAATCAAAACGAAGTGAAAATAAGGCATTAAATTGCAGATATAATCAAATCCCAAAATACAACACTAAGAAACCATAAGAGCAAACTTGATGTAGGGTTTTAAAATATTTATTTGTCCTGTGAAAGAATCGTTATCATCAAATCGGGTCTACATTCACTACCAAAGGAAATCAGCCGGTGATCTAACATAACAAACTCGGATACATATATAAATGTTTTTCAAGACCAGAAACACACTACATTACAGGACTCTGTCCTGGAAATCCGAAAGAAAATTGGACGCCAAGGAGCTCAGTTTCTTTCCGGTCTCTCCGGCGATGTTCTTAAGGTTCGACATATCCTGTTGTGCCTGAAAGTCGAAAGAAACGGGACAAAGATGAACTTCACGATATCACATTCAGGAGATGCATAAAAGAAGCAATTTACAAAGCAGACCTGGAAAGAGAGCCGGTTGATGAGGTCACTAGCAGTAAGGTCAATTGAATTATCAGCACTTTGACCGAATAGATCAGCACTGGAGATGGCCGTCGAACCCTGCAAAAAGGGAGAAAATAGAAGCTATTAATCTCAGAAAGCCACATTCGTACAAGAATTTCCTTTTATCACGGATGAATTACGGAGCAGATTCCCGAAGTTAGAGTTTCCTTTTGATACCTCAGCATAAATGGGTAAATGCTAAACGCTAAAACTTAAATGGAAATAAGAAACAGTTTACGATCGTTGTTCTTCTAAGAACCTATTTTGTTTAAGACTGCCAACCAGAAAACAAAAACGGAAAAGGTTATAATAAGATGGTACGAAAAATTCCAGATAGATGGACGAAGTCTTCCAAGCCTTAAAAAAGATGATGTTTTTCAAGAAGCTACTCCACATACTGAGAATTTCTGCAGAGTAACTTGAGTTTCATTGTCAGCTGGTTTGGTATGATCACCGAAAAATTGGGCTGATGAAATAGATTTCGCATTCGAGAACTTTTTCCTAGCTTCATCGGTTTCCTGAATCTGAAATTAAAATGAGGCAATAAGAAAATTTTAAATAAAAAAAGGGCATGAAAAGATACAACAGAAATAGGAACCAAGATTGAACACTTCAAGGGGATAATTATAGAAGTTGAATCTAACCATACAAAACATGTGCAATATTTCACATGAACATGAAAATGTACAATATTTCACATAAGCTCGAAGTATAACCAGAATAAAATTAAAAGGAGACAATTCTATCAACCTGATCAGCCATTTATATAAAATATGAAGATTATTAGTATCTATGGATGCCAGATTACTTACTTGCACTTTTGAGGAATTTGAGCTTGATTTCTTCTGAAACCCACTGTCCATTCCAAAATCTGCAAAGAAGCTTGATGACTTTGGTGGAGCAACATGATTAAGCACTTGTGGGCCACCATGATTTGACTCAGTAGATTGAACGTTTTCTACATACTCGAAACGAGATGGAAAAGATGAGCCAATGGGTGCTATGTCATTAGTTGAGGAAGCAACAGGCGCAACTGGTTCTTCGGGCTTCTGTTCATAGAGATTTTCACTTGGCTACAATTAAAGAAGACCATGTTATCACGAGGAAAAGCATTCAAAGTAACTCCAAAATTAACTATTCTAATGAGGATATCCTAATGAGCATTCTGTCGTAATCGCATTGCTTACAAAATTCCATAATAAATACCTTATTAGTAAGCTTTCGGGCACCAAGCCCCCCAGTTTTCCCAGTAAGCTTTCTGGCACCAAGAGGCTTCTTGACAGTGCTTGTAACAACCGTATGAGAAGCTTTAGGGGGAGCAGAAACTTCTGGTTTTTCTTGCTTGCCGATAGAACTTTCCTTCGGAGCTTCATCAGTCTTGCTAATGCTATCAGCAAACCCATTAGGTGCTTGTGATGACTGAGAAGCAACAGGGGATGAAGGCAAACTGACATCTTCTGCCATACTTTTAGCGACTTCTTTTGAGAGCATTTGCCTATATAAATCGGCAGCCCTTGAAGTATATTTGGCCTCGATCTTGCCTCCATCAGTCCATCCATGTTGCTTAAAGAAAACTTGTGCACGGTTGTTTCCACCATAGATCATCATTTTCAATTGTTCAGGAGACCACGAATCTAAATTTGTAGACCTGCATAAAATATTACATGTTTTTCATAAAAAAGTAAAAATAAAAGGCGAAACACAAAGACTCGAGAATGTAAACAGCAGCTGCATCTTTATATGATGGTATGGACTATAGAGATTACAAAATTCACACTAATGTGCATGTCCATTATAAACACCAAAATCCAAAAGAGTCCAGATATTTTTTCACTTTCATTAGTTTAGTTGAATCTCAGTGAATCCGAAATGACATAACATAATCTGTTCCATGAAAACTTTCCGTATAAAAAAACCTATAAATTTCCACAGCTGATATTTCAATTTTATCTATAAATTTCTTGAGGAAAATAAGTATTGAAAGCGCAAAACAAAAATTCCAGCCAATTTCAAGCATAGTTTGAGAATTCAGATGCACAAAATTGGAACGCATCATTCAATGCGAAACACCAAAAAAATCATAAGCATTCGAATTAAAAACCTAATACTACCTGACAAAGCTGATGTGGACACCGAGACTCCGATGAACGGCAGAGCAATCGATGCAGAGAAAGATCCCATATGTAACCGACGCCCATGTCGGATTCTTCGCATTACAATCAAAACACATCTACCGAACAAAATCAATACAAACAAGCCGAATTTCAAGATGGAGCAACAGAAATTCCAGATCTGAATCAGATCTAAAAATATAATCATACAAAAAAATCAAAAAATCAAAAAGAAGCAAACCTTGTTTTCTGATTTTGCTTTCAGTTTCCTGAAAACAGCGTTCTTTTCGCTCAGATTATCCGACGACGCCATCGTTTTCTTTCTTTCTTTTTTTTCTTTTTTCTTTTTTGAATTTGGAAGAAGAATTAATATGATTCCGAAGAGGTGTGGGATCGAACACCTCCTCCTCAGGCTTTGAGAATGGGAGAAGAAAGAAATCTACCAGTATTAAACAAGCTGACACCAACTCTGAATGAATTTACTACCAAAAAAAAACAATTTATAAAATTAAGGCTTATAGTATTAAATAAAATAAGTATACATAAAAGTATATTAACTTTTCTATTTAGTTACCTAAAATACTTTTTGGTCAAAATAAATATTTAAAATATATTTTTTGTCAAAATATACATCTAATTTATTATTAAAAAATACACAACACTTTGTATACCGAGAGATTGAACTTATATATATGTATATGAGTATTATTTGTTTTTCTACTAAAACTACTTGCTAAATTAACTTGATATATTTATTTGAAATATAAGCATAAAATTAATATTTATTAAATAAATTCAAACTAGTAAAAAATTCTAAGAACAAACATAACCGCTCACTAATCTTTTTCTCTCAACTATAGAATCGTTCATTTTATTTCTCTCTTTTTTTTAAATACCGACGACGACTCCAATTTTAATATTGATCGCTGACCGCCGAAATCTATCATTTCTTTTGCTTTGCTTTTCAATTTTCAATAAATTATTCTATTCTTGTGACACGATTTTACTCTACATTTTGGTACGTTTTTCTTTGTCTCGAACTCTCGAACTGGATTTGGATACGCTATTACATCTACCGTTTCTTATTCGCGATTGATTTGTGGTAATGACCTCATTGTCAACGTACCTTTATTGCAATATGCATTTTTATGTTGTTTGTTGATGGTTTTACCAATCATCGTCGATTTTGGTGATGTTTGTATCCTTCTTTTATTTCGAGTCTTTGGGTTTGGTTCTTATCTTTTTTCTTGTATGGTCCTCTTTTTATCTCGAGATGCTAGTTTTGTTTATTAGAATTATGTCTGAATTTAGGTGTTTCGTTTACTAAATTATAAACTTTCATTGTAATTTCGCATATATTCTCCTTTAATAAACTTAGTGAATTTTAATTTTCAAAAATAAATCTTATAAACTTTATAATATGCTTTCAGTTACCTTTTTGAAAATCACCAATTTATGTTTTGTTTTTTTATACCGGTACAATTATTATAAAGTCTCTATATAATATATTAACGCCAGTGATTGATAGAGGTATAATAACAAATTTAGTTACTAAATTTAAAAAATTTATTAATTTATCTTAATTCGCAACAATTCTATATAATTAACTCTTCATATATAAAATTTTAGTAAAGTGATTTTGCTACTAACAGACGTCTTGAAGGTAATAGTGAGTATGTTTTATTAGCATGTCTAGTAGTAAATTGATTTTGTTTATCGAGTTATTACATATGTTGATTATTAAACTGAAGGACAATAACATAAAGTACGACAAGATTGTAAAAAAGAATGTGTCGTGAAAGTGCAGTATTAGAATTTTTAAATACGCTGGATTAAAGTTATTAAATTACTTTTTATGATAAAGAAATTATTAAATTACTTTTCAACTATAGTTGAATCAATAGAATGTAAAAGTTATTATTGTACTAGGACTGAACTGTAAATTGAAGATAAGCAAGAAAATCAGTAATATTAATTTGTGGTCGCAATTGTAATATCGTGGTTGTAGATGTTACGGCAGAGGTCTGAGAGGTGAATGTTGGTGAGAGCTAAACAGGGTTCAAGCCCCCAAAATTTTGGATAATTTATTAATTGGTTTTTTAAATTTTATTTTTTAAATTTAGCCCCGTCAAAAAAATTTCTTATTAATTTTTATTTTTTAAAATGTTTTTAGTAAGAGATTTTTAAAATAAAAGTCTCATTAAGTCTTAATTTTAAAAAAAAAAAGAAATACTACTTAGACATTCAAAAATTTAAAAGAATTTAGTTTAAACTTATAAAAATTTCGAAAATTTCAAGTAAGCTCTTTCAATTTATTTTGTCAAAATTCACCCTTATACAGTGAACGTCTAGATCGTAACTCCCCTTACCAAGGACGGAACTAGAAATATATTTAAGGGGTGTCATTTTTTCAACGATATTTAAAGAGAATTAATTATTTATAAAAGAGTGTCATTTTATTCATAAAATAGATGTCATTTGTCCATAATTTTAATTTTTTATATACAAATTATATAGGAAAAATAAGTTTCCCAAAAATTTTAGGTGTCATAAAACACCCCAATTCAAAGGGTGGCTCCGCCCTTGCCCCTTACCCAAAAAAATCACCATGCTTCTAAATGGTAGTGTCTAGTGGAGGAAGCTCTGAGAGACTTTAGGGGTTATGACCTCTCAAAATTTTGAGATATTAAAATTTAACAACTATATGTTTTTAAAATTTTAATTTGACCTCCAAAATTTTTAAAAATTCTTATTAAATTTATTATAAATTTTAGATAACCCTCAAATTTTTGAAAAATTTAGTTTAAGACTCTATTTTAAAAAAAATTAAATTACTCCCTAACTCTTACCCCATATTCCGTCTAAACAATGTCATAGTCATCGTGATAATAATAGGATACAACCATTACACTATATTGCAATCGCAATTTAATACTGTACAAATTAACACATATAAATCACATTCTGAATCTTAAAAACCTAAAGAATGTGTGGTTTATTTGTTGCAAAATCATACGTAAAATATCATGCAGGCAACTGTTTACATTTTTGAGGTGTTCCACCTGGTCCGCCGTACCTAATGCCTTCCTTGGGCACGGCACCGGCAAGAGTAAACTGCTGCAGATCATAACACACAGAATCCAATACCTTCATCATCTCTCCACGATCGGCTTCAACCAACTGGTAGCTATCGTTCACATATTGGATCCATGTAAACCCGGGAACCTTCCATTCGTTCGGATATCTCCCACTCCCCATCGGCGGCCGATCGAGTTGGTCTAGGTAAGTGCTCGTCGTCCCGCCGTGTTTCACGATATCGGCTCCTAGTGCTAGATAATCGAATAGCTCTTTCGGCCAATAACCAACCACTACGATTAAATCCGTTCCGGCTATTAACCACCAGTTGCCTGTTACTTTATCCTACGCCATGGAACAGACATTATTATTTCGTATAAGGTTAATCACGGATAAAATTAGTATTAAACATTAAGAGAGACAAAAATTTATTAAGTATATAAATCTAATAATTTCAAAATTAATTTCCAAAAATAAAATGACTCGAACATAAAATAACCGGAGTCTAGTGACATTACCTGCATAATTGCAATTGTTTTCGTACACGGAAGACTTTCAGGCGGAAAGGATTTCCCCAGGAAGGTAGAAGAATCTATTTGCACAAAGCCTGGGCATAGTAAATTGTAGCAACCAGTCGTTCGAAAATCATCTTCCTGTTAATTCACAACTTAATTTCATTATGTTATACGAGGTAAAAATAAAAAATTTCCATAATCATTTTAGCATGGACGGATCTAAGATATGGGGTTGAGAGGCAAATTATAAATATTTAAAAGTGAAGAGCAAATTCATAAATAAACTAATTTAAAAAAATTAAATGCAGAGACAAAGGTGAAAAAAAATTCTTTGGGGACAAACTTCTAAGTTTTAGGGTTTAAGTGTATTAAAGTTTAAAGGTTAGAATTTAAGTCTTGTGGCTAAAATTTAGGGTGTATATGTTAAAACATAATTAATTCCTAACCATATATATTACCATAAACTTTAAGGATAAATATTCTATACACATGCGGTAAAAACTGAAAGTTTTCACAAACGCCTTAGTTTTAGGGTACAGGGAGTTAGTTTAAGGTATAAGGTTTAGGGGTTTAGGTGTAGGGGGTTAGAATTTAGGGATAGTTGCTTCGATTTAAGGTTTAGGGTTATAATTTAGGGTTTATAGGTTAAAACCTAAATCCTCATTATATTATCCTAAAAACTAAACCCTAACCTATAAACCTTAAATTATAACCTTATACCTTAAATTAAAACAACTATCCCTAAATTCTAAACCCCTACACCTAAACCCTTAAACCTTATACCCTAAACTAACTCCATATACCCTAAAACTAAGGCGCTTGTGGAAACTTTCAGTTTCCACCGCCAATGTATATGATATTAATCCAAACTTTAAACCTTAAATTCTAAACACAGAAATATAAATCCCTAAACTCTAAACGGAATATCTAAACCTATAATTAAGACGTACAATTTTTTATTCCCACCGACCGTGGATGGAATGTTTCCGCGTCATGACGAAAGTATGTGGGGATGGGGAGAGGCAATTGCCCCCACCCCAAGATTTTCTTTTTAACTTTGTCCTTTTATATAAATTTCTTTACAATTTAATTTATTTTTAAATTTGTACCCACTTTTAAATATTTATGTTTTGCCCCTAACCTTAAATCTTAGCTCTGTCATGTTTCGTGTATTATAATGTTATTTTGATCGGGAATAATTATAATGGAAAAACATTGATGAATGCAGTTCTTACAGTCCAATATGCAGTAAGTCGGGTATTATTGTCCGCATATAAATCTGGATGAACCTGTAAATATCAAAGATATTATTCCTTACATTCCATAATTCACCCAAAAAAAAAAGTACTTTGAAAAAAGATGGGTTAATTACATCAAACGTCTCACATTTTTGCTTATATTTTAAATACGTCCTAATTGAGAGAGAGAGAGAGAGGAGGCTAACCGCCCAGCCAGCTTCAATACTGTTCAATTGGGATTCAGGGCCGTTTTGAACCCAAATATTAGCCCTACTGGATTGCATCAGTGTGACCGGAGGGTTAAACACTCCGTAAACCGCCGCACCTCCTCGATAAGTCTTCTTTCCGGGAATGGTTGAAACTGCAGCGGTCTACAAAATGTTTTATACAATGTTACACGGAACCGGGTCGATCCGGTACAAGAATCGGAAACCAGAACATAACGTTTAATGTTCATTAATTTGTAGTTTAAAACCAAAAACGTACATACTTCATAGTGGTAGCATATTAATGTTCATTAGTGTTCATCTTTTTGTCGATTCGATTCGTTTTTAAAGAAAAGAACACTTACATATTTCACTCCGCTGTTTTTGTCAAGAAGTTGCGGGCTCGGAGTGTTTACATGAACGGGTACTTGTCCTTTCGCACACTCGTCCGGGGAGGCGATGGTACTCGGACTCGAAACGTCATGTACCGGAAACACCGGAAGATTTGGTTTGGTCTAATAACATAAAATCAAACACATCAAATGTGATTAACAAACAAACAAAAGCAACCACTAGACAAGAAACAGAAATACCTGAAGTTTGTGATGTTTAAGTTTCGGATGACGGAAAGCAGGTTGTTCGTAGATATTCACACATTTGAAGGCATTAATGTCGTTGGCATGTGAATAAAATGGTAATAAATGAATGAAAATCACTAGTAACATGCACACGGCGGCCATGACCGATGAACCGAAGAATGGCTGTCGCCGGTCGATGTCGGAGTTTCGGACAGAATTTTCGCTGCAAAGCTTAATCCAAAGATCAGAAGGTGCTTATGTCCTGTTTTGCTTGGAATTTAGAGCGAACTGAAAAGTTTGGAAAACACAGATAAAAAAAAAACAATAAATCGAAATTACTTTTTTTTAATAGTTGGTTGACGAATGTTTTTTTTTTATTTGAAAAAGGGAAAAGCTAGTTGGTTATATTAATCGCTTAATTACATAGACTAATTTTTATGTAATAAATTTAAATTCGAGTCCGGGGTAGAGGAGTTCTCGGAAATTAAATGGTTGTTATTACGCGAAACTTGTAAATTAATCCGCAACCATATTACCTTCACGAAAAAAATGGTAAACAAGCTATGTACGACATTCCATTGTGGAACGATCCTAAATGGCTGATGAGTGTTATTTTAAACAGGGTTATTTTCTTTTTATGGAAATAAAGTGAGATATTCATCTTTTATTAAAATAAAACGAGAATGATTTATTTATTTAATTTAAATTGCTGAGTCATTATCGAGTAATTTAAGTCAAAATGTTAAAAAAATAAATTTGACCCTTTTAGAACAATTATTAAAATATTAAATTTTTATGTAAACACTTAATCATTACATAGGGATAGATTAAAGTGGTTTGAAAATTTTAAGAAAACCAAGATATAATTCTCTAAATATCTATAAATTTGGGCAGAAAATTAAGGGGTTTGTGATTTGTAAAACCCTTTTAATTTTTTTTGGGTAAGGAAAAAAAATAAAGAAAGAAACTTGTTGCCTATTATTTTCATGATTTATCCCACCACGTAACTTTGATTGTTCTAGTAAGCACGAGGAATGGTTTAGTTCCATGTTCTGTTGTTCTTGAATCTTGATAATCATATTCCATTATATACACAATTTTGAGTGAGAAAAAGAAGGATTGAAGTACATAATATTATTTCTTCTTCTTTTTCTTCACGTTCAAAAAATTATATAAACAAATATATTTGATTAGTTAGTCAAATTGTTCATCTTTATTTCTTCATATTCTAAATCCACCAAAAAAGCTAGAATACCCTTTTCTTCCTCTTAGAGCCCCTTCCCCCCTTCCTTTAAATAAAATTAGAATTATAATTAAAGTTTATCAAAATATGTTATCTCAATTTCAGTAGCCAGGGCCTAGGAATCTACGAGAGCATTATTGAACCATCTTCGACATGGTAAAAAACCAAAATGTAACTCTTTCACATTGTTGATTAAAATCGAATTAACCGAAGGTAACTTTTTTTTAAAGTTCAATCATCAGTTCGAATTCAATTAATTAATTGAATTAATTATTTTAACCGAAATATTAAATATTGAATATTATATAATATATATAAGTTTATGCATGGTTAACGTCCAACTACACTGTAAAAAGTTTATGATCATTGGATGAGTGAAAGGCGTATTTAATCTTATCCATTTATTTCATTCATCCAATAGTCATGAATTAGTGCAAAACTAATTAAGATTTCAAGGACCAGCCAATTTTTAGCCCCCCCCCAACCCAAATTAATCTAATCCACTTTAAAAAAACACAAATCCTATATCCTATAACAAATTTCAATTAATTCTAAAACCGGCTGAAGTAACCAAACTTCGATCGGTTTGGCTAATAATTTTTAAACAAATTTCAGATCGATTAATTCAGTTCAATCGATGAACGAATTAAACGTTTGAACACCCTTAGATCTATACGGATCATCAGATGAACTCCAAAACCCAAAGGTTCAATCTTATCCCAATTATATTTGTTTTTAAAACCAATCCATGTATGGTTACAACAAAATGTGTCACAACATGCAATTGCAAACATATAATGCAGCTCTGTGAATAAAAAGGTCTACCCTTTACAAGAGAAACACGACAACCAAATTACTCGCCGAAATGTAATCATATAAACAAAAACTCCGCTATGATGGGGAAATGAAAATGCCTACTGATTCATGAAAGTACCTGCATCCTTTACGAGGGAAATGCGGGCTCATGGGAGCGAATATTCTCATCACTACTTGGGTTATCTATTATAATCTCATGGTAGCGATCCCACGTTTCTAGCACCTGATCTCGTATGAGCCAGCCTTGGTAATGTAGCGAACCCATTCGACTGTGTTGTACCCACTCTTTTCCCACACCTGCAAAACGATGATGGAGTCAATAGAGCAAATTCACCTATAGGAATCACCTTATAGGTTCAGAAAAGACAAGTATGCTTACCTTGAGAAACCGGACACGTAAACCAGAGGCTGTAAACATTGGAACCTGAGAAGAAAGTGCAAATAAGTTAGACGTGTTTAACTTGCCTGAAGGCTTTCACTGATGTGTGCCGAGGTAATATCCCCCGTTTTAAGTCACAAGTAACCGTTCTTTGTCATTTTCATGAAATGTAGTTAACCAAATTGGACCTTGATTACCAACCAACAAATTTCCAAATTTCTATTCATCTAGCCTACATGGGAATTCAACAATCTTTAAGAAGAAAAAAAAAGAGGAATCTGAAGTACTAATGACATGGGTTACAAATAATACATGAACTACAGCATCTCTGGTATAACAAAATTTGAAGAATAATTCATGCATAACAATATTTTTTCCCTATACTTTTCGGCAAAAGAAGTCGCATTAAACAAGCAGAATAGTTCAAACATGATCAAGCAGTAATATATTAATTGATTTTGGCACCTGAAATTCCATCTGAATTGGTGGCCTTGTCCAAGATTTCTTCTCTGCCATCGTGGAAATTAACTCCACTTCTGCACTCAAGGTCGGTTCTGTTTGTCCAGGGAATTTTCTTATCCTAAAATATCAGATGAATATGACATTGAGAGATTGCTTTAGTCAATCTAGAGATGAAGCATAAGTAGAGTAAAAACTACAGACTATTGGCAACCAGATGGCTGCAGTTAGCGTGCAGCACAAACTGAACATTTTGGCAGGTCCACTTTACGATGATAAGAAAAGCAGGAAGCAAGAGTCTCAACATAAAAGTAAAATACAGAAGATATGCATATATTAACAAACTAAAACACTTACTTCCAAACCAAGCAATCAATAGAAGCTTGATACTTTGCTCGACCTGATGTTACTTGGAAACTTGTTTTAGCTGTCTGTTTTGGAACAGGAATTTTGATAACAACTCCAAGAGCAAACATCTTTGCTCCAAAGACACTTTTAACCTGAAATGTTAATATAAATAAGCCAAATACAGATCCAGGAGCTTCATTATACGGCCAGTTCCAAAACGTACAATTACAAACCTTAACATTTACTTCCATTCTTGTTCGACCAAGCTCCTTGATTGTTGGCAATACCCGGAAAGGAAGATTAACTCCCTCAGTGATCCGGTACCTATGCATTCATCAGTCAAAAGTACATTAATCACATATATATAAAAGAAGTATACATTCTGGTAACATAAAAAAAACCTAAGATCATTATCACCATTAAGAATTCACTTCCACAATGTATATCCAGATTTCTAGGTTCAAGGCATCTATGTTCAACAGAAGCATTCTAAAAGAAACATAATAAGAATGGACATGCCATGTTAGTATAAGAAGCAAACTATAGATAGTATACAACTCCCAGAGTTGTATAAAGTAACAAAACTTGGCTTAGCATGATATTATATAACATAAACTTGAACCACAAGATAAATAAGGGAGAAGACTTCTAAGCTTACTTCATCAATTCAAATTCGCCATCTGGTGGCACAAAACTAACAGTCTTTTCTGAGTTGAATCTTGTAAGATTTACACACTGATGAAAAGTAACATCATCGAGCTCAATTGTCTTGCCACTGCAATAAGTAGTATTGTAAGAGATCAAAAATTACAAAGCTCAACTTGCATGCTCTGAAACCAGTATCAGAAGATTGACTTCATGGAAATGAGAGCAGTATATAACCAGAGTATACAAAATTTACAATTTACGCAGTTTAATCTGAAACCCTTTAGAAAGTGACATGAAGAATCAAAATTTAAGCATAACCACTGCCTCATCGACAAGAAAGTAAAGAAGAGGATGATAAGTGAAGAAAGAAGAGAATATAAGGATGAGAATTGCAGGCAATTAGAAGCCACCTTTTAGCAGGACGGGACTTCAATTGTGATTCTTTCTCAAGCCCAATTTTATCATTCAAACCCAATTTCAGATCAGGCATTCCAGAAAGGAAGCACTTCATAAGAACCTTCCCCGTAACATCACAACGCAGAACACTGCCTGGAATCACAAAATGGTTTATATTAAACCAAGCAAACATAAAAAAGAAAAAAAAAATCACTTATAAACAGTACCAACCTTTTGAAGACATAAGTAGGTTTACACTTTCCACAATATCCAGAAACACCTGAAACAAACTAATGTTAATACCATTGAACAGCCACATTCAATATAGAAAGGAATTAAACAGAATTCAGAAGCAAGATCACCTCATTCTTTTTATAAACAAGTCCCTCTCTTCGCCAGCCAACAGCACCTGTGACTTGTAGAGTTGCATTTGGAACAGGCTTATCTGAAGGCTAATGATTTATTCCACATGGAAAACGAAAATGGTTAATTACAATGCAACTTTAAAAATAAAATCACGAATTAAACCTATATATGTGATATAAGCATCGCCTTCATGCATCAGTCTTCAAATACAATAAACCATAATTATACAAAATATAACTTACCTTGGACGAAAACGGAGACCGAACTCCTTCCTGAGTAATGTAAAGCTTTAAAATTTCTGGAGAAAGATTTTGCGGGTAGCCGAAGTCCATGATCTCTGCAATGGTAATCGATGAATCAAACTTTTAACACTCAAATGAACCCACAGTTAAATAATTTTCTTTTCCTCAAATCCTTTATACATAACAAACACCTATATTACTAATTTAGCTTTCAGTTTTTTTGATAAATTGAGTCTACAAGCAATTTTCAAATTTTCAGCAGCTACAACTAGTAAAAATAAAGTCTTCCTAAGCTTCCTATCACAATCCATGACACCAAAAGTCATGAATCATAAGTAACCAACAAACACACAGTAAAGCCCTGCAACAGAAAATCATCATTCAATCCAAAAGAAACAGTGTCTAAACATACTAGAAACAAAGGAAGACAATCCATGTTGAAGGATTGAAATTCAATTGTCATTGAATACATACCATCCAACAGTTCATAAATCAGAACGAAATTATTACGAATAGCATCTTCATCAAAAGCGCCACCGAAATATGATTTAAACAAAGCAACAGCCTGCAAAAAGAAGCAAAAAATTCAAGCATCAATCATGACAGAGGAAAAGAACTGCACATTTTTCAAGTGGAATATGAGGCTAATCTTTTCATATTAAACATAAAGAACAAGAAATCTTTGACTACCTCAACAACGAACTTGAAAGCACAAGCTACATTAGCATTACTGCTAACAACAATTACGATGTACACATTGCTGATTCTCATGTAAAAGAAAGAGCAGCCTCCAATCTGTCGCACGGGACAAGTTCCAAGTTCTTTTGTCTGCATAATGTGCATTCGAAAGGCATCCACCATATTTCCCCTAAATGAAAATTATTCGAATCAAAAGCACTTAAGAAATTATCAAAAACCTCAGACAAACTCCGTCGTCTCATTGAAAAATACAAACCTAGTGCATTCACGGCAATACTAAAGCGAACCTAATTCTATCAATTTAATAGTAGATGGAACTGGAAAGAAGAAAAGATAGAATTACCCGACATCGTCGCGGTAGAGACGATTGATGAGGACATCACCGCGAAGATTCAAGAAGTAGATTGCAGAAGCGGCCACCGGCATCTTCGATCCAGTGGATCGCGTAACACGCTGAATGAAGTGAAATCAATCGGTGAAATGACTGGATCGGAGGTTTCTGGAACCGGCGACGGGCCCGGATCTGGAGAAATAGAGGGCGTTGGCGTTCGATTTCAGTTCGGCGATCAAAAACCTCGGTGAAGGAGATAATTAGAAAGAGCTTTGAACAGTTCGCTGCTGGAAAGATATACAGGTCAGGTCAAGGGACATTTCGGTCTTTGAATAGTAAACGTAAAACTGCAATAATAACTTGTAAAGTATACTTTAATACTTATACTTAGAAATTAAACATAGAGGAAAAAATTTAAGGGCCCAACCGGGTTCGAACCGGTGACCTCTTGATCTGCAGTCAAATGCTCTACCACTGAGCTATAGACCCCGTTGATGTGAAAATGAAAATTTTTCAATATAAATATTATATTCGGTTTGGGATTACCAACTTGTATAACATGTAAGTATTAAAACATCAAGTATTTGGCAATACTGGCGGACGCCTGTTTGAGCAGAAGTTGAATTTTTCAATTGTGGGTAAACACATGTTCAACGCTAAATTATTGACAGTTTGATATTATTTTTTCGTTCGACACTCCAACACTTATTGGAGAAGCGTTGTCAAACGGATAAGAATTTAAATTAGAGAGAGATATACATACTACTGAGGACTTTTTACATCACTATCAACAAATTGTGTTATTGCATTCCTCAAATAAAAAAAAAACAAATTGTGTTATTGCAACCAAAGACCATCACATTCACCTAAGTTCCCATCATTTAATTGTGGGTTCATTTGAGTGATTAATTAATGGATATTTTAAGAGATCGAATTGACATAGACATAAAGATAAAAGTAAAAAAAAGACCAAATCGTTTTTTCTTCTTGACAGAACAATAATAAAAAAGAACATTTAAAAAAGGTAGATCGGCAAAAACTTTGCATCATACAACTTTACAAGAGGAAGGAAAATCTCATGTGTATTTTAAGAACCCAACGAGTTGTTCAAGTAAAAAAGTATTAAGAGATTAAAGTTTAAGTCACTTTATTTGCAATGTGTGTATATTTTCAAAGCGTTAAAGAATTATTATTATTTGATTCTTATTATTAGTTTAGGGATTAAATCAGTCCATTTAAGAATGAAAGGACTAATTTGAATTGGTTCCTATAAGGCAAAATGACAAAAGATGCCACTATGTTTGCATGTTTTGTCATTTGGCCCCCTATTCTTTTTTTTTGGTCCAAATATGCCCACAACATTTGCTTGTTTTGTCATCTAGCCCCCTATTCTTTCTTTTGGTCCAAATATGCCCCCAACGTTTTATTCATAGTCCAAATATGCCCTTGTTGGATGTAAACTGTCAATCAACTGACGGTCAACGGCTTATAAAAAATTTTGACGTGGTATTAGTAGATCTTAATACGTGGCAAGTCCAGTCAGCATCAACTGTTGAACGTCAGTTGACTGATAGTTTCCATCTAACGGGGGCATATTTGGATCAAATTGAAACGTTGGAGGCATATTTGAACTACGAATGAAACGTTGGAGACATATTTAGACCAAAAGAAAGAATGAGGGCCAAATGACAAAACAAACAAATGTTGGGCATACTTATACAAAAAAAGAATAAGGAGGCAAATGAAAAAATATACAAATATTGAGGGCATCTTTTGTCATTTTGCCTTCCTATAACAAAGACACTAAATTGATCCATTTTATAGAATAGGGACTAATTTGAGCAGGTCTCTTTTCTGTTTTGGGCCAAGAAATATATGACCCTTTATACACTTCAGTGTCCCATGGAGAATTCACTGTTCGGATAAGGCAACCAAAACTTCCACCGTAAGGCGCATAGTATTTGCTCATCCATGGCTGCCAGTCTCTCCACCGCTCTCGATCTTCATTTTGCCGCCCTTCAATCCGATTCAAAAAGACCCCATTTCTTCCCCAAAAGATTGAACCATCAAAACCCTAGGCAAAGATTCCTCATTTCCTGCAAATCTTCTTCAAAACCTCCCCAAAACCCACCGCAATCGCCGCCCAAAAACACCCAATCTTTGTCCGAGCAGCTCCAGCCTCTTTCCACAACAACACTTCCCAAAAAACACCAAACTTTCCCCTCCTCAAACCCTAAGTCCACATGGGTCAATCCCTCCAAGCCGAAAAGATCCGTGCTTTCACTCCAAAGGCAAAAGCGTTCTCCTCATGCATTCAATCCCCAACTCAGTGAGTTAAAGCTCTTTGCTAAGAAGCTAAACGAGTGCGAAAACAGCGAAGGCGCTTTCCTAAGTGTTCTCGAGGAATTCCCACATCGACCCACCAGAGAAAATTCACTTTTGATACTCAACAGCTTGAAGCCATGGCAAAAGGCTCAGCTTTTCTTCAATTGGATAAAGACCAACAATTTGTTTCCCATGGAAACTATATTCTACAATGTTGTAATGAAGTCTTTGCGGCTCGGGGGACAGTTTGAGCTCATAGAGGAACTCGCTAATGAAATGGTAAGCAATTCGATTCCGCTCGATAACATTACGTATTCGACGATTATTAGCTCTGCGAAACGATGCTATCGGTTTAATAAGGCTGTAGATTGGTTTGAGAGAATGTATAGAACTGGTTTGATGCCGGATGAAGTCACTTACTCTGCAATTCTAGATGTTTATGCTAAATTGGGTAAGGTTGAGGAAGTTGTTAGCTTGTATGAGAGAGGGGTAGCTAGCGGTTGGAAACCGGATATGGTTACGTTTTCTGTGTTGGCAAAGATGTTTGGTGTTGCTGGTGATTATGAAGGGATTAAGTATGTCTTGCAAGAGATGAAATCGGTCGGTGTGCGGCCGAATTTGGTTGTTTACAATACTTTGATAGAGGCAATGGGGAGGGTAGGGAAGCCTGCATTTGCGAGAAGCCTTTTCGAGGACCTGGTTGCGTCTGGTTTGACTCTGAACGAGAAGACTTTAACTGCGCTTGCCAAGATATATGGCAAGGCAAGGTGGGAGAAAGATGCATTGGAATTGTGGGAGGAAATGAAGTCGAAAAACTGGCCCATGGATTTTATTTTGTATAATACTTTGTTAACTATGTTTGCAGACGTTGGTTTAGTCGATGAGGCGGAGCAGCTTTTCATGGATATGAAGCAAGCGGAGGAATTTAGGCCGGATAGTTGGAGCTACACAGCAATGCTGAATATATACGGAAGTGGAGGAAATGTCGATAAGGCAATGGGGTTGTTCGAAGAGATGTCGGAGGTGGGTGTTGAGCTTAATGTAATGGGATGTACTTGTTTGATTCAATGCCTGGGGAAGGCCGGAAGAATAGATGAGTTGGTTAGGGTATTTACTGTGTCGATTGAACAAGGAATTAAACCGGATGACAGGCTATGTGGGTGTCTGTTATCCGTTGTGTCACTGTGTGATAAAAGGGAGGATATGGAGAGAGTTCTCGCTTGCTTGCAGCAAGCCAATCCTCGGTTAGTCGCATTCGTGAAATTGATCAAAGACGAGAAAAGTACTCTCGACACTGTCAAAGAAGAGTTTAAGTCCATCCTCAGTGACACCAAAGATGATGCAAGACGACCGATCTGCAATTGCTTGATCGATATATGTCGAAGTAAGAATCTCCACGAGAGAGCACACGATCTGCTTTATCTAGGAACTCTATACGGGTTGTACCCACGCTTACACAATAAAACCGTGAAGGAGTGGAGTCTGAATGTTCGAACACTATCAGTCGGCGCAGCATTGACTGCACTGGAAGAGTGGATGGGGACTTTGGCCAAAATCGTTAAGCGTGGAGAAGCATTGCCGGAGCTGTTCTCGGCTCAAACCGGTTCCGGAACTCATAAATTCGCTCAAGGACTGTCCAATTCCTTCGCGTCTCATTTGAAGCAACTCGGAGCACCATTCGAGCAAAGTGAAGACAAAGCTGGTTGCTTTGTGGCAAGGAGGGAGGATTTAGTGTTGTGGTTGGAATCAAAGATTCCATCATCAGCTGTTACAGCTTAGATGGTTTATTCAGCTCAAAAATATGTGCTTTCAAATGAAGAAATTCCAGAAAGCCTGATTTTTCTTTTAAAACTCTGATCTTTGTCTATTTTTGTTATATAGTTTGAACTCAGCTGAAACTTGAAACTTCAGCCCATGAGAATAGACCCCACCCACAGGGGAAAAGCTATGGATTTTGTGTCATGGGATCAAAGATAAAATTATAAAATTGTGTTGGAAAAAAAGATTAAATTGAATTATTGTTTTTTAGGGATCAAAATATAATTTCCCTATTTGATCAAAGACTAAATGGGATCATGATGAATTGTTAACTTTTGGGAGAGACTAGTAAAAGAATTTGCTCATTTTCTTAACTAGGAGCTCGGCTCGGGCAATGCTCAATTGGAGTAGAGTAAATCCCAATTTGACTCAAAAAAACATGAGCAATTCATTAATATTTTTATAATAGGTTAGTTTGATGTATTTGTGTATTGTTACTTTGAGGTTTGAATTTTTAAAGTTGCTTCACATAGGGGTGGATAAAACTCGACTTGACTCGGAAAAACTGATTTTTTTTTTAATTTTGAGTTATTCGAGTCAAGTTATTTGAATTATTCAAGTCACTCGAATAACTCGTTGAAATTTCGAGTTCGAATCGAGTCTGAATTTTAGAAGTTCGAATAACCGAAAAACTGAATAGTTGAAAATATAAAACTACGTCGTTTAGTTTTAAGCCTTAGTTAATGTTATATCTTTCTCTAATCCCTTACTTTCCTTCTTCAACCATTCATATCTCATGTGAATTTAAATGAAAAACCCTTAATTCCCTTAACCTAAATCTCAAAGGCCCTAAAATTCTAAAACCTAATTTATGCAATACTTCGAATTCTTCTACTATTGTGAGCTCGAACAAGTAACAACGGATTCACAGGTAGTGTTGAATTTGTGATCAACACTGTTGTTGACTTGTTGGAGCTCTAGCTTTGACATCATTGAGGGTTTTAAAACTACCGGTCGAGGAAGGAACATATATGTATATTATGATTATAAATATATTGTATAATATAATATTTGATTTATTTAATAACATCAAAAATCTTATTTACACACTTGAAAAAGAACATGAAAAAATATATTTTATATGGTTGGTTAGAGAAAGTCATTTAAATTGGAATCAATCCATACTATAACATTATAAATAATTACAATTAAATTTGTATAGAAATTCGAAACTCGATTCGACTCAAATTTTATAAACTCGACTCGAAAATTTTTTAAATAAAGTTTGATAAAATTAGACGCGTCAAGTCGAATAACTCGAAATTTTTTGACTTGACTCGATCGAATGCCCAGCCCTAACTTCACACACTATTTTGACCAGTTTTTGGTTAAAAATGTCAATTTGTGCTTATATTAAGCATTACTAGATTTTATATATATTAAAAAATAAAAATTATGACGAGCAACAATTTTTTTTAACGAGCATGAGTCATCAACATTTTATCTAATATTTAGTCGAGTTAAGTAGGAGTCGAATAATTTTCGAGTCGAACACTGCATAGCTTCTGATCGACTCCCTCGATAAGCCCCCATAACTGGATGAGGCTTTCGTTGCCTACCATTCATACAGGATAAAAAAGAACCAGGCAGAAAATAAACCAAACTTCTCTAATTGTTTCATTGTTCTTCATCATTTTCAGGCAAAAACAAAACAAATAACAATGGCACTGAGAATGTGGGCTTCTTCCACTGCCAATGCACTCAAAATTTCTTGTGCCTCCAAACCTCACCTCTCCTTCTCCAGATGCTTTTCCACTGGTAACCCCATTTCCCTCGTTTTTCATGTTCTTTTATTACCCTTAGGGGTCGTTTGGTTCACGGAATGGGTTCACGGAAAATGAATGTGTTGAATTTTGCAGTTTTGGATGGGTTGAAATATGCTGAATCACATGAATGGGTGAAGCATGAAGGTTCAGTGGCTACCATTGGCATCACTGACCATGCTCAGGTTAAGTTCGGAGTCGAGCTAAGTCGAATTTTATCTGCATTATTCAAACTCGAGACCTTACTTAAAGATATCGAGCTCCTTAGCTCTAGACACTCATAATTTCTGGATCTAAATTGTTGGCTTTCAAGGAATCAACTTTAAGTTTCATGAATGTATGTACTTACAGGACCATCTAGGAGAAGTAGTGTTTGTAGAGCTGCCGGAACCTGGTGGTTCGGTTTCGAAAGGAAAAGGCTTCGGAGCCGTCGAAAGTGTTAAAGCAACCAGTGATGTCAATTCACCGATTTCCGGCGAAATCGTCGAGGTTAACTCCAAGCTCAGTGAAGCTCCTGGCATGGTAAAAAAAAGTTCTAAATTTTCACATTATTTTCTTCTTGTTTTGCCTTTGCTTTATTTAAAAAAATCTTGGCTTTTGAAGATCAATTCAAGCCCATATGAAGAAGGATGGATGATAAAAGTGAAACCCAGCAGTTCATCAGAACTGGAATCTTTGATGAGTTCTAAGGAATACACCGAATTCTGCGAAGAAGAAGATGCTTCCCACTGAAACTTTGTCTCGTATTTTCGATTCGGTTCTATGTTGTTCGATAATAATTACAGTTCAACTTCTGCAAATTTTCTTCATGTTTCTGTTTTCTACGTATGTTCGATTGTCTCGTTCATGAAATCGGTATCGAATTGCCACCATTTTCATCTTTCTTTACCCAGAAAAGGAAATTTACAGACATTGTTATAAAAGTTGTAAAACTGAAAAACATGTCTGTCATTTACCAACTGTTTAGTAACTTCTGTGACAAGAAAACAAAGTCTTTACTTTACCAACTGCTTAGTAACTTCTGTGACAAGGAAAAAGAAGAGTCTTTACTCTTACATGTATAGATTCATGGTTCGACTTTTCGAACTTGGATGTGATGGGTGGATTCGTGACGCCAGATTGGTCGCGCTCCACTTTGGACAAGAGTAAACGATTCTCCCTCCGTCAACAAGTTCTTGTCCTAAAAGCATAAAAAATTTGTATGAGAAAATTGGTCAAGATATCCAGTACTGCAATTCAGTCTCTCTGTGAAGGGCATGAAACTCTTAAAATTGAATCGAAATTCGCATCAACAACTCTCGGTATATTGCTTAGTTCGTCCCGAGAGAGTGCCAGCTCATGGCCGGCATGAGTTGCTTTTTGCCCCGTAAATTGGCTACTAACATCTAGAACTAAAGAAACTGGATAGGGTATTTACCAGTAACAGCTTGAGTGCTCGGGCAAAAGTTTCCTCGGCATCATCTGAAAACTCCATATATATCGGTGTCACACCTTGATAAAGTGCCAGTCTCTGCTTAATTCTTTCCCTGCCAAGAACAATAATTATGGCGCAAAAGTGAGAACAGTGAACGAAAACAAGTTGTAATTCGGAATACCTAAACAATTCTCGATTAAACTATCAGTAATTGCTAATACTTGCAGTTAATCTGTAAAGTGATTGTCGGGAGTAACTTTCGTAAGGCAGTTTACCAAAATCAAACATTAGAATTTTGTTGCACCGGCACTACAACCGACGTAATGAAGCCAAGCTGCAAACATACATCAAAAGCCAAATCCAAAAAATACAAAAAAAAAAAACAGTTTACATAGTGCAACTATTAAAACTTACTTGTTTGTGAAGGCAAAGATCGGGGAGGAAGGACGGTAATGACTCAATAGTATAGCCATGGATCCGGTTCTCGTAAAAACCAAGACTGGTGTGTTAAGAGTGTTAGCCATGATTGTCGAATGGAAAGCAAACATTTCACCCATATGACTCTGCAAAACAACGCCCTAAAATGGTCCGGTTAGGAAAGCAAAACTATAAAAAAAGGACAAGCCTACATCAACACCTTGAATGATATATAGAAAATCCGGAAAACTGGTTACCTCGTAAGCATTAAAATGAACCGAAGCCGTCGTAACACTGACTAGAAGATCTAACTCCGTCCTCAATGCCACAGTGTGCATAACTTTTACGGCTTTAATCGGATACCTTTGATTATTGTCATCAATGGAAAATTAGCCAAAATTTAACATGTAAATAAAAAAGATTATGTCACAAGGTAAATGTTAGATTAAGTTATCTAAAACGAACAAGCATCCACGGACCACGATCCTAGCGGAAAGCAGGTATTCCTAATAAAATCTAACAATTACCGGTTGTACGAGATCATGCTTATTCTACCTATATTAATTACAATAACCGGGAAATATAAGTAGAGCATAGTTCGTTTAACGAGAAATTTTAGCCAACTCACTTTCCATGTGCAGTTTCTCCAGAAAGCATAACTGCATCAGCACCTTCTCGAACAGCAATTGTGATGTCGGAAACTTCAGCTCTCGTTGGTGTAGGATGATTAATCATACTTTCAAGCATGTTTGTTGCCACGATTACCGGTTTATGCATACTACGACACCTTCTGATGATATCTTCCTGTTAGAATGACAACAAGACAAGTCGGTATATTTGGAAACGGATCTTCCATACGATGTTTACACCACTTCATTCTCAATATAGCATTTCATTCAAATGTTTTCGTAAAGGAAAAGATCGCACAAGCATTTTATTAAACCTATATTCTCATATAGAGTTCAAAGGAGACGGGCCTCGAGAATTATAAGTTACCTGCAATAAAGGGACCTCCTCAATTGGAAGTTCAGCTCCGAGGTCTCCTCGAGCAACCATTGCCTGTAATAAAAGTCCATGACAGCAGTGAAGTTTCAGTTCAGACACGAAAAGCTCACTCTACATGTCCTAAAGCTTTTCAAGAATATAAACACATTGTTCAAGAATATTGAAACAAACCCCATCAGAAGCGGAAATTATCGAGTGAAGGTTCGATATAGAATCAGCACTTTCGATTTTCACAATCACATGAATGTCTGCATTGCAGCCTGCAAAAGAGTTCGGTAACAAAACAGTCACAACTGTGGAAAACGTATAGTAATATTATTATAAACACTCTTCATAATTAAACTAGAATTATTTTACCTTTAAGATAATCTTTCAACTCATGGACTACTTTAGCATCCTTCACGAACGAAACGGCATAAAAGTCGACTTGGTTGTCCACCCCGAATTTGATATCTTCCCAATCTTTTTCTGTAAAAAAGATGCATGCAATCCAAAATTTTGATTAGAACGGACCGTGTTTAAGGAAGCAAAATGTCAAAACAGCTGCGTGAACAACCTGTTATTGACGGCAGGGTGGCACTTTTTCCACGTACGTTCAAATGGCGTCTCGATTTTAGTTCTCCGCCGTCAACTACGACACACGTGACCAAATCCTTTGTCTTTGACTTCACCGCTAACGACATCATTCCACCTACCGTATAGAGACACGGAGCAACTCGTTAAGTTAGGTATACAAGTAAAAACTCGACAAAAATGTGCTTTTGATTAGAGAATACTTCCTGGATCCACTCATTCCAATGTTCATAAGTAGAAACATATCACGGAAACGAATTTAACGGTATAAACGAATTGTCGGTTTCATCATACTACAGATCGAATACATTAAATGACAACGATCTTGTGCATTCCAAGGGGAAATGACATAACAAAACGATAAATCGTATCTTCCTCGATACAATCATACGAACAATTCATTAAACTTATTCAATCAGTTCTGATTATAGCATCATGCATTGAATCAGCTTGAACATACAAAGACATCAAAATGGAATCTGTTCTTACCATCTACCAACAGTATGTCTCCAACTTCCACATCGTTCACAAAGTCGTCGTAGTTCACGCTAACCGTATTCTCCGTACTAACTCCGGTTTCGATAGTGAAATTGAATTCTTGGCCCTCTTTAAGCTGAATTGGTCGAGGAACATCGCCGCTCCGAACCTCGGGACCCTACATAAAGAGTAAGTACAACATATCACAACTAATGTTTAAAGGAATTCGAATTCCAAATCAACATATTAACTACAGTTAACACTTAACAGTTGCATCCGACATGAACATATGTTGTCTGAAAATGGATATACCTTAGTGTCCAGCATGATGGCAACAACTTTGTCTGCAAACTGAGCATTGTATTCCTTAACAAGATCAATGGTTTTCTGATGAGAAACGTGGTCGCCATGGGACATGTTCAACCGAGCCACATTCATTCCGGCGTCGGCCAGTTTCCATATCATCTCGCGCGAGCTCGTCGACGGGCCGACGGTGCAGATCATCTTGGTTTTCCTCCGAGGAACCGAGATCGTCTTCACTTGTCCTAAACCCTCGCTTTCCAACACCTCCACCGTCGGTTTCACCTTGTCCTGAAAATCGAAAACAACAACCACAAATGAATAAATAAAACGGAATTAAAAAATGGGTGTGAAACGAAAAACGAAACTGACGGCTTTCAAATGGCCGTTGGTGGAGGTAACGACGCCGGTTTGGGTGTTTTGCATGGATGAAAAAGCTTTGCCTCCTTTAGAGAAAAAGAGACGTCGTTCATTACTCCGATTGGTTCCGAATTCAAACAGGGAATGGTTCGTTATGCTACGGAAAGACGACAAATCGGCGGCGGCGGTGGCGGCGGTGGCGGAGGAAGCGGAAACGTCGGTTAAGAAGGAAGTAATAGCCGCCATTTGGAGGTGGAAAATCACCTGAACATGGAAGAAACAGAGCAAAGTAAGATTTTTTTTAGGAGACAGAGATGGGTGAGAATTAAGACAGGTGATGAATTGAACAGAGTTAAAGAGCAGTTGTACTTGTTGTCGGAGTGGCGCCGCCGGATTTTGGTGGTCCCGTGTCTGGTGTTGGTGAACAGTGAAGCTGTAGGGTACAATTTATGGAAACTTAGAGCAGTTCAAGTAAGTTTCCAGTCGCAGGCGCGTCATGCAAATTGTCCCACTTTGCTAACATTTGGCTTATTCAAATATTTTTATTTTTTATTATTATATTTTTTACATTGACAAAGCACGTGAGTTTGTTGTAAAGGCCACAAAAAACCAAAACCAAAAAAGTAAATCGAACTTGAACCTTTTGATGGGAGGATAAATATTCTATAAAAATGGCGTAAACCGAAAGTTTCCACAAACGTCTTAGTTTTAGGGTATATGAAGTTAGTTTATGTATAGGATTTAGGGGTTTAAGTGTAGGGGTTAGAATTTAGAGATAATTGTTTCAATTTAAGATTTATGGTTATAGTTTAGGATTTATAGGTTAAAACCTAAATCCCTACTATATTACCCTAAAAACTAAACTCTAACCTATAAACTCTAAATTATAATCCTAAAGCTTAAATTGAAACAATTATCCCTAAATTCTAACCCCCTACACCTAAACTTTTAAAACCTATACCCTAAACTAACTACCTATACCCTAAAACTAAAGCGCTTGTAGAAACTGAAAGTTTCCACCCTTTGTATAGGATATTAATCCTTGATGGAATATAAAAACAACAACAGTTCCCTTAATCATTTAAGAATGTATGTTTTGATGTTGATGTTCGAACTCATAACTTGTAATAACAACAATTGTTTCCTTAATCACTGAGACACATTAATTCCTACAGTCCATACATCTTTTAAATATTGATGAAAAAACGTAATTCGAACCTAAATAAATAGAGAAAGTATTTATAAAACCAATCTTTCACGATTTTGATAAATGTGATTTCGTATCCTCACGAACCCAATCATGTAACAACTTACCTAATAGAGACTTACACTTACCATTTGTATTCTTCTACATTAATTGTCCTAATATCACCATGAGGGTCAGACGTTCGATCGAGTTGAGTAAATTTTTTATAACGATTAAATCAACAATAATAAAATTAAGGGTAAACTACAAAAAATGTCATTCAATTATAGGTAAAGTTATATTTGGTCACCCAATTATTAAAAGTTACATTTAGATCACTCAATTATAGGTAATGTTACATTTGAGTCACCCTTCATATTAAAAAATATATATTAATTTGTGTATCCTCACGAACCCAAGCATGTAACAACTTACCTAATAGAGACTTACACTTACCATTTGTATTCTTCTACATTAATTGTCCTAATATCACCATGAGGGCCGGATGTTCGATCGAGTCGAGTGGATTTTTTATAACGATTAAATCAACAATGATAAAATTAAGGGTAAACTATAATGAATGTCATTCAATTATGAGTAAGGTTACATTTGGATCACCCAAATATTAAAGGTTACATTTAGATCACTCAATTATGGGCAATGTTACATTTGAGTCACCCTTCATATTTTAAAAAAGTATATTAATTTGTGTATCCTCACGAACTCAAGCATGCAACAACTTACCTAATAGAGACTTACACTTACCATTTGTATTCTTCTACATTAATTATCCTAATATCACCATGAGGGCCATACGTTCGATCGAGTCGAGTGGATTTTTTAAACGATTAAATCAACAATGATAAAATTAAGGGTAAACTACAATGAAGGTCATTCAATTATGGGTAAGGTTACATTTGAGTCACGCAATTATTAAAAGTTATATTTAGATCACTCAATTATAGGCAATGTTACATTTGAGTCACCCTTCATATTAAAAAAATATATTAATTTGTGTATCCTCACGAACCCAAGCATGTAACAACTTACCTAATAGAGACTTACACTTACCATTTGTATTCTTCTACATTAATTGTCCTAATATCACCATGAGGGTCAACGTTTGATCAAGTCGATTGAATATTTTATAACAATTAAATCAACAATGATAAAATTAAGGGTAAACTATAATGAAGGTCATTCAATTATAGGTAAGGTTACATTTGGGTCACCCAATTATTAAAGGTTACATTTGGATCACTCAATTATGGGCAAAGTTACATTTGGGTCACCCTTCAGATTTTAAAAAAGTATATTAATTTGTGTATTAGATTAATTAACGATTTCAAATGAAGTATTCTAATGTTAACAAGGGTATACAAGTGATTTGGAAGAAAAAATGACTAAATTAATATATATTTTTAAATATGAAGGGTGACCCAAACGCAACCTTGCCCATAATTAAGTGATCCAAATATAACCTTACCCATAATTTAGTGACCCAAATATAACTTTTAATAATTAAGTGACCCAAATGTAACCTTACCCATAATTGAGTGACCTAAATGTAACTTTTAATAATTAAATGACCCAAATGTAACCTTACCCATAATTGAGTCACATCCGTTATAATTTATCCTAAAATTAAACATGAATTAATTAGTTAATAACTAATGGCTAAGATTTTTTAATTTAAAAATACACAAAAACCCACTTCAAAAAAATCACATAAATCGTAAAATTAAAATATAAAAACTAAAATAAAATTTAAATATCAAAACAATATACGGATTTCTAACGTATTTAAACCCATTATTTTTTTTAAACGGTTACCCACACTAAAGTTTTCGGTTTCTTTCTACTTGCCTAACCAGCAAGAGAACAAAACATGTATACTTGTACCTATGAAATGAAATATAGAAACAGGAAAATAAAGAAAGCACTGAGTTCGTACCGAGTTGCCCAACTCGCCTCGCTTTGGAATTCGCAATTTCTTTCTTCAGTTTCCATAAGCCTTTCGGTTTCACCTTTCAAATGTGATTGGATTTAGATTAAATTTGGCATCTGAGTCGAATTAAATATGTTACGTAATTTTTAATATTATTTTTTTCTCATAAAGTTGGAATTTTGATCGAATTCCTCGAAACTCGAGCATCCGCCGGGTGATTGTATTTGCGGGAGGAGGGCTAATCTGGGTTTTGCTTCCGGAAAGAACGAGGCTAAGAGCGGAACGACGTCGCTGCGATCACTACGCCTTGCTTTATATGCGTCACCTTTCCATGTAAAGCATGCCAAGGTGTATATATAGCGTTGGCAGGTGGCGGAGGAACGCCACAATACTCGGCAAAACAATAAAACCCCCACCGCACCTACCGCCACCACAAGCCGCCTAATCACGACGAATGGCCGCGTTGATGATTACTTCGCCGTCTAGACCGTTGCCGTGTTGGTCTTCCTCCTCTTCCTCTCTTACTCAGTCTCCCTATCGTATCTGTGCTTCCAACAGCTTTGTAAGTTATATGTTTTCTTTCATTTCTTTTCGATGTCTTTAATGTTCCGATGTTGTACTGAAATGGGTGCCTGCTCTTTTGTTTTTGAATGCTAGAAATGTGACATGACTCGACCTGTGAATTCTGGCAATGGGAAGCTGACGATTTCACTGCCCGAGTTCATGGAATCAGCTCGGACGGAGACGACGGCTGTTAACAGAGATGGTGGCAAGCTCAAACTGTTTTCCGGCACTGCAAATCCTGCACTTTCTCAGGTTATTGCATTGCATGTGTTATGTATAGGATTAGAAATACTTTTTTTTTTTAACTATTTGATTACAAAGATATAGTTTGAACTTTGAACCCAAAATCTTCCCTGGAATTAGGGAAAATAGTGCTCAATTGGATAGCGTTTTGTTCACCATCTCTTGTGATCAGGGTTTTAAATCGCGGTTGCGGCCTTATATCGTGGCCTATATCCGCTTTTTAAATCACTGCTTGTGATCCAATTGCAGTTTAAACCAGGGAACATGGTTTGTTGAGGGAACCTCAACTCCTTCGGTATAAGTTCGAAAAGTGTTGTCGGCCAACAGCCGGCTGAACCCCAACAAGATAATGTCCCTGTGCCGGGGCTGTCTCATGTAATGGTGGCCCATATGAGATAGGTCCGGGATTCAAGCCCCCGTTTATGCTCTTTGTAAAGTATGGGAGACGAAATTCGGGTACGGGGACAATACTGATTGTTGGGGTTCGTCTGGTAGACGACACTTTACGGACTTCTCCCCAAGAAGTCCATGACCCCTTGACAATGCTGAGGTTACTATCCCTGCTTGAATGGTTTTCCCACAGTTTACCTTTTTTCTGATAGAACCATATTCAAAGTTAATTGTCCATTTTCCAAATTCCTTTGTAGAGCATGTTATTCCTTGAGCAATTATACTTTGTTATATCTTGAAAAATTGCTTTATTTCCCACCTCACTCTTTGTTGCAGGAAATTGCTCGGTACATGGGCTTGGACTTGGGGAAGATCAACATAAAGCGGTTCGCCGACGGGGAGATTTATGTTCAGCTGCAAGAGAGTGTTAGAGGATGTGATGTATACTTAGTGCAACCAACATGCGCTCCTGCAAATGAGAACCTCATGGAGCTTCTTATAATGGTAGACGCTTGCCGGAGAGCTTCGGCCAAAAATATCACCGTAGTGGTCCCGTATTTTGGTTATTCCAGAGCTGATAGAAAGGCAAGTTCAAATGTTGTGCATAAATTACCAGGGATGAAAATATGAAAATGTATGAAATGTAGGGGGAATTGTTCTGTATTATGTCAAAAACTGTGTCGATCGAGTCAATGCCGTTTGCATCTTATCTTCAGGTTCAAGGGCGTGAATCCATTACTGCCAAACTTGTTGCGAATCTTATAACCGAAGCCGGTGCAAACCGTATTCTCGCCTGTGACCTTCATTCTGGGCAGTCCATGGGTTATTTCGATATTCCGGTGGATCATGTGCAATGTCAGGTATTCAGTGTAGCTTGAAAACTTGTAATTGTTGATTGTTGATGACTAAGTGATTACTACTAATTCATCATTTCTCCTTCCGTGATGCATACCGTAGTCTGTGATTCTCGACTATCTTTCCAGCAAGAGAATTTGTTTCGATGACTTCGTGGTGGTTTCACCTGATGTTGGTGGTGTAGCAAGAGCACGATCTTTCGCAAAGACACTATCCGCCGCACCTTTAGCCATTGTGGATAAAAGGCGTCATGCACATAATGTTGCAGAGGTAATGCTTTCTCCACAACTCTGTTGTCGTTCCGGTTCTTCGACGCCGATTCAGTATTGTTTTTACTGTTTTCCCCAAAGTTTTTGAGATGCTTCTATTAGAGGTCAAAACAATGTATCATTGTCCCTCCCTAATTTTTTTTGTTTAGGTCATGAACCTCATTGGGGATGTAAAAGGAAAAGTTGCAATTATGGTGGACGATATGATCGACACTGCCGGTGAGTGAAAGCAACACGAAGATGGAAAACATAAAAATTGTTCTTAATCACGATTTGGCCTTGTTGCCGGTTTACCTTTACGAACGAGTTTTCCGTGTTTTCTAGGAACGATTGCGAGAGGGGCTGCACTTTTACAAGAACATGGGGCAAAGGAAGTTTATGCATGCTGTACTCATGCAGTTTTCAGGTTTTTACTTAAATTTTTAAAAGCTCATATACGTGTGTGTGCGCAGGCGCGTGAGCGTGTGTGTGGTGTCTTATGTATTAGCCATTTTCTATTGTTGATGTTTCTTGGCAGCCCTCCTGCAATAGAGAGGTTATCAGGTGGTCTTTTTCAAGAAGTTATCGTCACAAATACGCTCCCAATAGCAGAGAAGAATTACTTCCCTCAGCTGACGGTTCTTTCCGTCGCAAACCTGCTTGCTAAAACCATTTGGCACGTTCACGACGACGATGTTGGTTCCCTGTAGTATTTTTCAGTGAAATCAGATATGAGAATACTAAAGGGTGTTTTCTCCTTCAAACATATGGCATTTTGCAACCTTAATGCCTTGGTTCCAGTTGTAAAAGGAAACAAATGGATGCCCTGGAGAATAAGAACGTGAATGAGTTCATCGGAATCTTGTTAATGCATTTCTTAAAGAAGTTAAATATATGTCGCAGGGCTATAAATTATAGTTGTCGAGAGCAAAAGGAAAATACGATCGACTATCAGCAATTTTCCGAAGCCGGGGAACTTGAGAACACACCTATATGTTAGATTAGACAACATGTTCCTAAAGGCAACGTGTTAGATTAGACAAAGCCAAATAATCCGGTTACCTGTCACCAGAGACATGTTAGCTAGATGTGCCTTTTGAGTTTGAGGGCTTTGTCATAATTTTGAGTGTTGTCTCCAGGGACATCCCCCATCAAATGCATGCTCTAACACGTCCTCCATTCGCTTTGCCACCAGAATCTGGCAATGTAAAAAGGGACATATTCTGATTCAGTTTTAGAATCTTGAATCTCGATCGTCATAATTATGACTTCGATATGCAAAATCTTATCGATGTTACGTAAACCGAATTTTAGTTGCATGTTGACATGCTTGAGTAACATTTTTGCTTCAAATGGAAGAGCAAAAATTACCTCTAGAGTGGAGAGCACAGCTGCAGGTACTTCAACCAAGTCCTTGAAATTTCTCTCCGGCAGAATAACTCTCTTGATACCATATCGGTGTGCTGCTAGAACCTGCATATTTCGTATACAAGAAGTACTGGAAATTATGAGAAGCAAACGCATTTCGAGTCTATCTGTTTGTTTCTGAATATTATCCGGCGTAAAAATGAGATTCAATCAAACCTATCAAAATATGTATCGCCGTGAACATATTATTCGCCGGCGACAAAGAAAAGTAGTAGGAATGGCTCACTATACTGACCTTATCCTTGATACCACCAACAGGCAACACAAGACCCCTCAGCGTCATTTCTCCAGTCATTGCTGTATCTGCTCTTACACATCTCTCACTAAACAGTGAAACTAACGCCGTTACCAGGGTCACACCAGCTGAAGGCCCATCTTTCGGCACAGCCCCAGCAGGAAAATGTATATGAACATCTCTGCCCTGCAGCAGATTGGTTTCCACAGCGGCTGCCAACTTGAGATCCGCCACCCTGGTTCTTACCTGCAAAATAGGTAACTCTTTCAAATCAAAAACCACACAGCACAAACATAGAAAATATATGTGATTTAAGAGAGGATACCCATGTCAGTGCTATTTGTGCTGATTCTTTAATAACATCACCAAGTTGTCCGGTAAGGTGCAATTCACCGTTTCCAACCACTGATGTTGCCTCCACAAACTGAACCTCTCCTCCAAAATTGGTCCAAACAAGCCCCACGGATACTCCAGGAGTGGCAACACAATCCGCGGCTTCTCTGTCATCAAACCTAGGAGGCTACATTAGAGAGTAAATAAACATCATCAGGTATGTTAAGAAAGAGATATGAACTCAAATACAGTAACCATTAACCTATTCAAGTGTTTGAATCATATCATACATGAAGTGCTTATGCTTGAATCAGCAGGGAAGGGGAACTCAAAACCAAAATCTTTTACTCAGCTCACTTTCTGTTTTTGAAAACTTTAATACCATGAAAAGTGTGTCCCCTCCCCAGAGTTTAAGTTAAAAAAAGGGCTGAATGATGCTCAACCACATCAATATGAAACTGAATGAGGAACCCGAATTCCGAAGATTTACAAAAGTGAATCAATAGGCTTGTCCCCCCAAAAAAATGAATATCCTGATTAAAGTTGAATGAGGAATTCTTACCCCCAATATTTTTTCCAGCATGGCCTCATCAACAACCAAAGGTGAGGCAGTTCTGAAAGCATTTGATATCTCATAATTACTTACACCCATCGGAATGACTTCCATTTCCATTTCAGCTCCCTCAGCAAGCCTGTTTTCCAGCAATGGAGAAGTTAGCTTATGAACATCTCTGCTAACCGAAACAGCCTGTTCTTGCTCTGCAACTCTCACGGCTGCAGCACGAGCCAAGGCAGCCAACTTCCTTTCCAGACTACGAACACCAGCTTCCCTGGTGTACCTCTGAATCACAAGTTTAACCATGTCCTATACCACCCCAAAAAAGGCATTAAGAGAAGGTTATCTAATATTAGGTGTTGGATTGCACAGATATAAATGTAAATGCATTATACAGCAAAATTTAATGCTTATATTCTGATCAAATTTTCTTCTTTTATCTTACATCTTACCCTGATATTTCAATCTAAAGTCTAAACAGAAGAGTTCAAGAAGCGAAAGTAGCTTTTTTTTTGTTCTATGTTGAAAATGGAACAGTTTAGAGATCTTCCATGGAGGTAATAAAAAAAGGAAGCAGTATGTACTGTGTAGACCTCAATACATTAGTCCTGTAATTGTTTACTCAACCATAGAAGTGATAACAATGCAAAAAGACCAGTTGAAAATTTTCTCAAAGCATCTCAGAAATCAGGGAGCGACAGCTGTTAATGGACTTGGTGTGAAAATACATCCAATATTATCAAGTATGGAAAAATAAGCTTCAAAATGTGGAAAAGATGATTGTGTGACGAATACCTCTGGGATTTGAAGGAACGCAGAACTCAGTCCATGCTGATCCAAAACTCTTGGGATCAAATATTGCATTGCTATTCTGAGTTTTTCTTCATGTGTATATCCAGGCAGCTCAATAACTTCCATCCTATCCAAGAGTGGAGGAGGAATAGGCTGCATCCTATTTGCTGTTGCCACAAAAATGACATCCGATAGGTCAAATGGCACGTTCAAATAGCTATACAACCTCAGTTAAAGAACCACAAGGGATCAACTGACACTCATGAAATTGTTAATGAGAAGGTAATAGAGGCAAATAAACATGTAAAATCTTCATAAATATTATATGGATAAAGTTTCCACAAGCGCCTTAGTTTTAGGGTACAGGGAGTTAGTTTAGGGTTTAGAGGTTTAGGTGTAGGGGTTAGAATTTAGGGATAGTTGTTTCAATTTAAGGTTTATGGTTATAATTTAGTGTTTATAGGTTAAAACCTAAACCCTCACCATATTACCCTAAAAACTAAACCCTAACCTATAAACACTAAATTATAACCCTAAATCTTAAATTAAAACAAATATCCCTAAATTTTAAACCTCTGCACCTAAACCCTAAAACTAAGGCGCTTGTGAAAACTTTCAGTTTCCACCGCCAGTATATAGGATATTAATCCATATTATATTATATGCAGTTAAAAGAAATGCATATTGATGAAATTGGGCTTCGGTATGTTAATCTAGACTTAGAAGAAAGTAGGATACTGATCATTAAACGATTTATTCTGCTCCGGATCAAGAACCTCCAGTAGAGCTGAAGCTGGATCACCACGAACATCAGAACATGTCTTGTCAATCTCATCCAATAGCATGACTGGATTGCAAACTCCTACTCTCTACAAGACAAAAGGTAAAATGATCATTACAGTAAAAACAATAGTCATCAACATATGAGGATGTTGACAATCTTAATTAATGGGAGATTCAGTTCTCCAAATTTCAGATTCTATATACTCTCAACAGAAGATCATTCAGCCTACAATAAATTGATATTACAATCTACAAACTCAAATCACAAAGCATTTCTTTCAGGTTTTTGAACTGACTGGTGGGGCAGAAAAGCACCATCACTGCCCACAAATAACGTACATTAATGCAGTAAAGCACAGAATCACTCAGCACATTGCAGAATGAAATGTTAGGAGATAAAAGCTGAATAAATCAAATTTGAGCATATTTAAGACCTGAAATTGACAGCTCTTGAAGTTGCAGATACTAGTAACATCCCTACAGACTAATTCTTAACCAACAGGCAACTAAATCACATTCTGTTAAAACAGTATGCAATAGAGCAGAGTATATAATTCATGAAACCAGTTATACCTTTAATCCATCAATAAGACGCCCTGGCATACTTCCAATGTATGTTCTCCTATGTCCTCGTATATCAGCCTCATCCTTGACACCGCCGAGGGATATACGTATAAATTTTCTACCCAAAGCAGAAGCAATTGATGATGCTAATGATGTTTTCCCCACACCTGGTGGGCCAACAAAGCATAGAATTGGACCTCTTGCATCTGGCTTAAGCTGAGCAAAAAAATCAAATCAAATGAACTTCAAAAGCAAAATACAAGATTTAGCCTTCAAGGCAAGAAGATATAGATTGTTGGTCAACCTTGCGAACAGCCAGATATTCGATAATCCGTTGCTTGACCTTCATTAAACCATAATGGTCACAGTCAAGTTGGTCTTTTGCAGCCTTTAGGTCCAGTTCCTGTTCTTCACCGGCCTTTCGCCAAGGCAGATCAGCAAGAAGCTCCAAGTAAACACGTGAACTATTATATCCAGGCTGCTGCGGTTGCATCTTCTTAAGCCTCCTGAAATAAAAATAATAAACAGATGAACCTTCTTAGACATCATATCCAATTAAAATATAGGCCAGTGACATCATCACCAAAAAAATTGGATGCAGTAAGATAATTTGCTTAAAGCTTCCATTAATATCCCCAGGACTTAGAATGCTATCAACAAATACTTTTTTTCATTCAAAACATAATGGTACCACCTGTACTGTTATCTCAAATTATACCTCAACTCCCTCTGTGCATGCTTCCAGACATTTGAAGGCATCCTTGCATTCTGCATCTTTCTTTCCAGGGAAGCCAAATCATCCTCGTCGTCCTCATTGTCTCCAAGCTCCTCTTTTATTGCTCTCATCTGGAATATATTTGCATAGCCAGATGACGAATAATTAGGCAGTAAAACTTATAAAATATGGAACCATCAGGTAAAGTTTTTTTTCTTCCAGCAGCCAAGTCAGCACCAAAAACAAGACATCAGAAGCCATAAAAAAAGATGAATACGTGTGGACTATATCCACCTCTACTGGTGCTATACAAACAGCTGGGCAACTAAAATCATAATCTATTAATAAGCTCAATAACTGCTGAAATCGGTAGCACTATCTATTTTCCACTCCATTAACATTAACTGTAGAAGAAGCAGGAAAGCTAACCTGCTGTCGCAAAAGATATTCCTTCTGTGATTTTGACAATTGTCCTTCAACCTTTTGCGTAATCTTCTCTGCTACACGTATTGACTGCATAAGTAATACATTAACAGAATGGATAAAGTCCAGAAGAAGAATTAAAGTGATAATAATATCAACCGTAAGTACATTACACACTTGCAAATGCCTGTCAACTAACTCGGTAGCTTTCGAAAGCCTTGCTTTAGGATCAAGGGAATCCAACATAGAGAGCTGCTCTTCAAAACTCATCTCAAAGCTAGCAACAAATATATCAGCCAATTTGTGAAAAGGAAGTGTCTCTAAAAGAACATTTATCCTTCCACCAGTTGTTTGTTTCTACAAGCAGCACAGAAACATGAAGTATCACTAGAATGACAACAGAAAACATAGCTGAAGTTTTCAATCATCAAGAACACTCTTAAATGGCTTTATGGCACATGTCATAGTTACTAATGGGTGAAAAGAATAGGGTGCAAATTTTACCCGCTCAAGAATAGAAATTAGCTCCATGGCAGTTGCTTTGAACTGACGAGACAGTGTTACAAACTCTGGATCTTGTTCCACTTGATCCATCTCTAAACAACATAAAACATAGAAGATACAGATCAGAACATAGCCTAAAACCGATGCATGGTAGAACCATAAACAGCATTCCATTCAATGTTTTTGAAAAGAACCCTTGCAAATAAAATAAATAACAGATTATAGTATGGCATGCTACTCTAGACATTCCAGAGTTAATTCCATAGCCAAAGACCATCGGACATACTTGTTGAAGAAACTATATGTGCACCAGAAACACAACTACGGCACTACGCATACACAGTAAAACCCTGATACCAACTTACCAGCCTTAGTCATCTCAAGTGGAGATATCTTTGCAGTGCAGTAAGGTCCTCGTGTGCTAAATTCCTCTATACTGAATCTGCATAAACCTTCAAGGACGACAACGTATGTGACCGTCCCACTTGGTTTCTCCACTTCTCTTGACAGATGCAAAGCACGTGCTGCCACACCCCTGATAAATACATATAAGTGCAGAATTATCTCAGGACAGGAGCTATATGAGTAAATTACAAGATTTTTTGAATCTTGCTGCAACAATAATCTGAAAGCACGAAATAATAGCAGAAGATGGATCGAAAAGTACCTGTTATGCCAATGGATAACTTCCCGAGGGATTTTCCCATCAACATTGTGTGTATCAAACGTGCTTCCCTGAACTTTTGAGCTCCGCTCACCTGATTCACTCCCTGCACCTGAAAAACCGTTGAAACTCACCTACAGTGAGAAGTGGACTTTTGATAGCAAAACAAGTCCACAAATAAGTGAATAACAACCTTGAGATAACATGGAATCCATGGAGGTTGTCTCAGCAGCATCACGAACCGGAAGAATTCCTATTAATCCTCTATCCTCTCGCTGCCATAACTCTTGCTCCATCAATTTCACACTGCATAGTCAAACCGCTTTATTCTCTAATATTCAAACTTACAAGAAGAGCAAATAAAGAACCGCTTCCAGATTCTACTACTAGCTTTATATTTATTATACAGTTAAAACAAACAGAAATTTAAATAAACTTAGAAAACTCTACAATTTCTAAAGCCGCGAAAGTTTCACGAGAAAACAAAATCAGAGAGAGAAACAATAAGTACGATCAAGCGCGATATCGTAAGTAAACAAAATTTAAGAAGCTAAATATCGATGCTATGAAAAGAGAAAATCATATAAGCGATCATAATTCAAAATTTCGAAGCCATACAAAATTTCTTGAACTGTGATTTTCTAAGGAAACAAAGGAGAAAGAAGAACTCATAACTCGTTAATCAAGCTGAGTCGAATTAATATCATTAAAAAAGAATACGGACCTGCTGAGTGAAGTGCAGCGAATTCGAATAAAGGCGCCAGGCAATAAGACTTTGTTACTGAAAGGAAGAATTGCTAAACGACCTGGTAACTCCACCGATTCCGCCATTTTCAGCTTCTCAGAGAATAAATATATATAAACAAAAAAAATAAACCAGAAAAAAATAGAACAGAGAGATCACTAATTTGTTTAGCCGAGGTTTAAATAGAAGGAGAAAAGAGAACTAAGAAATGGAAAAGGCGCGTGGGTGCCTATCAGTGCCAGTGCCTGCTCTGCTCGGGTGGGGGCTTTGCTTTCTTAACCGACCCAACGCCGACTCCTTTTATTTATTTATTTTTATGGATAAAGTAACTTTTAGTCCTTGATCTTGACCATTATTTTCAATTCAGTCACCTACCATTCCATAAGGTCTCATTATGCACCCACCACAACCGCAAACAAAGATTATAGTTTTAATAATAAATAAGAAAAGATCATGACTTAATTGTATTTTTTCAAAGTTTGAGTGGGAGCCTGCCTCCGAAAGGAGCTCTCAAGCGAGTTTCGAGCGTTTTTCTGTTGTCGCAAGCATCAGTTGAACGTTGTTGGATCGTTGTGGTTTTTATCACCGTTAGGTTGTTGTTTAAAGCTATCCCTGGTTGAACCAGTAGATGATGCCTTTGCTTCAGCATATTACGTGTGTTGGCTTTTTTATGTCGTTTGTTGTTTTTCTCCGGTATTTATGGTTGGTGAGTTTGCTTTTATTAATTTTCTGTCTTGTTCGTTGCCCTTACATGAGGTTTCTTCTTTCGTTGTATGTGCCGAGTTTTTCTCGTTTTAATCTAATGTTAGTTTTTCTGGATCAAAAAAAAATACTACTATCAACAATTACAACAAATTCTAGAGTATTGTTTTTTTGTGTGGAAATTTATTCTTATATTGAGAATTTTTAAATTTTATTCTCTTTGTATTTTTCGTACCAAACAAAGTACCATGCAAATATTAATTAAAACGTGAAACTTTTCCACCATCCGATGAGGAGACGTCGGCTCACTAGGGGAGTTGTGAACCGTTGGATATCCGGAATCAGAAGGGGGAGATACGCGTCAGCATGCTGATGGATATGATGATCTAATATAAGGAGCTGCTGTTGGTGGGGCCGCTGCGACTTAGATTCCACGTGGCAAGTTTTAATAGGACTATAAGGTCTTGTGTCAGGATTTTATTGGGATAATCAAATTGGTAATTAATTTAGTATATACATGAAACTCTAATTTTCACGTTTTAGGGATAATTGATGTTTCATAAACTATAAACATATATTAATTTGTTTACGAAATGGTTAATGTTTGATAAAGTATGAATATATATTAATTTGTAATTATGTTAAAATTATTCTCTTTCTATATATATTTTTATAGTATTTGTATCTATTACGATAACAATTAAAATATTTGAATTTATATATTATATCAATATATACATTTATAAAAAAACTAATTGAATATTTATAAATATTCAAATCTTTATATAATATATAAAGCAAATATGATTTCTTGAACTCTTCTTTAATTAGAACAAATTATGTATGATATATTTAAATTCATATTCTTTATTTTATTACAATAATAATAATAAAATTAAAATTCAATGAACGAGTGTGAGTAATTACTGATTTTGAAAAAGTAACTGAGATTTAGGCTCCGTTCAACAACACGTTTTGCGATAGCATTCGAAGGAAAATCGATTGCTAAACAGAAAATCGCCACTGAACATCCTGTGTTTATTTCTCTTCACGGTATTTTTGCGCTTGATTTTGGTCCCAAACGTCCGTTTTAAAAAAACTAAAATTTTTAACTTCTCTAACGCCTACTTTTTTACCGTAAATAAAGTTTTGCTAGCGTTCGTGGACGGGCCCTTAGTATCAATTAGAACAAAACATTGTGCGAGTCAATTGTGTGGGAGACAACATTTGTCAACACACGTAATTGTGCCAACCTAAAAATATATACTTAGTGGGTAGCTTCAAGTTAAATGTTGAATAATTTTCTCAATAATTAGGTTGCTTTGGCTACTTAGCCACTTGGTCCAATTCAATTCTTGTTTGATATGATCTTTTAGTTATTGAAGTTTTAGAAATGACAAAACGGTCACTATATTTTATAAAACAATGATAGATTTCAATTAGTTTAAAGGTCATTCTGTAACAACTTGATAAGTTTAATGGTCATTTTATATCAGCTTGATAAAGTTTAGTAACCGTTTTGTAACATTTCAATAAGTTAATCATTTTGTAATTTTGAAACTCCAATGACAAAAAAAAATTATTTGGTTTAGTGATCATTTGTGTACTTTACCCTTATGTTTAGGATCAAAATTGATAGGATCCATTAATAATCAACAATTAATTGTTCTAGTGGGATGAGACACTATATCTCTTAAGCAATGTCAGTGGTTCGAGTACTAACGTTGTGCATGAAGCAATTGGGTTGGGAGGGTCGCCCCTATAATGTGCCTCTGTAGTACCCGATCTAAATTAGTCAACTAATGAGTTGAATACCCGTAGTTAAACAAAAACTAACTCCATTAATAATGTATAAAATAGTAATCTTTATATTAGGGCCATGGTCTAAGCCCACATGTTATTGAAAACGTCTAATATCGACGGTTCCTAGTTCAAATAGACCAATTCACTTGTTCTACTTAACGTGGAGGCCCAAATGCAACGAACTTGAAATTTTATAAAGATTTTACCCCTAAAATTTACTTGTCACATTCAAGTATGATTATTTTTTGAAAAAACGGATAATGTTCATCTTAAAAGACACGAGTTCAATCGCTCTGTCTATAAGGTGTGTGTACCCTCAAAAGGGTTAAGAATATGTATTAACAGATATTACATTTACTCACCTCATGAAAGATATAAATAAATACTTCCATAGAGATTTAGCATACCATCAAATCCAGAAACATTCTTGAATCTGACCTCTAAGATATATTGAAATCATGTCAAAACAACAGATAAAACGAACCACAAAAAAAAATGTGCTACAAGAGTAGAGAAATCACGAGACAAAAAAAAGTGTTCTTAATCTCTTTGTTTATCTTTGAATCAAAGCCAGATTGGTTAGACAGTCATATAGAAATTGTAAATGAAGTTTAAAGGCACATCCATCCCATTATGAAAAAGAAACCCCATCTCCTTGTATTTTCTGATTTTAACTGGTGCTACAATCTGTTGAGCCATTAAGCTTTTTATAAGGTTTTAATTGGCAGTCAGTGCCTATTATTATTATTATTATTATTATTATTATTATTATTATTATTATTATTATTATTATTATTATTATTATTATTATGCTTTATTCTCCTTCATATATACTTCCCAACTAGGGATGACCATTTGACTCATACTTAATGGGTTCTGACCTGACTCGATCATATAGGGTTAGATTTTTTAAAGACAATTTAAGGTTCAGGTAGGGTTCGGGTCTAATTTTTTTGAGTATAAGGTCGGGTTTGGTTTAAGGTGAAAAAAACCATACCCTACTTGACTCGAAATAATAATTTAATTTTATTCTAAATATTTAGGTATAATTGCTACAATGCCCGACTCTTTATATATATATTTCAATTATCTCCCTATTTTGTCTAATAAAAATGAAATAATTATTACAATGCTCACTTTTTATTTGTATTTTTTTTAATTAGCTCTCTATTTTATCGAATAATAATGAAAAATTATCATTTTTATTTATGCCGGGTCGGGTTGAATTCAAGTTTTTACTCTAGAATTTTGATTCAGGTCGAATAGAACATCATAAAATATCGAGTCGAGTTTGAATGAAAGTGTTAAATTTTCAAATCGGATGCGAATCAGCCAAAAACCTTAGCCATGGCCAGCCCTCTTCCCAACCCACAAACCAACTTTCTTGGTGGATGTATCAATCTTTTCTACAAGCCCATTTCCATGAAAAAATAAGGCACTCACTTGCTTTCAATCTCAATAGTCATACTCATCTCAACAACTTTTTTTTTTCAAACCCCATTTTGTATTTTTATCAATGGTCAGTGACTCAGTGTGCTCTCCACCGCCTTCCACTTCATCTTAATCATGCTTTGGACACTCATTCGAAGGTTACATTATCATTGCCACGACCTGATCTAGTCTGCTTTGGACCCTCGTTTTCGTGTTTTGTTTCAGGTTCGAATTTCTAAAAATTCACTAAACCTTAAAAGACTTGTAGGGTACCTAAATGTTTACCACATAATTAAAAAAAAAAAAAACTCAATTGTTTAACCAAGGCTAACCATGATTGTGTTGGTGATAAAAGGGTTTTTAAATAAGTGTTGATATAAAAACAAGAAAGCTCAGATTGAGAAGAAAGCATCAGTGTCTGCTGATGTTTGGTTGGATATATATATATATAGGATAGGATCTGTTTACACAGTGTAAAACTCTTTAAGTTTTACACGTTTTTTGGACTGTTGGATGAGTGAAACGAATGGATGAGATTAACAGTAAATATGTGAAGATTATCACTTGAAAAAAAAGAGTAAGAAGTTAATCTGAGTACATTCTCCTCATCTAACGATCCAGAAAATGTATAAAACTTAAAGAGTTCTACATTGTGTAAGTTGATCCTAACGCGCTCTCTCTCTCTCTATATATTCCTTTACCTTTTTGGAAAATGTTCACATGTGTATGTGCAGCGCCAAGAATCATGGCTTCTTTATAATTGTGTACTATTAGGGCTTTGATTGATGCCATTTCAATGCCAGTGATTTTCATTGTTGAACTGTTGTTGCCAAAGGTATGGATCATGAGCCTTGCTTGGTTGCCAAAAGTGTCCCCAAGGACCACATGGGCATCAACATTATTATTACATTCTATTCCCCAACTAGCAAAGTCACAAAAATGAGACACATTTGTTGTTGATGTGTGGTTTTCTCAAAAGTTCAAGTAAATTTTATCGAGTGAAATCTATGAAGTATCAACTGTCGAAAGTTACTGTATGCAAGAATAACGTTAGGAGTTGAGAGTGGTCTCGCACTATAAATTTCCATATTTGTCTCCATAAGAATTTAAAGTCCAGCTACATCCCTCGTTGTATAGGTTCATAGAGTTACTATTACTGGTTCTTCCTCCCGAGTTGAGACCGATCATTCAGATAGATGAGGTAAACTAATAAGTTCAAATATTAATAAACTCTATAGACGAGTTATCTATCGAAATAATACTCTTTTGATACTGTCAAAAACCCTAAAAGGGATTCACACAATACAAATTATCTTATAGTACTTGTTCAAGTTGAACATCAATTCGTTCGTATAATTAAAATAAGTATAAGTATAATAAATATAATTGGAGTCAAATAATTGTGCATTTATTGAATTCTTTGTGCTAAAAACGTGTATGTTGAGCCAACTAAAATCATCCAATTTCTTGGTCTAAAATGATAACTTTTAAAAAAGGGCAAATGTAGTTGGAATTGTGTGGCTAACCCAAACCTTCAAACCTTCCCCATCTTCTTACATAATGAAAGTGACCTAATAGTAATGTAAATAGAAAGTTGGTTAGTTAGGCAAAACATAAAGAGATAAGCCAAAGAAAACCAACAATAATATTCAACATTGGTGCTTGCCCATGGTCCCTACTAGGGCTCAATCAGCCCCAAATTGTCTGTCCCATTCCCATGTACCATTGAACCATGGGATATATTCCAATATAATTGTGGCTTATGTCTAGACTAATGCTTCATTGAGACAGCTCCATTTGGATCTTGTAGATAATATTTATAGTCAATTGAGGTCCGTGAATGTAATTGTCGGTTCAAATCACATATGATAACGTGTTTTTCTAAGAGGATAATATGCTACAAAATATTCCAAACTCAAACGTTATGCAAATCCAAAATCAAAAGTTTAGGAGATGTTTGGTTTGCGAAAAAATGATTATTATCGGGAGTAATATATTTTCCGAAATTTTATTTTCATGTTTGGTTTGTCCTTTATTTCTATCCGAGGTAAAAAAATTAATATTATCAATAATATTAGTTTCTTTGTCAAAATTGTGAGAATGTCATCTTACTATTCTTTAGGTATTTGTCAATTAATGTCATTTTAAATAAAATTACTCTTGAAGTAATGTATTTTTCTTCATTTGGATACAAATTGTAGCATATTTTTTAATTATATAGCTAATTGTTTCGGGGTGTGAATTGATTAGATATATTCATATTAGTTTCATATTTTTGTTTATTTTTTAAAAAAATTGTTTAATAAAAAGGCATTTAAGTTTTTTTTTTCTAATGAAAAAAAATATTCTAATGGGCGAATTTATTTATTTCTTGGCTTTGTTGTTTAAAAAAAATCCCCCACTCCTCCAATTGTTCTGAGGCGGTTACAATTTTTTTTAAAATTCTTCAAAGTTTTTCTTCGTGATATTTTTTCTTTGTTGGCGACAACCTTTGGTATTTTACTGGGTTGTATAGAAATAAAATTCATTTTTCTAGTGAATATTTTATTTTCAAGTTTTTTTTTTTGTTTCTTTTTTGCTTTGCTAGGTTCTTGGTCACGTTTGTTTTATGGCAGTTCAGTCATATGCTTTTATGACAATAATAATCTGTCTTTTGACAGTTTAACGTTCGAGTGACGAGTATCAACGAGCGCTTTTAATAGCGAAGGAGGCTGATTTGTACATGCTTATGATTCCCTTTGTGTTTATGCCGATATGCCAATAATAAGCAACGAAAAAATTTGCTTTCTTCATAGAGTACTTTGGTCAAAATAGTTGTTTGTTAGATTTCATTCAAAAAATTATTGAAGTTCTTCTGAAAGTGATAGGTTTTGTATTTTAATGTCTTTTGCACCCTTGAAATTTTATTGTATTTATTTTTACACATTTAATTTTCAATGTTCGCGGTGTAATATCTTTATAATCCTATCACTTTAAATATAGTCTAGTTTATTTTTAAAAAAGAAGTTTTTTTTCCTAATGAAATGATTAATTATCACCCTTTTTTAGTTTAAAAATGTTCGCATTATTTTTAAATTTTGATTTTAACTGAAATAGCTAAAAATTCTTCGGTTTATTTGTATTTTCTCACAACCATACAAATATCTAGTCTTGATTTTCAAACATCTATTTCATTCTAGATGTGCATATAGTAACCACATTGCCTATTTATACGATACCATTATCAATTCATGATATGAAATAATATATTTAGGATTTTTTTTTTAGCTTTTGACCCTATCTTCACTTAATGTCAATTTTAGAATATTTAAATTAAAACTTATTCACATCAAATTTCAATGCATAGAATCGGCAACTAGAGAAAAAAAAAACAATATTTATAAATAAAATCCACCACAAATCCAAGTTTGAAGGGATTCAAAGTTCAAAATATTGACACAACACACACACATATTTATGTTTTAAAATGCAATTATATTATTTTTTCCAAAAAAAAATAAACAAGTAACAAAGGGAGGGATCGACCAAAGTGGTACGAAATGCTTATATAATTGATGTTTTTATTAATTATAAATTGATTCCACTTACACATAAATCTTTTAGTTAGTTGAGTGACTACATATGCTCATTTTTTTCTCACCTTGTGTGAGTCTGAATCATAACATTTACATTGAGAATATAAATATTGTTGAATTGTACCCAAAAAAATTACACTTACATTATATGTAAAATTTATTGTGTTTTACACTTTTTTATATCGTTGGATGATAGTAAATAAATAGTTAAGATTATCTATTTCTTACTGTTAATCTTAACCATCTATTTATCATCATCTAATAATCTAAAATAGTATAAAACAAAATGAATTTTACCTGTAGTAAAAGAGATCATACCTCATATATACATATTATTATTATTTTTTGATGAAAGAAGGGAGTATTAATTTTTAATTTTATGAGTAAAGTTAAAAAATCATACATTTCGGGATGTTTTAATTGGTCGAGTGATTAAAGGTGTTCATTTGCTTCCATCTTGTGTGAGTTTGAATCTCAACATTTATATTAGAATTTAGAAATACGAATACCATTCTATTGTAAAAAAAATCATACATTTCATTTACTTATTTTGTATTTAAATATTAACTAAATATACGCGACAATTTTATATATGAAATTATGTTAATTCACACTCATTTCCAAATGAAAAATGCTAACTTAAGGATTATAAAAAAATGCTAACTTAAGGGGTTTATTTCCTACCATATGAATCCTTTGGTCCCATGACAATGAACAAAGCTTTTCTTTAGATTTTTTTTTCTGTTTATACCGATTATACACAAAAGCTAATTAATATGGTAGATCATCCATTATTTTTTTAATTACTTTCATTTAATTGTTTATATAAAATCCCTTCTTTACGCGTCTCATTTGTCCGTACATATATTTTTTTATAAAAAATAAATTTAATTATTTTTGTGTATAAAAAATTAAAGGGTAAACTACAACAGATGTCACTCAATCATGGGTAAGATTACATTTATGTTACTCAATTATTAAAAGTTACATTTGGATCATTCAGTTATGGGTAAGGTTACATTTAGGTCATCCAATTATTAAATGTTACATTTGGACCACTCAATTATGGGTAAAGTTACATTTGGGCCACCCTTCATATTTAAAAAAAATATATATCAATTTGTGTACTAGATTAATTAATGATTTTAAATGAAATAATCTAATGTTAACGAGGGTATACAAGTGATTTGAAAGGAAAAAATGACTAAATTGATGTACTTTTTTAAATATGAAGGATGACCTAAACATAACTTTACCCATAATTGGTTGATCAAAATGTAACCTTTAATAATTGGGTGACCCAAATGTAACCTTACCCATAATTGAGTGACTCAAATATAACTTTTAATAATTAGATGACTCAAATGTAACCTTACTCATAATTGAGTGACATTCATTGTAGTTTAACCAAAACTAAAAGAACATAGTGAATTCAACCTAAATGTTTTAATTTACCAATCACCAAAGGCATTGGCCTTTAACATGCTTAAGAAAACAAAGAGAAATCATCCTTAATAAGTAGTGGCTCCCATTATCACTACTAGCAAGAGAGTGATGCTAAACTACTTATATATATATATATGTATATATAAAGAAATACTATATAACATATTTCATTAAAAAAATTTAAACTTAATCAGAGAAAAATAACACATGATAAATTATTAATCATGTAAAAAGACAATCTTTTTTATGAAAAATGAAAGAAAAAAAATGGTATTCGAACACAACCCCTCGTGCCTTTTTGGTGGGTTAAAAATTGAGTTTTGCTTAGAAACTAAATTTATTGATTATTTTATGTTATTTGTAATGATCATGTTGAACACCAATCACACCAACTCTCTCCAAACTTTATTGTTTTGGGGAGAAAGAAAGTTCATCAATTAATGAGTGGCAAACCTATGGGGGGAATAGTTGAGTGATCCCATTAAGCATTGAATTAGGTGTCCATTTCTTCTCATTTGGTAGTTCATAAAATACCCATGAATAATAGGATAATATACTCAATTGTGATCATTGTTATAATTGAATGACTGAATTATTGGCTATGTTTGGTAAAAAGTGGTTTGAACAAAAATTAATGGTTTTAGGTATAATTAGAGGTTTGACCAGTCAAATCCGCTAATATTGTTGTTTGGTGAACAACGTATTGAAAGAGTGGATTGAGGTGAAACCGCTAATTTTGAAAAAGCTCCTATTAGAAACTTTTTGAGATTTGAGGTCTGATATTAGAGTTGTAAAGACTCTTCTACCCTTATCAGTTACCAAAAATCTCTAAATAACCTAAATTAAATATTTTCTCACCCTATTTATAAGCTAATCTTATTTATTTTTTCTTTTTATTATCACATATTTATATGTGTATTTAAATTTATTTATTAATTAAATCATATTAAAATGATTATAAAAATAATAAATTAATATAAATCATTCGAATATGTTTAGAAAAATTATTAAAAATAATTTTTATAAATCTAATTAATAATAATTAGATACAAAATATTGATAACTAATAAACTATTTAAACAAGTACTGAATATAATCATGTTCTTATATGTCATTTTGCTTGTTTAAATAATCTAACTGCTATCAAATGTCAGTTAATTTTACCAAACACTTTTATACAATCAGCTAAAACAATTCGCTAGTCAAATCAGCTAATGTAATCCGCTATCAGCTATCCGCTAATTGCTAAACATGGTCATTATATTTAAAAGAGAAATGATATGTTAAATTCGATATCCGCTATCAGCTATAAACAGATACGGCGTCTCTTTCTCTTGGACTCGTTCTTTCCAATTACCATCTCTTCTTCCTCCCCTCTTTCTCTACTTATATTATCATCACTAGGGGTGAGCGTTCGATCGAGTCGAGCCGAGTCGAGTCAAAAAATTTTGAGTTATTCGAGTTGACGAGTCATATTTTACAACTCAAACTTTATTTGAAATTTTTTCGATTCGAGTCGAGTTTAAGAAATTAGAGTCGAGTCGAGTCGAGTCGAGTTTTCGAGTTCCTATAAAAATTTAATTGTAATTATTTATCATGTTATAGTACGTTTTGATTCCAATTTAAACGGCTTTCTCTAATCATATAAGATATGCATATATATATATATATATATATATATATATATATATATATATATATATTTCTTCATATTTTTTTATATGTGGCAATATTTCTTCATATTTTTATATATCGGTATGTATATATCATTAAAAATTGAAGGACTCATCTTGAACTTAAAAATAAATTTACTAATTACTAAAAATTTCGAGTTATTCGAGTTATTCGAATTTCCATTTTACAACTCAAACTTTATTTGAAATTTTTACGAGTCGAGTCGAGTCTATGAAATTTCGAGTCGAGTCAAGACGAGTCGAGTATTTTCGCC